>CM076581.1:1017185607-1017288411 GCA_034641835.2 Pinus albicaulis | reverse complement strand
GGGGATTTAACACCTAGAGGTTGGTTGGGATTCAACCTCCACAGAGCAGGGGCGTACTACTTAACAGAGACTCACACGATCATGCACAGTCATGAAAACGAAATAGAGCAGAATGAGAGGTTTACCCGTTGGTCCTACGTTTGAAGTAGATCCACGTGGAGTTCAAACTCCCTGCAACCGTCCTTCCTCTTTCACGTGAAATACAAGAAGAAACCAGCACAAAGGACAAGTTGTACAGTATATTTCTACTCTATATGTTAGCGAGATTCATATAAAACATTAAATAAATCATCATAAATGCTTGTATAACAAATATTCTTCATACATTAAAGCATACACTAACACGTTTACTTCGGGAGCAGCATGATACTTCTGTATTATAAAAATAGTACGTACAAAAGTAAGTGGAGAGATCACCTGATCCTTCCAAGGCCTTCGCAGACCGTCGTCCGCATCCGTCCGGCCCTTGCCTCGCTAAGACTCCTTCCAAATGAGTGCATACGAGATAACATATAAAGGGATGTGTATCTCAAGGAAACAAGGGTTTCCTGAAATGAACTGGGAAAGTGCAGGAGGCACGGGGAATCAGACTTGGATAGGGAACCAACAGAGTATAATAATAATAATTCTCTCTCTCTCCCTTAGGCCATACATATGAGGTCCTTTTATAGTCCCTCCAAGTAGTTTCAGCAGTTGGAAACAGTTGGCCACGGGCTGGGGTGGTTGAACTACCTGAGTAACCATCAACCCAGCGCGAAATTAGGGATTTTTATATATATTTTTAATCATTAAAATGGCATACGCGAAAAAGTCTAGCTGTACTCGCGTATACACGCGGAAAAACACGGGCATAGTCGCGTATGAAGGATTTTCCACTGTTTTTAAGTGAATTTGTCCAAGTCTGTAGGAATGGGTGCCCATAAAGCCATGTAGCAATCATGAATCTTGTCAAGGTGAGAAATGATGCTATAACAGATGCCCCCTAATATATGAGGTCAGAAGGGGTACATGATGGCCGAAATGTATTATGCACATAGAAAGAACTTCGCAAGGACAAGAGAGGACTTCACCAGATTTCAGCTTGCCAAAAACCAATGAAAGAAACCAGAGAGTCAACACATGCTGAGGCGGGCATACCCATGCTCAGTCAAAAATACATCATATATATAGAAAGTACTGAATAGATCCAACATGTATACAAGTATAACTGAACTGAAAGTACATAGTGAATCATCTGAGCAGGGCCCGGAAAGACAAGTCAGTATCAATGTCCAAGTATCACATATAGAAAGCTGAGCAAAGATAGTGCAACTGGATATCTGATCAAGTAACTGAATCTCCAAGTACCGGATCATAAGACGCGGATCAAACGGTACAATCACGCAACTCGGGGATCAACATATGAATCTTTCTTTGTCTTTGGTACCAACATATAAAGAATTGGGCAGCAACAAGCCGAAAGAAGCTGTCAGCGATGATCAGAAATGCGATGCAACTTGGTCTTCAGATCTAGCAGTGGCACAATTCTACACCTTGGGAATAAATGAGGCCAGAAGTCGACCATGTGAGAAATCGTTGGATTACCGGGCAATGATGTTTCCCGTTAACCAACGCGAGACAACCCACCGATAATGATAATGAGTGTCGAGGTGCCCCAGTACAATCTGACAAGTGTGAATGAATGAGTTGAAGTCGAACACTTGAAAGAATCTACCAATCAGGAGGCAATAATGAATCCCCACTGTCGATAGCGAAGAGTCTGCCACTGATGACTGCAAACCCTAAGGTACTGACAAAAAGACTCTAGATCTTGTTCCCAGAGCAATGAGTCGGAGTCGATGGGAAAAGATCTGCTGGAAGGGAGGCATTAAGGCATCCCACATCAGTCCAGCGCGAGTGTAACCCGCAGGCCAAGATTTGGAAGGAATCGGACGAAGGAGAGTGATGGAACCAAAACCGAAGTACGTTTCCGACGTGCACAAGATGAAGCTAGCGCACGGAGGAAACCCTCTGAACCAACCAATAATGAAAGCTGACACAGAGGCGAGAAATCCACCGATAGGGTCAAATGGAAATCCAGGTACTGCACGAATCCCAAGTGTGATAATGTGTGCTGAAGTCGAACACGGGGGAAACCACTCAGTCAAAGACCCATGATGATGATCAAATGCTGAGCACGAGGTCACCTATCAATGATGGAAATAGGCCCAAGGTGAGGCTCTAGGTTTGCTCTCAAAGCAATGTGTCGTAGTCGATAAGAGACAAACCCGCCGGCAAGAAGTCAATGGGGACCTTCTCAAACCAGCACGAGCAGAAGATCAAAACATCTGATGTGATAGAACATGATACTGACAAGACCGGGAAGGCCGACTGAATAATGAGTCAAGAGACACCGCAGAATGGCCGACTCGGGCTAGACTTCCCTTGAACAAAAGCACGACTCTGTGATGACCATGGCAGTAAAAAGTGACACTGTATAAGTCTGTCTTGCAGGAGGCAAAACAAACTCTCCATATGATTGGAAGAGATAACCAACCGGGGGAGAACTGACAAGTGAAACATGGTAAAGGTTGAACCTAGGTCAAACTAGAACCATCCCAAATGAAGGAAATATATATATAAGTATATGTGCTTTGTTCAAGGGCGACAAACTGACTCTGTACTGCCATCGAAATAACGAAGATACATCCCGTTCCCGCTCTTTTTGTTATATTTAATTTTTTTGTCTTTTTCATAATAAACCTGAAAAAGAATAAAAGAATGCTATGGTACAATGGATAGAACGAGTATCAAGAAAGCATATGCACTAGTTCCGGGGGTTTGGAACAATCCTATGCTCAATGCAAGGTGGCGAAAACTGGTCAGTGATACTCAGAGGAACGTTCCATCCATGGGTACAAAGGTGTCAAGTCGTGATAGCTAAGTGCATGCAATGGTTAACTTGTACGGAAAGTCAAGGTCAAAAGTTGGCTTAAACATCGAGTCCAAATGAAGCCGGCTAAAGGCCAGGATAAACAAGTAGCCAATATGCAATGCAGTAATACAACTTAACGACACCAGGGAGCCTCTAGGGTATAAGCCAGAAAAATGATAAGTGATGAAGGAGAAGAATGAAGCTTCAACACGAAAGACATGGCGGGACTAAGGAGGACTCCCGAGCCTACATAAAAAGCAGCATGGGCAACAAGCGATAGCGAGGAACTAACTAGGAAGCCCATGTAAAGGAAGGCTCTACCATCAAGTCATGAGTTTAAAAATCGGCGAGTGAAAATGGTATAATACTCATGACCTGATGGGATCGACCCTAAGGCAAGTGATCAGTATGGAGGCTAGAATGCAAGATGCAACGGAAAGTAATTCCCTAACCTATATGCCAGTGAAGATCATATACCTGCCGTGAAGAGTCTGAACACATGGGCCAAAAACCGGGAAAAATCTCGAAAATGTCAAAATGTACCTGAAATATACCAAACTGGGCACTTCCAAGCAATCGAGTTATACAGCATAAGACAGATCGAAAAAATAAGCACAAGAAATTTTTTTGCGAAAATTTTCAATACAACTGACCTCTATCCGGAAAGTGAAAGCATTTAAGGTATGGTACGATTCTGATGACATCCTTCTCCGAGAAGATTCCTGAGCTTCGACCTCAAAGATTGAAATTTTTTAACTTATATTATTTTTTGGATTTTTTCAATATATGTGAAAAATACAAAAACAAGCTATATACAAAAGCAAAATGCCAGGCCGAAGCCTAGGCATAATACTTTCTCAAAGAGAGCCCATTTCTGGGTTCCGCCAACGGGGGAGGCAACCAAAGGATTGCCTCAACCTTAAAAGGATCTACCCCTATCCCTTCCGAAGGCACAAAGAATCCCAAAGACCGAGTGGATGTAATCGGACGAAGCTTTTGCCCAACCGGCTTAGCATTTTCATACGTCTTGATCTCATGCTGGACAATAGATGGGTCTATGCCAGGCATTTCCTCATAAGACCAAGCAAAAACATCCCTATACTCTTTGAAGAACTCGGTATAGATTTGAACCTCCTCATGGGAACACTCAGCTCCAATGAAAACGTTCTCGATAACGTTGGGATTCCTGGAGATGTTCACCGGGATAGTCGGAGAGATCACAGCCATGTTCCCTTCAGCATAAACCTGTGCTGGTGCTAAGGGGCTCAAGACTGGCTGAACAGGTCCAGGAGACTGAGGACTTGGAAAACTAGCTTCGACTTCGCTCAAGTCAGGTAGGAAGTAAGACCGATGATGCAAGTCATCCCACGGTCTCTCTATACCTGTCATTGCTTCCAGGATGGCCTCTTCGGATGGAAGAGTGGTATCTAGACAATCCTGGGCAGAAGAAGAAGTAAGCGTCCAAGCCGGAGCCACATCACCATCCAACTCTTCCGGCGAAAGAGGAGCTGGATCAGACTCTGTAGTGTCAACAACAGACTGATATGCAATCTCAGCTGCAGAAATTGGGAATGCCATTCCACCCACTTTCCCTTCCTCCAAAGTGGCGGTTGGGGAAGGTAAGGTCCAAGGATCCGAAAAATAATGAGTTCGAAAGAACTCTCTTCGAAGGGGAGCCTTGGAGGATGAAATAGCATTGATAGACACCTTAGGAGGAGGAAGATCAAAAGATCCCATCAGGAAAGAATACATTCCAACTCCCAGATTCTCGATAGGCACCTTAGTATTGTCCAACTTAGGGACAGATGAGTCAGGAGGCGCATCCAGGTCTACAGGAGGACAGTCCAGTTGATCCACCGTAACTATCCTCCCTTCGTGGGGGAAACATACTATCCGAAATAGTGAAGATGCGATGGCATCCATATCATATATCCAGTTCCTCCCCAACAGAAGGTTGTAGTCCAAGGCTGCATCTACTACCTCAACCTCTATGTTAACGGTTTTGCCCCCAACACAGATGGGCAAAGCCGGGACAATACCATGGGGCCTATGAGAATGGCCATCGAATGCAGTAAGAATAGTGCTAGATGGAACAGCTTTGGGAGATCCTAGTGTCTTCCAGCATGCGAGAGACATCACGCAAGTAGAATCACCCTCATCAACGACCGTGCGAAAGATATTAGTCTTCCGGTACGATGATTTAATATGGAAGGCCATATGATGAGGAAGTCTCTTCTTAAAATTCTTCATATCAAAGGTAATCAGAAGAGAATTTTTAGGATCTATAGCTCCAATGGCAGTGAGCAAAGCACTGCGCTGAGCCGGACAAGACTGGAGTACCTCTAAAGCTGACATAGCACAAGGACTCTGCGCCAGATCTTCTACAATCGAGTAGTTCTGGGCAGCCCTCATGTTCGGGTTAATCGTTGACCGCTTAGAAGATGCTTTTGGCATCCGAGGCATAGACTCGACAGTTGGCTTCGTGATATGAAGCGGCTCAGTAGCATCAGGAACTTCCTTAGCTTTCGAAGATTCCTCTCCGCCATAATCACGGGATCTCGTAGCGACATCCACGTGAGCACTCATCATAAAGATATTCGATGAAATTTCCCCTTCCTGAGGACCTCCAGAGGAAGCCCCAGGATTTTGATTCGCGCCAGCAATTAATTGCTGCCCTTGGGGAAAAGGGTTTGTTAGCACAGCCTGGGAACTTGAAGAACCCTGCTGAGATAACAGGTGCTGAGCATCCTGAATTTTCGGGCAAAGGTGCGTGAGATGGTCTCCAGCACAAAGCTTGCATGGAAACTTCACTTTCTTTTTCTCCTTTTGGCCCTCACCAACACGCTCGTTGGTTTTATTTGCATTGCCCTTCCCATTCTTGCCCTTCTTCTTGTTATTACGTCCCTTCTTCTTCCCATCGGATTGTTGATTTCCTTTGGGTTCTGAAGATTGGACGGCATTTATGGACAAAGAGAAGGCAGGAAGGTGAAGAATCGACGAGCACGGCGACCGGAAAGCGGGTGTAAAGACAAGCTGCTTTGCGAATTGAAAACGGTGCGTTACTACTGCGGCCGTCAAGCAGTCGTCACCATGCGGACCCAGGATTAGGTTTCGATAGATCAATTTGGAGCGAGGAGCATTAGGCAGCTGCAAAAAGCATGCCGGTGAAATGAATCAAAGTTCAGCTAGCGGGCCCTAAAGATGGCTTGCTCCTCGGAATATACCCCTGACATGGATACATCCTTTGAAATGTCTGACTGAAGCGATTTCAAAAACCACTCGAGAAGGAACTCACCTGGAATATGGGCTTTGATAAGCCTCTTCCTTCTCCTCCATTCTTGAATATGATCAGAAATGTGAGTTGCCTCATCCTGCTTAAAATTAGCCAGGAGTTCGGTCCCAGCCTCATATCTGACGGGCAACTGAAAATGGTTAAGAAAAGTGACAGCCAGGTCTCCAAATGTGGCGAAACTGCCCCCAGTAAGCTCTATATACCACTTCGCGGCGTTTCCAGTTAAGGTGCGCTGAAATAATCTCAATCTAATCGAATCGTCGATCGGAGAGTTGGATGAACACCATAAGTGGAATGTGGTGACGTGGTCTGCCGGATCTTCACCATTCTTACCTTCAAACTTAGGAATGTCTGAAGGAAGTTTGGTTGGAACCGGAGGCCACCCCGGACTATACCGAATCGGGTCATTAGTTAACTTCGCCAAGTCTGGCAAGTTTAACGTTGCCAGAAATGGTAATCGAGGCGGAGCCTGAGAATTCCATCCTTGATGGGATGGATTTCCAACATTCTGAAAAGAATAGCCTGGATTTGATGAGGCACCAGGCTACCAGAAAGGACCCGTAGAAAACGGAGAAGAACCTCCTCCCCACGCCGAGTTACCAAGACCCAGACTAGTTCCCCCCGCTGAAGTATTGACTGAAGATGTAAGCCCCTGGTAGGGGTTCCATGCATTAGATAGAGGAGAAAAATACTGATAAGCACTCGATGCGGGGAAAGAAGAATTCCCTGGATGACTCGCGATGAACTGATTCCCTGCCCCCGACGTTGCAAACATAGGATTCCATCCTGTAAAAGAAGCTGAACTTGGCCCCTGAGCCCAAGGATTAAAACTTTGGGTCTGGGACGTAAAAGGAAATGACCCTAAAGAAGGATTGGGACTAGGAATATGCCCAGTCCCAAAGGGGAAACCCTGAAAAGAAGCTGATCCACTAGCCATGTTGGACATGGGCGTAGATCCAGCTGCACCGGCGGTAAAGGAAAAAGAGGGATTTCCAGCAATGGACATCCCTGAAACAAAGGGACCAGATTGGGAAGCATATGCTTGGGTGAACCCAGAGCCAAACATAGCAGTGCTAGAAGCACTCGAAGATAGAGCAAGAGTGCCCCCTGCCTCGACAGAAGCAGGGGTCTGAATGCCCGCAGCACTCACGGTAGAAGCCGCGTTCCCAGTCGTGGCCATCAAAAGATAAGAAAGATAAGGAAGATCCGGCGGTCTCTCAGACTCCGGTCCGATGTACTCTATAACAAACGGATGATTAAGAGGAAGAGGAGATGGACCTGTAGCTGCAGGCTCAGGTATATCTTCTATCTGAAGATCTTCCTCCTGAGGAAACAATACCCTCGAGGTGAGCGAAACGCTCCTCTCGGAACCGACACCGGAATCAGCTAAGAAACCTTCAGACCTTAGTGGAGGATCTCTCTCCACAGCGTCAGACTCTACAGGGTGAAAACCACCTGCTAGATCGCTCCTACTCCTTCTCGAAGAAGGCTCTGCACTCTCGGGAGATAACCCCCGGACTCTCCTCGAACGTCGAGGCGCTTGATCAGCCACTTTTACAAATTTATTATATTAGACTCAAGGAAAGTGAAAAGCTAGGCAAGCTAGGAGCAAAGAGCACTCACTAAAATCAAAACCCTGAGAAACAGCAAGCAAACAGCCTCCAAGTATTTCCGCTCCGGGTGATGAGGACCGGACACCAAAATACAGGAAAGCGAAGTATAGGACCTTCCAAAAGCAGTCTGGGATGATTAGGTCCCAGAACAACTAGCGAAGGTATCGGAAACAGTTACGCCGACCTCCTAACAACAGCCTTTGCCGGCTCAAGCACCCAAGCTTCGCAAGGGCACCCCCCAGAAGTACTGCTGGAAGTGATGCGACGTCTGCCTCAGGTACCACGGGTATTCCCCCCCGCAGTCACCTGTGTGGAACCTAGGAACAGCAACTATGGACACCAATCCGTATCAGAAGCTGGGCGGAACGGTCTAGAGGTTAGATTCAGCTAATCGGAGGGGGGGTATCCCTCTTCTTAACCTTCACTTCCCCTCGCGCTTGACTCTCGGATGAGAGCTTTCCCAGTCCACTTCACGGAGTTGGATTTCGCTCAATTAGTAAACTTCTATGTCTGCTTGAGCGGCCTTGGAGAGTTAACTCTCCTCTCTCCTATTCCAAGGCCCTACAACCTAGCTAGTTGGTGATTGACTCTAAATAAAACTTGCTAGTTGATTTTAGATTTAATCGCTTATTTTAAGGGCTGTTGTATTAAGTCATAAGGATATGGAGTTGAAACCAATGATGTTCTGACGCACAAGAAATTAATAAAAACCTGACTACATGCACATGCAGTTCTTAGTCTTTCGATGAAGAGCAATTTCTATGTAAGTTCTACGAGGCTAAAAATGTATTTTTTCTTTTCGAATTACAAACTCACACGCACAAAAATTAAGAAGCTAACTAAATGATTCAATGCACCTAATGCAAATGACCACTAGCATGTAAATTCTAAGATGCAGAAAGTCCCTTGAAACAAGGTGAAATTTCCCAAAAGGCTCCTTCAATTTCAACTAATCTTTTGATATCCAGAAAGCTAATTCTTGCAAACAAGAACTCTTAATATAAGACACCAAAATACTCAACAAGAAAAAGAAGAAATCAAAAGACAACCTCCCTTCACAATCAAGCGGGAAACTAGAAGCAAGAAAATTCACTAAAGTCCCAAAAGATGAAGCCAAATGAAAATGAAAAAGGCAACAACAAAAACAAAAACAAGAAACAATGTTTTTTGAGTTTTTGATATGCAAAAACAAAAAGCAAAACAAATGTTTTTTTGGGCTTTTCAGTTTTATAAAACAAGAGCTTCAAGAAAACCAAGAACAACTATCTCAATCCAAGCCAAAATGAGACCGAATTTGAAGCATAAACTCCAACTATGCCCCCAAACCTTATAAAACTAATGATAGCAAGACCAATAAGGGCAACGGAAAACTAAAAACTCAATCAAACAGCCAAGAGAAATAGTGCAAATTTGTTGCAACACAAAACTCCAAAGAAACAAGAAAAGATCTTCGAAAAATGCAACAAAACCCTAGCTTACGAAACTCAAGAAAACCAATCGAAAACAAAGCAAAGAACGCAATGCAAAGCACAACACAAAGACAGGAGCGAGTCAGTGAGAAAAAGCTCTCTGTTCTGGTAAACAGAACAGCCAAGAACGCTCAGAAAGCGATCTTGGAACTCAATCCAGGAGTGCTAGCACCAACAAGAACACTTCGCCAAAAAGATCAGTTTTCGGGCAAACGAAAGAGAACCAAGACTTAAAACCACTTCTATCACACTCCAGTAAGTACAAAGACACTGCAAACACAGGCCTCCACAGCCAGAACAGACCAAAAACACCAGAATCTTGAAATTTCAAATTCAGCCTAGGTATACGCGACCTTGCAGCTATGCAACAGGCGTGTATACGCATCTGTGTCGAGGGAAATCCGCGTGTACGTGGATCCTTCTACACAAACTCGCGGGTATACGCGACTGTGTGCAAGAAAAACTGCGTATACAAAGAAAGATAATGAAAAATAAAAAGTACAAGCCTGGAAAATGTATCAAAGCGTCAAACTGACTGCAAGAAAACAAACTGGACTGTAAAAGACAGAAGAAACTGTTGGCAACCTACCAAACAGCTGAAACAACCCAACGGGAGAATCACAAAAATGTGATCCCCAGCGGAGTCGCCAGTTCTGTTTCGGGGATTTAACACCCTAGAGGTTGGTTGGGATTCAACCTCCACAGAGCAGGGGCGTACTATTTAACGGAGACTCACACGATCATGCACAGTCATGAAAACGAAATAGAGCAGAACGAGAGGTTTACCCGTTGGTCCTACGTTTGAAGTAGATCCACGTGGAGTTCAAACTCCTTGCAACCGTCCTTCCTCTTTCACCTGAAATACAAGAAGAAACCAGCACAAAGGACAAGTTGTACAATATATTTCTACTCTATATGTTAGCGAGATTCATATAAAACATTAAATAAATCATCATAAATGCTTGTATAACAAATATTCTTCATACATTAAAGCATACACTAACACGTTTACTTCGGGAACAGCATGATACTTCTGTATTATAAAAATAGTACGTACAAAAATAAGTGGAGAGATCACCTGATCCTTCCAAGGCCTTCGCAGACCGTCGTCCGGATCCGTCCAGCCCTTGCCTCGCTAAGACTCCTTCCAAATGAGTGCATACGAGATAACATATAAAGGGATGTGTATCTCAAGGAAACAAGGGTTTCCTGAAATGAACTGGGAAAGTGCAGGAGGCACGGGGAATCAGACTTGGATGGGGAACCAACAGAGTATAATAATAATAATTCTCTCTCTCCCTTAGGCCATACATATGAGGTCTTTTTATAGTCCCTCCAAGTAGTTTCAGCAGTTGGAAACAGTTGGCCACGGGCTGGGGTGGTTGAACTACCTGAGTAACCATCAACCCAGCGCGAAATTAAGGATTTTTATATATTTTTTAATCATTAAAATGGCATACGCGGAAAAGTCTAGCTGTACTCGCGTATACACGCGGAAAAACACGGGCATAGTCGCGTATGAAGGATTTTCCCCTGTTTTTAAGTGAATTTGTCCAAGTCTGTAGGAATGGGTGCCCATAAAGCCATGTAGCAATCATGAATCATGTCAAGGTGAGAAATGATCTTATATTTTGTGATAAAAGGATGAAAAATAAATCAGCACCCTACATGCATCGAAGAATCCCTGAAATTGAAAAGTATGCTAATAGAGTGGGTAGAAGGAACTTTGATAGAGCAGGATAGTGAGCAGGTTGATATAAATAATGTTATGAAAGATCTTGCAAAAATACTTGACTTGGATTCTTTTACACAGGTACAGAGACCAGAGATTGGTACTTCTTCTATTGGTATTATTCAACAAAATTTACAAGAAAACATTCCGTCAATTACAGTTGAATCCAAAGGCAAAGAGAAAGAACCAGAAGCACAAGTCATTGAAACATTCACCATGATAGAAAAACCTCAAACTTCCAAGGTACAAGATCAAGCACAGGTTTCTCCTATTCAAGTCAATCAGCCTGAAGTTTCAAATTTGCAGACTCCGTCTAATGAGGAAAAAGGCAAGAAAAGACAAGTTAAAGATCCTACTCCTCCTAAGGAATCTTCACAACAACCTCAAACTAAAAGGCAGAAACTGAATCCACTTCCTGAAGTAGAATCTATTGATGAAATCTTTGATGAAGAAAGGGAGGATAGTCAGCTAACTAGTTCAGTTAGTGAAACATATACAGGTCATAAAGGAAAGGAAATACAAAGACAGTTAAGCACTGAAGTGTCTTCATTCAAATAGCCAAACACAGATGCAAGAGACATAAAAAAGACATTTATCAGTATAAAAGCAAGGAATGATCCATTAAGGGTCCAGGTGTATAATCAGTATCTTAAAATGGCTCCACAAAATCAAGAGAGATTAATGTCAGCTTTTGACATTCAGCAAGGGAAAATGTTAATGAGCCATTTCAAATCTAAAGTGCCAAAACCACAGACAGCAGCTGATTACATCAGGACCAATTTTGAAGTCCTAGCAAAAGATATTCATCCATTGGACCAGATAGAATTACACAAGCAAACTGGAGAAATGATATATTCTACCCTTACTGACAAAGCAATGGCAACCCATAGATTGCAAGATTCTTTGAATAATACAAGTACCTAGTTGCAGATTAAGAAAGCTTCTTCTCAAGCAAAGGATAACAGAATAAAATCTTTGGATGAAATAATCATCAGTTTGGGTCATAATCCCAAAGATATAAAAGGCATTGAAGCACCGATTAAAAAGAAGGATGATGACATTGCTGCA
The DNA here is from genome assembly GCA_034641835.2 of Pinus albicaulis. Lineage (NCBI taxonomy): Eukaryota > Viridiplantae > Streptophyta > Pinopsida > Pinales > Pinaceae > Pinus > Pinus albicaulis. Next base: position 1,017,276,323 of record CM076581.1, on the reverse strand, counting down.
TTGAGGAAGCAATTGAAACTACCAGCTTCGAGGCACCCTCAGACTGAAGAAATAATGAAGGAAAATTCAGAAGAAGAGATGATGGACTTACTTTTAAAAATGAATGAACGAATTGTTGAGACAGAGAAAGAACTTGAGCAAGCATTAAAAGATAAAGAGTCCATTATTCCAGCAACTACAACACAAGCAGCCACAGGAACAAGTGCATCAATCACAGGTCAACATGCAGAGCTGACACAGGTGAACACTTCTGATAAGAGTTCTGATGAATTAATCAAAGCAATGAATGAATTAAAATTGCAAGTGACAGAACTCCAAAACTTAAGGTTTCAGCTTTCTACTCTGGAAAAAAAATATGATCAATCAAAAATAAGTATTGCTGAGAAGACAAGAGAAATCAAAAAACTAGAAAAATCAGTTAAAGCATTGGAAAAGGATCTTGTAATGGAAAGACCTTTAAGTGAATTAAAAGAAATTCTTTGGTATAACATTATTCAATCAATAAAGAACGTTTGGCCTTTTATTCAAATAATATATGAACAGCAGGATTTAGTCAGATTGGCTCTGGAAGAAATTGAGAAAGCAAGGGAAGAGTTAGGAAAGATGCCAGAAGAAGCCAATAGGCTTATCAATTATTTGAATACTCAGAATAAGCATCAACTTGCAGAAGTTGGAATTCAGGACAGAACAGGGACTATCTTGGAAATCAAAAGAGTTTTTACCAAAAGGACTCTTATGCAAAATATTGAAAGAAGGTGTTCAGACATGCAACAAGAGATTTTTACCTTCAATGAAAGATTTGATATTGTGTTAAATAAAGGTTTTCCCAGTCCTGTTAACGCAGAAGGTAGATTAATGGATTTGGAAAGTTTTGTAGCAAAAGTAAACAAGCAGGTTGATGATCAAGCCAGTTCCTCGACCAGTACAACAGCAGGTACATTACCAACAGGGAAAAGCCTTTATGAAAAATTGGAAGGTTTATTTTACCTTGAACATGAAATAAAACATTTGTTTCCATATCAGCCTAATTTTTTCAAATACACTGAAGATGATGAAACATTGAGGAAACTACAAAGAACCAAAGTGCCAGAAGTTCAATGGTGGGATGACATGTTGGAGCTTTTTTGAAATTTATCCTTGGGTAAATTTTTTTGCATATTTTACTGAGGTATATCTTGATAAAAGATAAATAGGTGAACAAAGAATAGAAGAGTATCAGACAAGCAAGGCAGTCAGAAAAGAATTACCAAAGAGGACAACATCGAGCTAGATTGTAGGACCTGCCTCTAGCACATGCATAAAAGGAGGAAACAACACACTAGCAGTTGCCTTTTATCCTATCTACGAGACCATCTGTCTTCCTTTTTGTTGTAACTTATTCATTAGTCACCCTAGATTATTTCCTAGGTTTTTGTGAGATACTTTAAATCATTTTTTGTATAAATAAACCCTCGAATGGAGTGTTGAGGGTGGATTCTACTACTTTTTTGTGACATTGATGTTTTTGGAATAAAAATGTTTTGGAGAAACTTCTTTGTGGCTTGCTGGATGATGATTTGAAGCTCAAGACTTTTTGCAGGATTCATGTGTCAGACTACAGTTCAATAAGTCTTTTCTATCCTATGTTTTAAGTTTTATATCTGTTTATAATATCACTATGTTCCATTTCTGAATAATTGACATAAAAGAATAAATCAGAACTTACTTAAGTGTACTCTGATTTTCAATTGCGGTTATTCCAAATGTTTTCTTCCAAACTGGTTATAAGCAACGAATTCTTAATTGCTCTTGTTTCGCTGGTTTGAACATTTTGATTACTATAATAAAGAATTCTTAACTGCTCTTTGTTTGTAATCATTCATTTTCTTTCTTTGAATATGTTGAAATATTCTTGATTGCCTTTCATCCCTTCAAAACCCATTCCATCCACTTTAATTCCTTAAAATTGTTCTCTGTTTGGCTATCTTGCCCTGCAAAGCCATCTTGTGTGTAGAATATTAATCCAGTAAAGCCATCCCTTTGACTCCATAGCCCAATGGCCTGAAAATATTCAACCTTGCCCTTAGTTGGCGAATTCCACCATTTTCAAACAAACTCTTGGACTTATAACTAGCCTAAAATTTTCTAAGAATAAAGATAAATCATAAAGAGAGAGCCCTCTCTGGATACAGACTGGCTAGATTCTGTATCCGAAGGTTGGTTTGTGGTTACCTCGGGTATACTTTCCTTTTCCACAACTTCAAGGAAAACTTGAGTGATAACGCGAATTGGTACATCTGCCACCACAACATCCATGACCATACATTTAGCTTGGATCTGGGTCAAGCTCACACATAAGTCTTTGATTAGGCCTAGGCATTTTACTCTTCTAGAGTCAAACGAATATAGAACTTTGTAAGGTCGCGTTATCTCTAGGCCTAGCTTTTCCATCACTATCTTAGGCATTAAATTGTGTGACGCCCTAGAATCATGCATGGCATTGTGGATTATTTTGTCGTGAATGTTGAGACTGATATAAAAAGGTGGAACTACCCCTTCCTGAAACTTTCCCTCAATCTTTGGACCGAACAGGAGGGCAGGTTGATCATCACTCAAATTTATAGTGTCACTATTCTCACCTAGATTTAATGCTTTCAAAATTTGGCCTTTATATACATTCTGAGTGGCTAGCTCAGAGAGCAGGACATAGATTTTAATTTTTGCAATCTCACTTTCTAAATTGAAATTGGATTGGCTCTTTGGAGTGCTTAACTATGTTTTATTTTCTACTGCCTTAGTAGCTGAATTAGTTTGTGATTTCTCACTATGTACAGGGTCAGGAATCGTTTTATCAGGAGCACTAACTGCAGTGCTAGTGCTGCTGGTTGGTCGGCTTTGTTTTTCAGTGTCTTGGTTGTCTTTTTCTTTGTTTTTTCCAGAACTTTCAGCTGCTGTTTTACTACTCATAGTAGATGCTTTAGAAGTTTTATCAGGTCTTTTCTTGATGGTAACCTCAGGAGTCTCAGCTTTAGAATTTTCTTGGTTCTTTTTGCTCCTAAGTTCATATTTTTCTCTGACCTGCAACATGGCATTTTCAAATCCTAATATGTAATCTTCAGTTTCTAACCGTTCCTCATCCCAGTGTGAAGGTGAGGGCTAGTCTTCCCCTGAATCACAGTTAAGGACTGAGTCTTCCGTTTCAAACATGTTTATCGCATTCCCTTCAGAATCCTCTATGATTCCCTCATCTTCATCTAAAAAGTTTTGGAAAGGGGGAATAACTTGCTGATCTGATTCTTTCTGTCTGTTGGGCGTGTTGTTGTTTATTCTAAAGTTTTGGTTTTGATTTTGGTTCTGGTTTCTATTCTGATTGCTAACTTTGACAACCATTTTTTCCATCATTTGCTGTAGTCTTTCCATGTTTTTGGATAATCTATCATAATTTGGGTCTGAAGTGGAAGCTACAGTGTCATCCCTATATGTTACCCTCTTCTCAGCTCTCAATCTTGCCCTCTTTTCTATCAAGTTTGCTTCTATAGTTATGGCTCCTTTCTGCATGTCTTCCAATGTGTTATACTCTTTATCTCTAAGCTCATAGGCCATGTCTGCATCAAATCCATCAGGATATTTGGCTAGGGCCATACCTTGAGGAGGTTTCATGTGTGGAGGGAGGGCATTGTAAATGCTGTTGAATCTAGTGGTGTAATCATGGATGCTCTCTCCCGCGTTTCTCTTAAGGGTCATGTAGTCTGCTAGGAGTTGGCGATGGTTTGCCCTAACTTCCCATTTGTTTATGAAGGTTTGATATAACACAGGGAGATCTTGGATACTTCCAGGAGGTAAAATTTTAAACCATTTCTTTACATCACCCCCTAAGCTTTGGGAAAAGATTCTCATTTTGATTGTTTCATCATCAATCTCCATGTAGTCAAAAGAATCCTCCATCTTATCTACATGTTGCTAAGCTATGATTGATTCTTTAGTAGTGAAGTGTGGGATTTTTGATTGATAATCATTGGGTAGGGGTAACAAGGGCTGAGGTAAAACCAAAGGCGCATACCAAGCTGCCATGATAATGTTCTGATGGGGTACAGGGTTGGCTTGAGCAGCTGGTATATGGATAACAGGGATATTAGGACCAACAGAAGCTTGTTGAGCAGATCTAGGGTGGGGGAGCCCCGAGTTTTGAATGAAGTGGATATCAGGTAGTGTAGATGGTGGGGTTCCTCTGTCCCTAGTGTGTTGACCACTATGAGATGGTGAACTATGAAACTCAAGGTCTGGCTGGTCTAGGTGATTGAATGACCTAGTTCTTGGTAGCCTATTAGGTAGGTCTAGGTCAGGGAGAAAATGTGATAGAGCTGCTAGTTCTTCTGGTGCAGAATTAGCTCTATGAATGTGACTGGAAACAGTTGGTATTTTAGGTGTAGGAGCTCCCTTGAGGATACTCTCCGGATTGTCAACTATTTCAGGTGGGTCAGGGTTGGGATAAGCTCTTGTGTGAATGGTTCTGAAAGCTAGAATGTTGTTTCCTAGCCAAGCAGCTCAACCCTACTTGTTACTTCTACTTTGGTTGATTGTCTTAGAGGCTGGTTTCCTAGTGGAGTCTACTGTGAAACCAAGTTAATCAGCAGGCCTACTGATCACCAGTGGAGTCTTTTCGTTTAGGAACAATGGAGTCGCCAGGTGGAGGGTATATCTAAGGGGTTACACTGTCCACCATAGTGCTCATGCACTATCACCTTTCAGGAATCTCCTCAAACAAAGTTAACTCCAACCAGAGATTGACTGGGAGGGCATTTACCAAATATGTCACCTCCGAAGAAGGTGAGATCCGGAGGCTACCTAGCCCTTTCCAGGCTCTGTCTAAGAGTATGATGGACACTCAACAATGGAGGTCGATTCAAGAAAGGAGTGAATTACTGTCAACCTAACCAAAGTTCTAAGTCTCTGATTCTTTAAAAATGTTTCAGGTGAAATGCACTCAGAATTCCCCAGCGGAGTCACCATTATGTTGGGGTTCCCATGTTTTGGCCAGGTTGACAAGACCAAAATATGAGACAACATAGAACCACTTTCAGACCTTAGGATCTAGCCCTCCTCGGTCCAGAGAGGGATCTCTCTATGATGGTCAAAGTATATATGTCTTTGAGGCTCAAATTTTAAGATGTTAGGCTAGTTATAGGCTCAGGGTTGTTCATTTGATTGTTTGTGTTTGGCTGTTGGGAATCAGGAAAGAAGGATCCAATATAAGACAAGGATGAGCAAGGAAGAATTTAAGGCAAAGGTAGATAACTCAGAGAACATCAAGGCCATTGGGCAATGGAGTCAAGAAAGGATTTAATTGTAATCAATGTGCAAGCTTTCAGTTGGGCCAGTTATCTAGAGCATTTGGATCTTAAAGGATGATTGGCGAAATGGAAAATTATGGACTGAAAATCAATGAAGGAGAACCATCCAATCCTATCTATATATCAGGTCAGAGGTCATTTAACTCCAGACCTGCTTGGAAAAAATCAGAGGCAATACAAGGGATCTTAGAAAGGCTTAATTAAGACGAAAAGATCCTAATGAGGCAGAGATAGGATTCTAGACCTCCCAGTGTTCTCAACTCATCCAACTAGATCCTAAAAAGAACATCCAAACATAGATTTAATTAATTCATACATCAGAGAGCAGGCAATAACATCCACTACACTGGTTAAATCAATTGAAATCAATATTCAGATACACATATAAGAAGAAAACATAAAAGGCTGGGAGAGCAGAAACATAAGGTACCTATCAAGGGTAAATATTATGCCAAACTTCTGATGTGAGCCAGTAGAAATGGAATGAAATGAAATCAGACACAGAGATAGGAAAACATCACCAGTTGCTTTAGATCAGGATCCAAAGAAATGTGCTTGTCATATTAAAAACAACACCAATCAGGTATATCATTACCCACGGCTTGCACATTCAGTCTGAATACATCAAATCTCAGCCTATCTTACCATATTACACAGAGAACTTGTCTCAAGAGGAAAATTCTTGCATTTCTCTGATATCTCATCAACCACTTTACAATGTTTCTTTCTAAGATTTAGATCTGAAGAGGAGCAGAAGGGGTAGATGAAAAACTAAATGCTGTACTAAACTCTTGAAACGAAAGAGGGCCGAAGCCCATTCTGTTTGAACGCTGAGAATTTAATCTCTGTCACCCCTTGATGAAAGAGTGATCTTCTTTTGGATATGACTCTGACGTGTTTCGGCTGTGGTACTCTTGGTGATTTGACCAAGAATAAAATAAACTACTGAGAATTCTGCCATATAAGTGCTCTGGTGGTTTTGAACTGTTGTCAGGGTGGAAATTCCTTCAGGGACATTGTGCATAATAAAAGCTATATGGGCGTCCTGTACTTGATGAAGAAAAACATTCTGCTAATGAATAAACCCCGATATTACCTTTTACTTGCGCTCAAGACCTTTTGATCGATCCTCGGGGTCTTCAAACTGGTGCTTTGCCTCTTAAACCACTGATTTAAGGCTTAAGTTGCTCATTGGCGTGCCTTAATCTCTCTGTTTTGTACTGAAACATTCTGATGCTTCATCTCTACCTTTGTCCGTGCATTTCGAGTTTTAATGGCGCCGGTAGGTTCTCCACAAAGTTTAAACCCTATTCTTTTTAATGAATGTCCTGTCCTCACCTTCCCGGGTCATTTTTCATCAATTCTGCCCCTATAAATGATCTTCTTTGATTTCTCTATCCTTGTAGCAGAGATGTACATCATGGCAGTCATTGACTCTTAGTAATCCTGCAAAATACACAAACAAGTTAAGGAAATCATGAATGGGGTGGCGGATGATGTGGAGGCAAAGAAAGGTCGTGTAGATGACGATACGGGGGAGAAAATCGCAGAAATAATGGAGGAACGTGCTCTGGTGGATGGTGGCGGTCTACATAGCAAATATATGTGGAAAACGTTAAAAAACGCGAAAAATAACCAGAGCACAGAATGGGAGACCGTACGGAGGGTGCACGTGGAGATGACGTGGCGGAACCGGGCGATGGTGGAAAAGTCAGCAGCGGTCGAACAAATCAGGACCATCGATCGTGGCGGGATCAACGGCGGAGGACGACGGACGGCGGGCCATGGCATGAGCTATTCCGTGCGCAATTACATTAAACTTCATGCATCTTGGCCGAGCGATAGCCATCGGATGGACTGCTCTAGATCGGACGGTCTACGGAAATTTCGCTGGGCATCTGTGTCTAGACAATAACGCGCGATGAATGGAGTTAATGGACGGGGATGGTGGTTTGGAAATCATACACAAGGACACATGTCGGACGGTGAATGGAATTGCTGGGCGTTGGAGAGAAACCGCAACTGCCTATTGTGCATAAGCCGTGTGAAGGAAACCGACGGGTTTGGAATAGTCGTATGGGGGCCACCAGCAGCAGACGCACTGTGGGCCATCGGATCTTCGTGGAAATGGACGGCGATGGCGCGATGAGGAAAATGAGCGGATAGGCTAGGGGGGTATCGGGTTTAACGTTCACCGTTCGATCAACCATGATCAACGGTAGACATTGCGCCCGATAGGAAATGGGGGAATAAGCGTTGTTTAGACTGGAGGATGGTTACAACGCAGGGTTTTGTGGAAGGTAAAGGAGCGCGGGGCTATCAGGAGAGGGGCTAGGCCTGACATAAGGTTCAGAGTGGGTTTTCAAGCCTTTTCAATGCATTTTGAAGCCTTATAAGGGTAACGGTAGGAAGATAAATAGTGAATCAGGCTAAACCAGGGACATGGGTAGAATTTGAAGGGGGCTTTGGGAGGTTTCAAGTGATTAGAGGGGAATTCGACAAAGGGAACACATAGGTTAAAATGGGATAATTTGCAGGGGTATAAGGGGGAAAACAGGCCCTTTGAGAAATGGATTAGCAGGGGGAAATTGTTTTAGGCACAACACTAAGAGAATTCAAGGATGATGGGTTTTCAGGAAAAGGCATTCCTTGAAGGCTCCAAAGCAGACTAGCCCCCAACTTGCTTGTCAAGAATTTCATAGGGGGGATAACAGAACCGATGTCTCAGACCTCCCCTGAGTCTATAATCTCTTCGGTGGCCAATAAACAAATAGTCGAACATTTGACCAATGTTTCACCCAGAGAATAAAAATAATCCTCTTTTCTTGGTTCATTCCCTGGTCCTTCTCCTCCTGTATCTGATCCCATCTCGTTGAACATTTGCATGATGCAATCGTCTCGGTCCGACCTCAAGCAGAATGGTTTGACTAGTTAGTAGCCCCGCCCTCCGCAACCTGCTCCTAGCCCCTCGACTCAACCTTCAAGACCCACACCTCAAGGCCCCTCACCTACAGCTAGTATCCACGAGCCTATCTATCTTCTTGACATGGTTTCTCCTGGCCTTAACCATCTCGGAGCTATCCCACCTGGCCATTACCCCTCCAGTCAGATACAGTTTCTATCCCCCCCTCATGGAGTATTTTTGGTACCTATTATGGCTACCTTATCTCTTCCTAACTTGACCCTGGGGATCCCAGTCTGGTACATTGATCCCCCAGCCACCATCCCACCTGGTCAGGCTAAACCTTATCTTTCTTTTACCCTGGTCCAACTGGTCACCAAGACCCCTCCCTTTGCTTCCGTGCCTTAGCTACCTCAACAGGAAGCTACTCCTATTGTGAAAGCTTCGGGTGAAGGGGGAAAAGCTCGCAAGAAGGCACCTAAGGACAAGGCTGCCCAAAAAACCACTACTCCTCCTCAGCCCCCAAAGCATACCCCTTCGTGTGCTTTGTGTGGTGTTGTCGGTCATGCCAACCATCATTGTCCTGAATTGTCTCGCATCAAGCCCATGGTTAATGTTGTGTTTCCTGAGTCAAAGGTCTCTGAAGCCTCTGTTTCTTCCTCGAATGTAGCCAAGAACCCCAAGATAGTTCACACCAACCACCCTTGTGATTTGTGTGATCTCCATGGCCATTATACCCATCTTTTTCCCCGCCTCAAGCATTACCGCGTATCTTTGGAAGTAGTTTAGGAGTATGAGACTGAACATAACCGGTTCACCTCTCCTGTACTAGCGCAGTATGCTTCAGGGCAGCCAGAGGATACCTCTTCTCCCATTGACATTCCTCCTCCCGATGTCAAGATGACGGAGTCTACGGTCATTATATGTTGGAATCACGATTATTGTTAGACGAAAACCCACAGGCATTAGTCTCCGTTACAATCTCCAGAGTTAGGATCCACAAGAGGCAGTTAGTCCTTGTTGCGAAACACACGGGGAGCATTGAACGCTATTGGGATCTGGATCAAAGGGTTCTTCACAAAATTTAGGACCCCAAACCTGGCCAATGCATTGCGGACACCATGATCCTCTCGTATCTCTGACCGTAATGTGTCCAGGTCTCTCTCTCTCCAGTTGATCCTCAATTCTACCATATTTCAAAAAAACATCATATTTTTCAGTATATAGAAAGGAAATATTAAATTCCACCATAAAAACCCAGCTCTTAGCCAAGAAATAGCACCAAAATCCCCCTCTCTGACAGGTCGCACTTTTCAGGAAAATCTTGCGACAGGTCACAGTTTTCTACCCAAAACCTACTACCCAGGTTGCAGATATTGCCCCAAAAAGTGTGACTTGACCGTGAAGAAGAGTATGGGTCTATTCCTAAGCTCTGGGTGCCTAAAATGAACTTTCAATCGACTGAAATGAAAGAGTAGGGTTAGGCCTCTTACCTGCAACTGACAGATCTCGATTCCAACGGTTGGTTTGTCCACTACGATCACCATAATATTTAGGGCCTTTTCTCCTCTCTACATTCACCACAACTACACTTGAAAATGAATCAAATTGGAGGGAAAATGCCTTATTAAAAGAAAAACCCCAGATTTTTCTTTCGCCAATTATGACCAAACTGTAGCTCGGTTTGACAAAACGTCAACACTGTTGGAAATCTATCACCAAGCTCTCAAATAATTATCCTTTAGTTTTTCGTGATTTGATACTTCATCCTGACACATTTTTTCCAAGAAGGGTCACTTAACCACTCCTCAAAATCAAATTTCTTCACTTTCACCACTTGTACTTGGGGCACCACTTTGACTTCATACTTTTCCATGCTCGTGTCGATTTTTGTCATGAGTAACCATCTTGTACTCATGTTTGTATGGGCCTGTTCTATGTGGTAGCATCATCGAGTTGCCCTTGTTTAGAGCATCCGAGTTGAGTCATCATCACATTCATGGAGTCTATCCTAAGTCCCTTTGTATCCCATTATAGTCCTCCATCCTTCATTTCCTTGTTCCTCTCTCGTGTCGCACATTGTGGCCTTTAGTCAGAGTGTCCCCTATTACCTTTGATATTGTGTCAGTTGCTGCCAAGTCATCCATGCCCTTCATGCTCTATCAAGGGAAGTCATCAGTCCGCTACTCAGTACCCCCATTTCATCATCATCCCTGGTGTTAGTCTATCAGTTGCTCTACTATTTTCTCTCATGCTTTAGTTGAGGATACCTTATTAACTCACCTATGGTGGACCTCCTTTTGTCGACATTAGCTTATTCATTCCAGAAGATAGATCTAGAGGGAGGTGTACCTTGGTTCCAGCTTCCATTCTTGTTCGGTGCCTTGGATCAGGTGAAGGGACTCTTTATTTCCCTTTGAATTGATTGTTTCTTAGCTCCAGATCCTTACGACATGATCGAGATCCGTATACTTGATGGTTTAGTGATGCAACAGACTGTACCGGTGATTCTCGAGTGTGTGTGAGATGTTTTAGGCCTCATGAGGGGGTGGCCCTTCAGGTAGCCCCCCAAATACTTGGATGAATTCTCTACTATAGCCTTTGATGTAGCTCCATAGATTTGATGGTTTTGGCCTCAGCCGCTTGCAATGCCTTTTTGTTTGCATGTATCATTCAAATTTTCAAAGTCCTTTCCTGTTTTACATGGCCTCTTTAGTTGTACTTATATCTTATGTACTTAGATATTACTGTATAAGTCCAGGCTATTGTCTCACACATAGTACGTATGTGGGATCCATTATCATGTCTTTATCTGGCCCATGTTTATGCCATCATGTACTATATAGTTCAGTTCCTTATTTACTGAACGAATTATTCTTTGTACTTTGTTATCTCAGCGGGCATAGGTATGCCTCCCCCGCCTCATGGAGAACATGTACTCACTCATAAAAGAGACTTTTCGCACCTATAAGTCTCGCCTCCTCAAGGTCTTTTCCTCTAGCACTTTAGTATACCTTATATTTCTCTTTTTCTGACTCCCCATTCGGTGTTTAGTGATTGAGTTCTTACAACGTAGTTCGGTCATATGATTAGCTCATAACGCTCGCACGCTGGGGGGCAATCTGTCACACCAATTTTTGGTCATCTAACCTGTTACTATTAGATGGACCAAATTACACCATGTAAGACCAATTTTACCCAACTAAATTTGCTTTCACTATGAAAAATAACTTAGTAATCCATAATTTATTAATTTGTTTATGGTCTAAACAGGGAACTCCATGATGAAATATTGAATAAATCCCTATTTGTTTGATTTTTCTCAAGTGAAAATTAATTAAAAAATAATTTAATTAATATTCCTGGTCATATTTAACCCAAAACAGGAAAACTAATTAAATAAATTTAATATCCCCAAATGGGAACAAGCAAAAATACTAAACAGTATTGCACAAAAATAACGAAGTTCAGCAAAGTAAGAGAAGAAGGCCAATATGGAGGCTCAAAAATGACATTTACATCAGCAAATAAAATTTAAATTATGGCCCATGAGATGTAAAATAGAAATAGAAGACTTTTACATGAAGAAATCCTCAAAAATGAGGTGTTGCAACCATAGATTAAGACTGAACAAGCTTGACAACGTTATTTTATTGGCTGAAAGAAACTGTAGATGACACTTCAGATCTAGAGCAGATCTGGGTACAAAAATTTAGATCTATACCAGATATGTACAGTAGAAAGGCTCCTCTACAAATGCTCCTTGGGGTTTTCAACAAAAAGTGAAGTACATGGAGTAGATCTAATATCTTGTGTTACAGATTTGCAGAATGATTCAGAAATTCTGAAGCAAATAAAAGAGTATTCAGATTAGATCTGAATAGGACATGGATTAGATCTGAAATGCATGGATCACCACAATAAAGGTCATAACCCCAACACTAGAGATCTCTCCTCCAAAAGTATGCCAAAACAACCTACAACTATACACTTGCAAATAACGCAGTACTAGAAGGGAAACTACGTTGTAGGCTCTAGAAAATATGTGGCCTCAAGCCAAGATATGAAATCAGAGCTTCAATCATCCAATACTCTCTTGCTAGGGGGATAGAGGACTTTCCCACTGAAAAGAGGCACTAGAATGGCCTAGATCTGAGTAGATATAGCCTCCACTTGCTGCAGCTTACAAAGACAACCAAACCCTCAACAAGATCTGCATTGTAGTTGAAAGAAGAGCTTGGTCAAATGACTGATAGTGGACAAGAAATGCAAGACTCCTCCAAGAGCTACTCAAGGAAGGAGGTGGGATTCCTGATCAGGAACACCTAGTGCTAAACAACACTATTCTTTGCTAAACAGCCAAGAGAATAAGAAATGTCTAAACAAACAAAATCTTCAGAAATAATATGTTCATTAACAACCTTCTCATGCTATCCTCCTCTTCCTTTTATAAGGTAGAAACCTTGTAAAGCCCTAAACAATCTCAATGATTTAGCCTCTTTCACATGTGCCACCTCCAACTAAGACTGCGCTGTGCATCAATGTGGATCACTTCTTCTAGACAACGCTGTTGATTTGGTCATGGTTGACCCAGTAAAATGATCCAGCCTCTTTCACACCTAAGTGTGAATGTTGAACACTTCTTCTCCTCCATTGGTTGCACCATCATCAGGTGTTAAGCTCCTTCCATAAGCTAAGTGCTCACCAATCCAACCCTCCATGAATTGTTCCTCCAAGGTTCTTATGAGATGTAAGTAATCCATTCCAAAAGGAGTCAATAACTCAAATGAAACAAACATGGATAAACCAATGCTCTCCCTATAACATGTAGCATAAGGTGCATGGAGAACCTCCATCCCATGTGGTACATACATGCTTCCCATCCTCCCTCCATACATACCCATAAAAAGTACAAGTATATCATCAATGTATGGAAGAAAAAATACATACATACAAACAAACATTTGAGCATGTGGAGGTGGGTCATAGTCCCACATATGATACCAGCGTAGTGCATCTCTTGCCTGCATTAGATCAAGGTATGGTAAGTGGATTCCCCACCACTTACTTGCTACCCATGATATCTCACTATGGATGAAAGTGTGAGATATGTTTGGTGCTTTAGGAAAGCATCCATCATGAAAGAAAATATCCCTTTTCACATGAAGGGGGTGGCCAAATTCAGAAATTTTAGTGGCCCAATGTTTTCCATGAGATTTACATGATGTATCACTCCTTCTTGGAGTCATGGCCTGCATAAACATGGTGAAATAATATGTAAAATCAAAAAATGAAACTTGCTTTACATGATTAGATTCTTCAACAACAAGGTTCCTCATACACATGGAGTTGTGCATGGATCTTTCTCCTCTTTCCAAATAAGGAAGAGATAGCTGAAATAACTCTTGCATAGAGTCACATGGCTATGTAATATTCCCAATTAGCCTAAGCTAATGGGAATATACAATTTTGTTTCAATTTTCTGTTTCATGAATAAAAGTGTAAAGAAGGATCAATAAAACTCCCAATAAGAAAAATAAATCAATGCCACATGTGAACATGGGCACACTTAGGTGTGAAAGAGACTGGAGCACTTGACCAAGTCAACCAGGACCAAATCAACAACGCTGTCTAGATACAGTGAATCTCCTAAATGCACAATGCAATTTAGTTGGAGGCTTCTCATGTGAATGGAGCTAAATCATTGATATGGTTTAGGGTTTGACAAGAATTTTACTTATAAAAGGAAGACAAGGACAATAGAAGAAGGTTGTTGATTGTGTATATTTCTGAATATATTATCTGTTTAGACATATATCATTCTTTGCTGTTTAGCTAAGGATAGTGTTGTTTAGCACTAGGGTGTTCTTGTTCGGGAATCCCACCTCTTCCTTGAGAGGCCTCTTGGAAGAGTCTTACTGATCTCATCCACTATTAGGAATTTTTCCAAGCTCATCTTCCAACTACAACGTAGATCCTGTTGAGGGTTTGGTTGTCCTTATAAGCTACAACAAGTGGAGGCTAGATCTGCTCAGATCTAGGCCATTCTAGGGCCTCTTTTCACTGGGAAAGTATTCTATCCCATTGGAAAGAGAGTTCTGAACCTTTGGAGCTACATTTTTAGATCTTGGAATCAGGCCAATCCAGTGCTAGATCCTATAACGCAGTTTTCCTTCCAGGACTACGTTATTTGCAAGAAGGAAGTTGCAGGGTGTTTTGATACACATTTGGAGGAGAGATCTCTGGTGTTTGGGTTCTGCCCTTCACTATGGTGATCCATGGATTAGATTTCTGATCCATGTTCTGTACAGACCTGATCTACTTCTATTGTATTTATCTTCAGAAATTTCTGAATACTACTGCAGATCTGCTACTTTAGATCTCAGATCTGCTCTCTGTGTTGCATGTTTTGATCAAAACCTCAAGGGGAACTTGTAAAGGAGATTTTTTAGTGTACATATCTGAAATAGATCTGATATTTTGTACATAGATCTGATCTAGATCTAGAATGTAATATACAACTGCTGCGGCTAGTAAAAATAACGTTGTCAAGCTATTTTTCAGTCAATACATGTGTTGCAACCCTCTTTCTTGATGAATTTCTTCTATTCTTGTCTTCTACATTCCGTTATACAATGTATGGGCCTCAATATGGATCTGATTTATTGATGTATAAGTGAATATTGAGCCTTCTTATTTTTCTCCTGCATTTTCTCTCTAAAACTGCGTTATTTTCCTACAGTATTGTTGCATATTGCTGCAGTCCCCTTCTTGAGTGTTTTTCAGCCATACTAGGTGTGGGAGGTCTGTTTACCTCACCTAGTTTGATTTTTTTTTGCTCCCCTTTTGGGTTTAGATGCTAGATCTCTAGATATAAGGGATCCAAGGGCTGCAAACTCATTTCAGTGCACATACTTCTAAAAAGTGCGTTATTCCAACAGGTATTGCTGAGTGTACCCATTTGGGGATATTACAGTGGTATCAGAGCAATCATCTTGGCACATCCTGTGATGTTATTTCTTGAAGAGCTAATATGTCTTCAGAAGAAGAGGGGCATCTCACTGACAGAGAAAATAGGTACCTGAGAAGACAACATAATAATTTTGATTACACCAATGATGATAAAGACAATGGAAAGGCCCCTGAATCTGGAAGTGATGAAGATGGGAAGGAGTTTGCAAAAACTCTTCTGAAAGCCATGCAATATCTGCTAGAGATATCAAAGAGATGAGATTGGATAGGATCAAGGAATATCCTAGGAGGTTTCATCTTGGATAAAGCTCTGGCATGTCTCACCACTGGAATGATCAACTAGTGAACCAGCCACAAGCTCCACAACGCTCTACTATGCCTACTTTTATGGCTGTGGAGAATGAAGGGCCTCAAGAGAAAGCATCCCTTGAAGACTAATTTGAAGAATATGAGTCTCAGAATCAGAGATTCAAGGACCACTTGAGTTTTCAAGAGTTATGTCACCTCAAGGACAAAAGAATACCAAGGCATCATCATAGAGATGGTGGATTCACTCAGAATCATGATCGACATCACTCTATGGGCAGATTCATTTTTCCCAAGTTTGATGGGTCATCCACTTGTTATGCTAAAGCATGGGTAGAAAAACTGGATATCTACTTTCAGTTGAACAAAGTCCCTGAGATGGAAGCTATCAAGATTGCAACGCTGCACTTTGATGGTGAAGCACACAACTGGTGGTTCCATGCGTTGTCTACATTGGGTCATGCCAATGTGACTGCCTATTCTAATTTCACTAGAAGACTGGTGGAGAGGTTTGACAGAAAGGATCCAGAAGCACCTTTCATGAGCCTTGCAAAGTTGAAGCAGTCAGGTAATGCAGAGTCTTATATCTATGAATTTCTGAGATTATCTATCATGGTTCCTGATCTGTCTGCAACAAGGAAGGTGTACATGTTCATCGATGGCTTGGATCAACCTTTGCATGGGTTAGTTCAATCTACCAAGCCCACTACCTTGCATGATGCCATTGAGAGGGCTAGAAACCTTCAAGATGCCTTGCCAAAAGAAAAGGAAAACTTTCAGAACACGCCCTCTTTTCCTTCTAAAGGAAAGGAAGAGAAATCTGCTCCTCCAAAGGAGAGCTCATACAAGAAGCCTCTTGATGATGAAGTCCGGAAATATCTAAGAAGGAGGAAGCTATTCTTCACTTGCCAAGAACCACGGGTACTTGGAAATAGATGTGCTACTGGTAAAGCACATTATATAGAGGTCTTCTCAGATCTTGAAGAAGACGAAGATGATGAGCCAAGGAGGGCTCACAAAGATGACAATGTTGGAGGGGATCCAACACTATCAAGAGATGAGAATGGAGCATTTTCTCCTATTGGAGGAACTCTTACATCCTTGAGGGGAGTACCTAAGTACTTGAACTTAAGATTTCAAGGGTCAATCATGAATTAGAGGGTTTCTGTATTGATTGACAGTGGGGCTACCCACAATTTCATTGATGCCCATCTTGTGCAAAGGAGGGCAATACCCACTGATACTTTTGAGGGATTATTTGTTTTGGTCTCAGGAGATAGAACAATTCAATGCATGCATTATGTTCCATCACTTTCAGTCACCATGGAGTCCTACACTTTGGTGGATCACTTCTTTGTAGTTGACATACCAGACACCAATGTTATTTTGGGTGTTCAATGGTTCATTACATTGGGGAAAGTCACCACTGATTGGGAGGCTTTGAAAATGGAATGGGTGGACAAGAAGAGTGGTGCACTTCAAATAATCAAATGCATGCATACTTAACCCTCACACAACACTTCCACACAAAAAACAGAGATGGATTTGCACAATGGAAGCAAGGACCTCACTGTCCCTTCTATCATGTTCATGAGGTTTCTGCAAGGGACACTCTTATCTAGTGGAAAACCACCTAGGAGGACACCTGATTCAGTTTTGGTGAGATATATCTCACTACTTGATGCTCAAAAATCAGATCCAGGAGGGATGGGGGCATTATAAGACACGTCTACAACGTTGGAAGGCTTGGGCAAGCACAAGAAGGAGAGAGATTTTCTTCTCTCATCATCATCACCCACCTTCATTTATGATTCTGCGCTATTGGAGGAGGATAAGGGAAGGTATGTCCTTCCTACTTGTACCTTTGGCATAAGAAATGTCAAAGAAGAGATCAGCAACATGGTAGGCATTCCTATTGATGCATCATCAACGCTGTATTTGTTGGGGAGTGTAGATCTATATTGGAAATCCCAGCTGTTGGTGGATTATTCCAAAGATCTCCACAATTGTATGATGCTTGACGACCAGCTGCATGAAGAGGGATATCTAGTCCATGAGGGAGTCATCTATCATCATGATAGTATCTTCTTACCTAGAGCCTCCAAGCTCAAGGAGAGGATGCTACAAAGGGCCTTCAAAGAGTTCTGTTTCAGCCCTACCTATTCTATGAAGATCTACAACACTATCATGAGATGCTTTGAATGTGAAGGCTTTGGAGGAGAGCTACATCCAAATTTTCTAGAATGCAAGAGATATGTGATGTTGGGGTAGCCAAATGACTCTATGCAAGAGTCATTTCAGTCATTTCTTCCTTCTCTTGAAAAGGGAGAAAAAATTGTGCACAATTCCATGTATAGAAGAAACATTGATGGTGAAAAATCTGATCATGTAATGCGAGCTTCATTTTCTGATTTGAAACATTATTTCACCATGTTTTTGTAGGCCATGAATCCCAAGAGGAGTGTTGTATCATTTAAATCTCATGGAAAACATTGGGCCACTACAATTTCTGA
Source organism: Pinus albicaulis (assembly GCA_034641835.2). Taxonomy (NCBI): domain Eukaryota; kingdom Viridiplantae; phylum Streptophyta; class Pinopsida; order Pinales; family Pinaceae; genus Pinus; species Pinus albicaulis. The sequence continues at coordinate 1,017,258,300 of CM076581.1, read as the reverse complement.
ATTTTGCCACTCCCTTGTTGTGCAAAGACATTGATGGTGAAAAATCTGATCATGTAATGCAAGCTTCATTTTCTGATTTGACACATTCTTTCACCATGTTTTTGTAGGCCATGAATCCAAAGAGGAGTGTTGTATCATGTAAATCTCATGGAAAACATTGGGCCACTACAATTTCTGAATTTTTCCACTCCCTTGTTGTGCAAAGGGAGATTATCTTTCAAGATGGGTGCTTCCCAAAGGCACCAAACATATCTCACATTTTCAACCATGGTGAGATAACTTGTGCAACAAGTAAGTGGAGGGGAAACCACTTACCATACCTTGATCTGATACAGGTAGGAGATGCACTATGCTAGTACCATATGTGGGACTATGACCCACCTCCTCATGCTCAAATTTCTATTTGTGTATATGTAATTATGCTTCCATACTTGGATGACATAGTTGTACTTTTCATGGGATTATATGGAGGGAGGATGGGCAGTTTGTATGTACCACATGGGATAGAAACTATCTATGTACCTTATGCTACATGCTTTAGAGAGAGCATTGGACCAACCATGTTTGTTTTTGTTGAGTTCTTGACTCCTTGTGGGATGGATCTTGTACATCTCATGATGAATTTGGAGGAACAATTCATGGAGGCTTGGATTGGTGAACACCTAGCTTGTGAGGAGAATTTGATCTTTGATGGTGTCACCAATGGAGAAGGAGAAGTGTTGCAGCACTCACCCTATCAGTTGCTTGAGGAAAAACAACATTTTGGGGGGGAGGAATGTAATATTCCAAATTAGCCCAAACTAATGGGAATATAAAATTTTGTTTCAATTTTCTGTTTCATGAATAAAAGTGTAAAGGAGGATCAATAAAACTCCTAATCAGAAAAATAAATCAGCGCCACATGTGAACATGGAAAAATCTGGGCTATTTACATAAGCACACTTAGTTGTGAAAGAGACTGGAGCACTTGACCAAGTCAACCAGGATCAAATCAACAACGTTGTCTAGATACAGTGAATCTCCTAAAGGCACAACACAGTTTATTTGGAGGCTTCTCATGTGAATGGAGCTAAATCATTGAGATAGTTTAGGGTTTGACAAGACTTTCATCTTATAAAAGGAAGAGGAGGATAACAGAAGAAGGTTTTTGATTGTGTATATTTCTGAATATATATATATTTTTTAGACATATATCATTCTCTGCTGTTTAGCTGAGGATAGTATTGTTTAGCACTAGGGTGTTCCTGTTCGGGAATCCCACATCTTCCTTGAGAGGCCTCTTGGAAGAGTCTTGCTGATATCATCCACTGTCAGGAATTTGGCCAAGCTCATCTTCCAACTGCAACGTAGATCATGTTGAGGGTTTGGTTGTCCTTGTAAGCTGCAGCAAGTGGAGGCTAGATCTGTTCAGATCTAGGACATTCTAGGGCCTCTTTTCACTAGGAAAGTATTCTATCCCATTGGCAAGAGAGTTATGAACCTTTGGAGCTACATTTTCAGATCTTGGCATCAAGCCAATCCAATGATAGAGCCTACAACACAGTTTTCTTTCCAGGACTGCGTTATTTGCAAGAAGGAAGTTGCAGGGTGTTTTGATACACATTTGGAGGAGAGATCTCTGGTGTTTGGGTTCTGCCCTTCACTATGGTGATCCATGGATTATATTTCTAATCCATGTTTTGTACAGATCTGATCTGCTTCTATTTTATTCATCTTCAGAAATTTCTGAATATCACTACAGATCTGCTACTTTAGATCTCATATCTACTCTCTATGTTGCATGTTTTTATCAAAACCCCAAAGGGAACTTGTAAAGGAGCTTTTCTAGTGTACAGAACTGAAATAGATCTAATATTTTTTACACAGATCTACTCTATATCTGGAGTGTAATATACATCTGCTACAGCTAATAAAAATATCGTTGTCAAGCCATTTTTTAGTTAATACATGTGTTGCAGCCCTCTTTCTTGAGGAATTTCTTCTATTCTTGTCTTCTACATTCTGTTATACAATGTATGGGCCTCAATATGGATCTGATTTATTGTTGTATATGTGAATATTGAGCCTTCTTATTGGTCTCCTACTGTTTCTCTCTAAAACTGTGTTATTTTCCTGAAGTATTGTTTCATATTGCTGCAACCCCCTTCTTGGGTGTTTTTCAACCATACTAGGTGTGGGAGGTCTGTCTACCTCACCTAGTTTGATTTTTTTTTGCTCCCCTTTTGGATTTAGATGCTATATCTCCAGATCTAAGGGATCCAAGGGCTACAAAATCATTTCAATGAACATACTTCTGAAAAGTTCATTATTCCAGTAGGTATTGTTGAGTGTTCCCATTTGGGGATATTACATGCTGCCCCAACTCCACATAGTTCATGCATTCTTGAAAATTTTGATGTAGTTCTTCTCTCAAGCCTTCCCAATCAAAGCTCCTCATGATGATGTTGTAGATCCTCATGGAATACATATGGCTAAAACAAAACTCTTTGTATGCTCCTTGTAGTAACTTCTGCTTGAGCTTAGAAGCTCTAGTCAAGAAGATCCTACCATGATGATAGATGACTCCTTCTTGGACTAAATAGCCCTCTTCATGCAGTTGGTCATCAAGTATCAGAAAAGTGTTAAGATATTTGGAATAATACACCAACAATTGAGATTTCCAATACAAATCTAAACTTATCAACAGTGACAACACTGGTGATGCATCAAAAAAAAAGTTTGTCATGTTGCTGCTCTCCTCCTTGACATCTCTCATGCCAAAGGTGTGTGTTGGAAGGATATTCATCCCATTATTCTCCTCCAATAGTGCAGTATCAGAAATGAAGGTGGGTGATGATGATGAGAGAAGAAAATCTCCCTCCTTCTTGAGCTTACCCAAGCCTTCCAGCGTTGTAGCTTTGTCTCCAAGTGCTCCAATCCCTCCTGGATCTAAGTTTGGAGCAGCAGGTTGTGAGGTCTTCCCCAAAAAATATGAATTAGGTGGCCTCCCAAGAGGTTTTCCACTAGATAGTGAGGTCTCAGGGACCATCCTCATATGCATAATAGATGGGATCCTCATGTCCCTACTTCCACTGTGCAAATTTAGCTCTGTTTCATGTGTGGAAAACTCATGAAGTTTGGGGACCACTCTTAGTGATGCAAAACTGATTCTGATTAGAGAATTTGCTCCATTCTCTCCTCCTAGAAATAGTGGATCATCTTCTGCTATGTCAGCTTTGTGACCCCTCCTTTGTTATGTCTAATTTTCTATTATACAAGACACATTCTGCTCATGTTCTCCATATGTAAGATTCCTAGGAACTCCTTGCAAAGATGCAAGAACCCCTCTAGTGGAAGCAATTGTTTCATCTCCATCTCCTAATAAAAATAGATCTCCTCCCGCTGTCACAACGCTGGAGGTTCTTATCTGCTCTTTCTCTTCCTTTTCCTCATCAATGGAAAATTCCTCATCATTTAGACACCCTTCTCCTTAATCTCTTCTTGAAGAAGGAACCCTCATGTATTCTCTTTGATAAGAGGGTTCTTGCTGAAGTGGGGCTTTTGCCTTTGGAAAATCATACAACAGATCTTCAACCCCTTAAAAAATGTTTAGAAATGGAGTTGGCTTTATGGATTCTTCCAACTCATGCAAACATTCAGATTTCTTGGGCTTGATTTTCTTCCTCAAGGAAGTTTTAGAATGTCTCAAATCAAATATTTTCACTGACCTCCTAGTGAACTTTGCATAAGAAGAGATATTTACATTTTTTAAGGAAGAAGACTCAAATAACCACTAGGCATAAGCTTCACCTTGAAGATGCAACAATACTACTCTCATGGCTTCTTCTTCTGAAACTTGATGCAGCTGGAAATATGTGTCAAGATTTCTTACCCAAGACTTGGCTTAGCTCTCAGGTGATCCATCAAAATTAGGTAGAGAGAATCTACCCAGGGTGTGCTACATGCACCCTGCTCTTCTACTGTAGTGGTTGGATCTTCTTTCTTCTTTAAGTTGACAAAAATCTGGGAAACTGAGATGCGCCTTGAATCTCTCTGACTGAGACTCATATTCTTGGAGATAATCACCAAGAGTTTCCTCCTTTGGCGCTCCTCCTTTTCCTTCTTCCTTTGTCAAGAAAGTAGGAATGTTACAACGTTGTAGATCAGATTGTATTGCTGAATGCTTAGACACATAGTAAGAAATACTGGGGCTTCCTTTATGTGAAAATATTCTTGAGGGATCTACATGTATTTCCCTGCTCATTCCTCAGATTTCTCCTTTCAGCTCATGCATGGCTTGAGAAAGAGTTTTAGAGAACTCCTCTCCTTTCAACCTTCCAGATAAAGGGGTTTCACCCTTGTTTTATTTGTCTTATGTGTAATCACATTTCTTCTGTATTCTTTTCAGATACCTCTTCTCTTTTTAAGTAAGAGGCTCTTCTTATTCTGAAGACATTTTGGCTTCTTACAGGTTGTGCCAAGATGATTGCTCTAATACCACTGTAATATCCCCAAATGGGAATAAGCAGCAATACTAAACAATATTTCACAAAAATGACGCAGTTCAACAAAGTAAGAGCAGGAGGCCAATATGGAGACTCAAAAATGAAATTTACATCAACAAATCAAAATTTACATTATGGCTCATCAGATTTAAAATAGAAATAGAAGACTTTTACATGAAGAAATCCTCAAAAATGAGGTGTTGCAACCATAGATTAAGATTGAACAAGCTTGACAACGTTATTTTATTGGATGAAAGAATTTATAGATTGCACTTTAGATCTAGAGCAGATCTATGTACAAAAAGTTAGATCTATATCATATATGTACACTAGAAAGGCTCCTCTACAAATTCCCCTTAGGGTTTCACTATATGTGCCTAGGTAATTGTTTCTCACTACGTTGTGTCTAGTGTTCTATGATGTTTTTGGGTTTTTATGGTTTTATGTTCACAAGGGAAAGAACTAAATGCTGGTGGAAAGAAGCTACTGGTTAAAAATAGAGTGAAGCCTAAATTACGGATGACAAATGACAAATGCAAATACTGAAACAAAACAAAGCCTAAACTATGGATAGCAAAATACAAATCTTGATAATGACTTCAAGGAAATAAATCACAACATGAGCTTAACTTGTCCAATTCATTCATTAAAGATGTTTTGGAAGAGCTTGAGAAATGGGCAGTTAAGTGTAAATGAAGTTCTCCTAACTAAACAATTAAACAATCAACTTAAAATGTTACAACATCTCATCCATGATTAAAGGTCTATTGGAATATATTTGGAAAAGAACATTTGTAGCACCATAAGACTTCTATTCTAAACTATCTTCTAATTATGTTCTGCAACTCAATTTAACACCACTAGGCCTCATTCCAAAAGTTATAGATTTCCTTTTTAGAATGGTCTTTTGAGAAAAAGGCTTGTTTGTGAAATGGTAAAAAGATTGCAAAATATTCTAGGTCTTATACTGATACTAACTCCTTTCCAAATGATTGTGTATTAATATAAGGTTGGAACAAAAGAAGTTTTGTAAATAATGAAGATCGTGGTATTTGAATTTAACAACTAATATAACTTAAAAATGCAATGGATGACAGCTAGACTGGAGTGCTAATACAGTGAGCTAAAACTAAACTAGAGTGCCACTAGTCTATTTGGAGTACAATGAACAATGTTAGACTGAAAAGCTATTATCAAACTGAAAATGAAATGACAGATCTGAATCACATGCATTCTAACTCTGGAGTGCTATAACTAAGTTAACATGCAACTAACCTAAGGAATTCTACAGTCCATTTCGTTCAGTATGACTGATGTTTTGGAAGAGTTTGTGAGAACAAGTATGGTTGTATTATTCAAAGCAATTGAACATAAACACAAGACTAAAAGCAAATACAACTAAAATCCAAGACATCACAGCTACTCTTTACTCATTGTTATGATATTTTGGAAAAGCTTTATAAGAGTAAGATTGGCTATGCCACTTGGTGTAAAGTAGCAACTAAAACCTACAATACCACAGTTATACCTTATCCATCATAATGATATTTTGGAAAAGTTTATTAGAGTAAGTTTTAACTGTGATAACTAACGAAAGTAAATGCAACTAAAACCTACACTATCACAGTTGTGCCTTATTCTTCATAATTATATTTTGGAAGAGTTGATTAGAGTAAGTTTGGCTGTGATAGTAAATATAAACAAATATGAACATAAGCTTCAGAAATCTACTTAAACTAGAAATAAAAGTGAGACTAAAATACTTATCTACTGTATAAACAAGGCCGCTCAGGAGGCAGGGGCCCTATACCACCAGAGTAGCACAAAATATAGTTCAAAATCGACTCAACGTGTTCAAGGAAATGCTGCTTATTTCATTAAAGAGGAATCACCTCAAAACAGAGTATTCTCGGACTTCAAAGATCTAGCAGTCAACCATAAAATCTAACCAAAATCTAACCTTTGTCTCTCGGTTTCCCGAGCATATTTATAGCAAATTTACATAAAATAACTTGAGATAATACAGGGATTACTGTCTTTCCATATTAAAATCGAACTAGAACTCTAAAGGTGGCATCGTAATATGACAAAGGACATCTGGACTGTCCTTGTCCTATTAGGAGTCTATCTCCTAGCTTGAGTTCTCACGTGCATAACCACGTACATAATTCCGTTCGATCTTCATGGAGAGCAAAAAATGCTGAGGGCATGACGTGGAATACGACCATGTGTGGCTTTCCCTGAGAGGACATCTGGAACCTGCTTAAACATGAAGATGGCTGCAGAATTGGCAACTAGCTACAGAATGTCTGCATTCTGTAGCTAGTTTCAGTTCAAAAAGTACTACAATGACACAACCATAAAAACATAGCAAGTTAGCCACGATATTCATTCTTAAAGAAATTTTAACTAATTTCATTGATCATTTGAGCCTGGGATTAATAATGGATAAAAGAAATAGAGTGGAATGTGGTGGAAGAAAGAACATTTTTGGAGCTCAACATACCCCCACTGCTAGATTCTTGCATGTCCTCATGCAACTATTCCATGAACTCAGAGACCTCTGCAAGAACATCCAATCCTCTTCTTTTGCTTTGTCTGGTAGTTAAAGGCCTTCTGGGTTTTCTGATGACTAACTTGAACCTTAAATTGGTAAGTGCCCTAATTAACTTTTTGTTCCTATTTTTCAACTTTTCATTAGCCTTTTCCACTTTGTCCATTTGTAGAGATAGGGCTGAGTTCATACTAGTTTTTAGTTTAACTTGTTCCCTCAGAATATCATTCTCAGTTTTGATATGTCTATTAAGTACTTCTAGCTCATACCTATCTCTTCTTAGCACATCTATTTCGTACAGTGGAGGACTAGGGGTTCTGTCCCTACTCTCTGAAGCTTTTCTCTCCAATGTTTCAACATAGTTGTAAATTTCTTGCTGTGCAGGATCAATTTCTAGAACTTCTTCATCAAAATCCTCCTCAGTAGGTGTTTCTTCATCTTCTATGTTTATAACCCCAGTTTGTTTAACTTTTGTTTTCTTTAGTATGCCCCTCAGTCTGTGGCTCCTCCTCGGTTGAGATGGCCCTTCTCCTTTTTCTCTGGCAACTCTTCTTATGATTCTCTTTTTCTTAAGCTGCTTCTTAATCTGAACTAATTTTTCAGAGATCATTTCTTCACTACTTTCTTGTATTGTTTTACCAATTTCAGTTTTGGAGGGTCTCCATCTTCTGCTTCTTTTTGTAGGTTCATTTTCAGGTGGAGGTTCCTTTGGTTCCTCAAAGTGATTTCTCACCAAGAAGTTATCCCAATTATCCCCTATTTTGCTCAAATGATGCTCAATCAAAATCTTGACTAAACCATGGTGGTATAAGGTTGTATCCAGAAATTGAATTCTCTTTTGGACACTTGAAGCCATTTTCTTTAAACTTTGAAGCAAGAAATAGGGCAAATTAAGTTCTTCCTCTAGGAAATGCATTATCAACCTAATATGGTAAACATAAAAAGTACCATATCTACCTTCACAAGTGATGAATTTTTGTAGGATAAGCAACATGTTTCTCCATTTGTTCTTTAATGTAGAACTAGGGATACCCTTTTTAAAAACAGTGACATCCATACCTGGTGACTTGAGTATCTTCTTCCATGATTCGTTATGGAATTCTCTGTTCTTAAACCATATTTCTCCTTGTCTAGGCAGTCCTGTTGCTTCTGCAATAAAAGCCTCTGTGACAGTGAATTTAATATCTCCAACTTCAACCTCGGCCCCATTAAAAGATCTTGCAAAAGTTTTAGTAACCTCTTGGTGGAAGCCACTGAATCTTTCAAGGAATTGCAACCATCCTGCTTGTTGTAAGATTTCTCAGATTTGGGGATAGCCTTCCAATTATTTAGTGCCAACTAGTTCTGTTCTCACAATGAGGCCCATAACTCTTCAATATTCAATTCACCAGCCTTCTGCTCACGGTGATAATGGCTGTTAACAAGTTGTTTTTGCTCCCCAAATGTTTCCTCTATTTCACGGTGACAATGGTTGTTACAGAGATACCTCTGTTTTACAGAATGAAATGGTTAAGAGTCGACTGCAGAAAGGAGTGATATGGAATGGTTACGGAATGAATTAATGAGGTGAGGTGAAGAAAATGAATCAATGAGTGAAAGGACCGCGGAGATATTTCAAAAATCATCATTAAATGCTTAGTGACGTGATTAATCCAATCACTTCAGCACTTTAACCATTTAGATTTTTTTTAAATGATGATCAGATATGGGTTTTGAAATGGTGAAATAGAAGGATTTTTGTCCAAAGTTTTGCGGAAGGTTTGTTCGTCATGATCAATAAAATTAATCAAAACAACTTTTTGAATTATTCGTAGCTAAAATATACTAAAATTTTTCATGATATGTCATTATAATCACTTCATACCTTTGCCTTTGTTTTGATTTTCTTGTGATCTTCATATGCTTTGTTTTCTCCTGAAAATCATTAATTTTTGAGTCTTCATAACCTTCTTGATCTTGGCTTGTTCATGGATATGCAGGATCATTTTGTTGCAACTCAAATAATTGCTGGTCAGTGCCTTCAGGATCTGTAGCTGCAAAATGTCTGTCTGGCTGCAGAAAGTCTGATTAGCTGTAGAATGTCTGTTTGATTGCAGAATGTACCTGTAGAGAACTTGAAACATGGAATGGAGTGGTTTGGAATGTAAGTGGAATGTTGTATGGAATGAGTGAAGATGGATGATGAAATATGGTATAATGGGATATGTATGAAGTGAATGATGGAGTGGGATGGATCACAACTTATGAAATGGAGTGAAAAAGTGCCCTGCAATTTCTGCTGTGTATTATTCAATTGCAGAAAGGAGATCAAACTTAAAGATATGAAATGGAAATGAAGTGGACCATGAAGTGAAATGGATGAAGTGTGGATGAATGAATGGAATAAGATATGATATGAATGAATGGAATGAAATGAATGAAGTATGGAATGAAATGAAGTGAAATGAGATGGATCATAAGTGAAATGGATCTGCACTTATGATTTTGTAACAACTGCTTGCAACAAAAAACAAAATGGAAAAGTTAGAGTGTCAGAAAGATTCTGATTTTCACTCCATATTTTCTGTATAAACATGCAAATCAGTGATTGGTTTTCATGTCTATACTTTATTTATTTATTTTTTATTTTATTTATTTATTTATTTTTTTTAATTTTTTTTTTCAATAAGTCTGACTTCAGAAAATTTAATTAAGTTGATGAAGAAGAAAGATTCTTCTTCATTAACTTCACATCACTGTTTTCTTGGAATTTCTTGACAAATTCTTCTCTTGAGAGTGGTTTGTGATACAGCTTCAATCTATGACCATTCACAAGAAAAGTAACCTCTTCTTCATCTATTGTCCTGATTTTTATTGCTCCATTGTCAAAAATTCTCACAATTTCATATGGTCCAAGCCAATGTGTTTGAAATTTACCTTGAAAATCCTTGAACTTTGAATCAAACAAGAGAGCCCAGTCACCTTCTTTGAACTTCTTTTCCTTGATGTACTTTTCATGCCATCTAGCCCTCTGCTGTTGGACTATACTGGTTTTCTGAACTGCATCTTGTCTGATCTCATCCAATTCATTAATCTGCTCCAATCTATGCTTTTGTGCTTCTGATAGATCAAGTCCTAGCTGAACTGCCATTTTGAAAGTTTGAATCTGGAACTCTATGGGAAACAAAACTTGCTTTCCATAAACAAGTTCATAAGGAGTATGGCCTGTTGTGTTTCTCCATGTAGTTCTATAGGCCCACAAGGCTTCAGGAAGCCTATATACCCAATCTCTTCTATGTAAATGAACAGTCTTTGTTAGGATTCCTTCAATGACCTTATTAGTAGATTCCACTTGACCATTTGCTTGTGGATGATAGGGAGTATATTTTCTATGCCTGATTTTGTACCTCTCCATCATTTGCTCCACTAGCCTTGATGTAAATTGAGCTCCTTGATCTGTAACAATTTCCCTTGGGACACCAAAACGAGTAAAAATATCCTCAAAAAGAAAAGTAACTACAGATGCTTCATTAGAAAAAAGTAATGGCTTGGCCTCTACCCATTTGGTAACATAATCAGTGCAAACTAATATATATCTCTTTTGTCTTGATGGAGGACTAATAGGTCCTACAAAATCCAAAGCTCATTTTTCAAAAGGTTCAATATGTACCTGAGGCTGCAATGGCATCTCACCTGAAGGAGAAGGTTTCCCTACCCTTTGGCAACTGTCACACCTTTTGACATACTCTTTAGCATATTTAAACAAGGATGGCCAATAATATCCTAAATGAAGGATATTATAGGCTGTCCTCTTATCAGCAAAGTGTTCGCCACAAGGTTCATCATGACATGCTTTAAGAATCTCAGGCATCTCATCTTCCCGAACACATCTCCTAATGATCAAATCTGGACCTGTCTTGTACAACTCATTAGCAACCCATGAATATTTTGCACTGTCATAAATGATTTTTCTTTTATCTCTTGTATTCATTATTGAAGGAAATTTTCCTGAAACTAAATAATTAGCAATGTCAGCAAACCAAGGAGTTTGAGTAGAAATTGCAAAAAGATATTCATCAGGAAATTGATCTTCAACTGGAGTGTCATCTTTGATGTTTTGGAGTCTAGATAGGAAATCAGCTACTGTGTTTTGTTTTCCATGCCTATCTAGAATGGTAATGTTGAATTCTTGTAAAAGCAATAACCATCTTATGACTCTGCCATTAGTAATTGATTTGTTCATTAAGTTATCTAATTGCGAGAATGATACTGTGTGAACGAAGTTTCATACTCGTTATATAGTGTCTCGAATTTGTTTATGGCATGAACAACAGCTAAAAAACTCTTTTTAGTTACGATATAGTTTAACTCTCAGGGGAGTCAAATTTATCTTGGTATAGTAGATGGCATAATGAATCAGTATTTTTGTCCCAATACTTGCTCCTAGAGCCGTATCCGAGGCATCCGTTGAAATATGAAAAGGTAACTTCAGCTAGGTCCCCTTAAAATAGGTGCTTCAGAAATTTTTGTTTTCGAGGGGTCTCAAAAAGCTAATCGGCAATTAGAATTCCATTTGAATTCACGATCTTTAGTAAGCAATTTAAAGAGTGGAGATGCTATCTTGGTGAAGTTTTCTATAAACCTCCGATAATATCCTATAAATCCTAGAAAACTCCTAACATATTTTTGACAACTTGGAATAGATAAGTTAGAGATGACTTCAAATTTTGACTCATCAACTCTAATCCCATCCCCTCGAAATATGATGCCCCAAAACAATACCTTCGATAAACATCATGAAACATTTCTCATGACTAAGTGAAAGATTTGCTTCTTGACATCTCTTTAAAACTTTTTCCAAGTTTGATAAAGCTTCTTCAAATGTGTTTCCATAAACTATGAAATCATCCATATATACCTCTACACAATCATGTATTAGATCCGAAAAAAATTCCTAATCGCCGCTCTTTTCGAATGTTGCGGGTGCATTGCATAATCCAAATGGCAATACTCGGTAAGCATAAGTACCCCAAGGACGGGTAAATGTGGTTTTGTCTTGGTCCTCAAGTGCTACTTGAATTTGATTATAACCACTAAACCCATCTAGAAATGAGAAATACTTTTTGCCGCCTAATGTATCTAACACTTGATCTATGAAAGGTAAGGGAAAATGATCTTTAAGAGTAGCTTTGTTTAATCTCGGGTAGTCAATACATACCCTCCATTTACCATTTTCTTTGGCACAATTACCAAAGGAGAAACCCACGACTATCCGAAATAGGATAGATAAAGTTGACATTCAACAATTTCTGCAATTATTCTTTAACAATCTCCCTAAGATTTGGATTCATCCTTCTTTGAGGTTGTCCGATTGGTTTACAATTTTCCTCTATGTAGATGTGATGAGTGCAAGTCTTAGGACTTATCCCTTTCATATCGAGTGTACTCCCATGCATATGCGAAGAATGTCTCGTAATATCTTGACTAACTCTTCTTGTTGAGATTTTTCTAGGTTCTTGTTTATGTTTAAAGTTTTGCCCGGAAATATCTCACTTGTAGAGCCGCCAAATTTATCCATAGAATGAAGAGACATCTTGTCTTGATGACAAAAAACTCAATGTTGGATTCTTCTTGAAATTGGTCATGTTTATGTTTCGAAGAGGATTCAAATTTTTTCTAAAGTATTCGAATTTGACTATCTTCACTAATTTACTGAAATTATGAAGAGAGGTTGTAAGTCTTCTTCATCCTCTATCCATTGAGTATCATCTAAATCTATAATTGTCCTTGTCGGAGGATACAAAGTGAATTTCTTAGTTGAACTACCATTAGAGATGTACATATCACTGCATCTACAACTAATGAAAGCATCGGCTGTAGCTAACCAAGGTTTTCCTAATATAATAGGGTGTCCTCCTAGATTATTCTTAGAGTTAGGATCATGAAATCCACTGTGGTACTCAGAAGAATGCGGGGACACTAGAATGTCTTCTATTACCCCATCGGGTTTAATCATAGATCTATCTGCTAATTGTAATAATGTGGGTGTAAAGAGAAGATTAGGAAGTTTCGATTATCCATGATTTGTCTACTCATGATATTGATTCTTTTGCTCCTAAATCAATGAGTGTGTTTTGGATCTCAATTCCATTGATGTGAATTTTGACAACCTGGATTTCCGGGGTCTAGATACTTTGGAATAGCAATCTTACCCATCATAATGTCCTGCTATTTTTTCCCGCGAGTTGAATTTTCTTTGTCTCTCTTATTCTTTTTTCTTGTTTTATTCATGCTCAACTCCTTTATTGTTTTTGCTAGAATTGGGATTTCCTTGATGGCTTGTAATAATGGAATCTTGATGCAAACATTTCTTAGCTCATCTAGGAAATCATAATTAGGCACCATAATTTGTTTTTCTACACCTCTATCAATTTTTAATCTTTCTGGAAAGGGAGGTGTAGGAGTGGATGTTGATGGGTCGCTCTAATACGGGGAGTTGAAATTATTGGTTCTTTTTTGTTTTGATTTTTCAATGTTTGGGTCCTGAAAAGATGTGTCTTCTTCAAGACTTCTATTTTCTCGTAGAGCCTCGAGTTGTCTTGTTCTTGTATAATCACGAAGGTTTCCTCCTTTCAAGTATTCTTCCGGACCTAAGTTGAACATCACTAAGGTCTAGAGGAGTAATTAAATAAGTTGGAAACGCGTTGGCCTTCTATCATATATGTATTCTGAGGATTTCTATTGTTGGGGTTTGGTATGGGTTGAGCAGGCAACTGATTTTATTTTTGAGTAAATGGTAATGGAAGTGGTTGATTTTGATGTTGTGGATTTTGAGGATCTTTTTGAGGATTTTGTTGTTGAGGAAAATGTGGATATAGTGGATAAGATGGTGGATATTGATAGTACTGAGAGTATCTTCCATAGGGATTCTGTGCCCCTTGTGCCCAAGCTTGAGATTGATTTTGAAATTGGGACCAAGGTTGCTGCCAAGAATTCCAATTTGGTGGAGGTTGATTATACATTTGATCATGAAATCCTTGTGTTTGGGGTCCTTGCCAAGGCCTTCTAGAGACAAAATTGAGAGATTTCCGTGGCACTTGTAGGAATTTATTCTTGAAAGAAAGCTTTAAGACCGGGAAGTGAAGGACAACTCTTGGTATCATGTTTTTCTCGAACAAATGACACGGTCTCGCAAATTTTGCATCCAAAGGACATTCTCTCAAGGCATGCTTCTTTCTACATCCGGGACAAAAGATTGCTCAAAGCATCGATTCGACTTTTTGCTTGTTTTGTAACTTAAGGGGTGTCTATTTGTTCACTAAGACTCCCCAATATGTCAGATTTGAAATCATCAAGCATATGTCCTATTTCTGATATACTTACTGTCCTAGAAGCAGACTTACTTGCCCTTGCAAGAGCAGGATCTCTTGGACCTTTTACAGTTTTAGATTTCCCTCTTGAAAGGTTGATACATAACTCAGATATTTCAGGTAATGTGAGCTGTGATATATCCCCTTTTCCCATCATGTTAAGGATATCCAACCATTCATACCTAATTGTTTTCAACAAAAGAGCTTTTAAGGTGTCTTGATCTAGGTTTTCCATTTTTGCTCTTTTGATGTTGTAATGAAATCTCTCCAACAAATCTTCCAAGTTTTCATCTTCTTTTTGTAACATCTTAAACACTTCTTCCTTATGATTGATCGGCATACAATAATCCAAATACCTCTCTAGAAATGCTTGTTTCATGTCTTCCCATGTCCTAATAGAACTGTTGATCAAACTCATAAACCACTTCAATGCTGCTCCTTTCAATGTTGAAGGAAACAGTTTAAGTTTTTGAGCATCTTGTAAGTAGTCATAAGTTCTACACAGGATTTCAAATTCAAATAGGAAGGTTTCAGGATCTTCAGTTTTAAGTCCATAGAAGTTTGGAAGGATAGAGGGTGAAATGTTTTTCATGGTTGTATTAGTTTCTTCATCTATTATAGGAAACCCAAAAGAGCTTCCCATTTCTCTTCTACCTCTTCCTCCTTCTGCACCTCTACCTCTACCTCTACCCCCTCCAAATAATGTGTGTTCTCCATTAAAGACTCCTCCTCCCCCTTCTTCTGCCATGGTTGATTCTCCTGTGGAAGTGGAAAAGTTTGTGTCCCTAACAGGAGTCTTTGGATCTTATTCTAAGGCAAGTTCAGTGGATGAAGTGGAAGGTTTCTCTAATGGAATATCTGATCTTAGGTCTTCTAGAAGTCCAGGATCAGTAAAGAATGGAGTGTGGGTCTGAGTTGAAGGTGTACTAGCTCTTGGTCTAGGTGAAACAAGTGGTGTTCTAGGAATCAAACTTCTGCTTCTGCTGCTTATAAATCTACCCCTTGAGTCTGTCTCTCTACGCATATAATTGTTTTTGGGAGTTAAGAAACAAAGATTACCTAGTTTTCACTTCCCCGGCAATGGCGCCAAAATTTTTGTGCTCAACCTAGTCTCCTAAATTGAGTTCATTTAATTGTCAACCAGGGTTGGTAAACTGCTGAAGTGAAGTGCACTATATGTGCCTAGGTGTTTGTTTCTTACTGCGTTGTGTTAGTGTTTTATGATGTTTTTGGTCTTTTGGTGGTTTTATGTTCACAGGGAAAAGAACTAAATGCTGATGGGAAGAAGCTACTGGTTAAAAACAGAGTGAAGCCTAATTTGTTGATGACAAATGACAAATGAAAATACTGAGACAGAACCAAACCTAAACTATGACTTAGAAAAAATACAAAGCTTGATAATGACTTCAAGAAAATGAATCACAACATGAATTTAACTTGTCCAAACCATTCATTAAGGATATTTTGGAAGAGCTTGAGGAATGGACAGCTAAGTGTAAAAATTCTCCTAATTAAACAATTAAACAATTAACTTGTAATGATACAACATCTCATCCATGATTAAAGGTTTGTGAAACATATTTGGAAAAGAACATTTGTAACATCAAAAGATCTCTACTCTAAAACTAGCTCCTAATTTTGTTCTGCAACTTAGTTTAACACCACTAAACTTCACTCAAAGGTTATAGATTTTTAGACTAGTCTTTTGAGGAAAGGTTTGTTTGTGAAATGAAAAAGAAAAGGTTGCAGAAGTACTCTAGGCCTTGGACTGTTACTATCTTCTGTCCAGATGGTGATGAGTCAATTATAGATTTGGAACAAAAGAGGTTTTGTAAATAATGAAGGCCGTGGTGTTTAAGTTTAACAACTAATGTAATTTAATATGCAATGGATGACAACTAAATGTGGAATGTAAATACAATGATCTAAGCTAGAACTGAACTAAGGTGTCACTAGTCTACAATAAACAGTGCTGAACTAACAAGCCATTATCAAACTTAAAACGAAATAACAGAGCATGAATTGAATGCAATTTGACTCCGGAGTGCCCTAACTAAGTTATCATGCAATTAATCTATGGAATTCTACAGCCTATTTTGTCCATCATGAATGGTATTTTGGAAAAGCTTGTTAGAACAATCCTGGCTGTACAATTCAATGCAAATGCAAACATGAAAACTGAAAGCAATTACAATTAAAAACTAAGACATCACAGCTATTTCCTACCCATTGTTATGATATTTTGGAAGAGCGTTTTAAGAGTAAGATCAGCTATGCTACTTAGTGTAAACAAACAACTGAAGCCTTCAGTATCACAGTCATGCCTTAGCCATCATAATGATTTTTTGGAAGAGTTTACTAGAATAAGTTCAACTGTGATAATGAACAAAAGAAATTGCAATTAAAATCTATAACACTACAGCCATTTCTCATTCATTATCATGATCTTTTGGAAGAGTTTCTTAGAACAAGTATAGCAATAGTGACTAATGAAATTAACTATGAACTCAAACTTCAAAAACGTGAAAACAACTAAGATACTTATCTAGATTACGAAAGTAAAGCCGTTCAGGAGGCAGGGGCCCTCTACCACCAGACGGAATCTAACTCAAAATCAACTCAACGCGTTCAAAGCAATGTTGTCTTCTTCATTAAAGGAAAATAACTTAAAGCAAAGTATTCTCAATCTTCAGAAATATAGAAGTCAATCTACGAAATCTAATCAAAATCTAGAGCTAGCCTCTCGGTTTCCCGAGTGCATTTATATCAAATCTTCATAACAAAACTTGCAACAATACAGGGATCATTGTCTTTTCATATCAAAATCGTACTAGAACTCTAAAGATGGCAGCGTAGAGGGACAAAGGACATCTGGACTGTCCTAGTCCTATTACGAGTCTGTCTCCTTAAATGAGTTCCCACGTACCAAAACCATGTCCAGAATTCGGTTCATTCTTCATGGTGAGCAACGAACGATGAGGACATGATGTGGAATATACCCATGTGTGGATTTTCCTGAAAGGACACCTGGAACATGCTTGAACGTGAAGACAGCTGCAGAATTGGCGGTTAGCTATGGAATGTCTGCATTACAATGACAAAATCACAAAACTTAGCAAGTTAGCCATGTTATTCATTCTAAAAGTAATTTTAACTAATTTCATTGATCATTTGGGCCTGGGATAACAATGGACAAAGGAAAATGGAGTGAAGTAAGATGAAAGAAAGAACAATCTTGGGGCTCAACATAATTTTCAAAATATTGTACTACAGGCTTGCAAGGGATGCAGGTGTCGGCTCATCACTTATGGCTCCAAAGGACAAAGGTGAAGGAGAATGAAGGGTCAACTTTTGGGACACTAGTGGCGTAGAAAAGGTATAAAGTAGTTGTAGATTATGTTCATGATTTTGGTGGAACAAAATCTCCTCATTGGGGAGGATTGATCCAGGTGGCTCCAGACACCCTCAGGAGACCAACAGGGCTGATGATAGGTAAAAATTCAAAGTGGTCGAATTTCTCTCGAACCAGGTTCATACTAAAGTACTCATCTCTCTGATTCCAACGGTGTGTGTTGGGAAGATTTGTGTATTACAGATAAAACACGCATCTCATGACAAATGACAGTCAAGAACAATAGATTAAATACTACACAATTGTCTTTCCTAATTCTGAATAGATACACAGAGGGGATTGGAAACTTACTTGGTTCAATCACTTCCAAATGGCTCCTTTCTGTCGCTCCTGTAGTAGCTTCAAGTTTCAAGCGGATGGTGGTTGAATGCTTCTTGCAAGAAAGAACACTGAAACTATAGAAGATACAATAATATAGATATCTAAACAAATTAGTCAGCTATATCAGTTAAGCATAAAACTACATACATCAACTAAGACTTTGCAGCATGGAAAATCGTAGTGAAAATAGATGCATATAGGGAAAAACGAGCTGCATTCTTTATTAATAGTAGAAGGAGAGATTACAACCCATTGACTGATCTAAAGCAACCTTCCAGCATAGATCCCACAACCAAACACAACATAAGCATCTCCAATCAGAGGTCACACAAATGAACACTCAATTGAAATTTCACCAGCATTTCACTACTCAAATTCTCCTCTCTATTCCTTGAGATTTGTCCTCAATTTATAGATGATTCAAGGTAGTTTGTCACTTAAGGACTTTCCAATAATAGGCAATACATGTTTCCTCTCATGTATATGTCAAATGGACACTTGGATCTGAAGCTTGACACATGTGAACCCTTCTAGAAGACACTGGCCATGTGGAGATTCCGGAACAATGAGAATTTTGCTCCCATTTTGACCAACACACCCTTGAGTGTCATGGACTACTTTGCAGAGAAGCTTTACATGGAGCTACCTTTATATGCAACGTACTTAGCCCCTTTAGAGACTGCGTTGATGAGCTCCCACATGTTATATTATAAGCTTCATACCTTAGAAACATTATCTTGATGAAAGTCCTGTTTCATTACTCTTTCCTACTTGTGTGTATATGGAATCCTGAACATAATGAGGACCCGCGATCATGTATCTCCGGAGATGATGCCCACTCAACTGTGTCATTAGAACAGCCAAATTTACCCATACTCATTTCCTGCCACGAAGTTCAATAATAACAACATAACCTTCTCGAACGATGTGCTTTTATACTTATGCCGTAACCGATGAGCACCGGCCCGAAAAAAACACCTTGTATTTTACCTAAGCTAGGGGGTTTCATGTTTTGAAGAAATATTAAAATTTTCATGTAAATATTAATATTTTGAGTGATTAATTAATTATTTGTGAGAAATTGTAAATGTGAGAGAAATTAGTTTCTAGATTATTTAGAATTAATGAGGGAGCCTAAGTTGGAATTAGTTTCTAAGTTTTAGGGATAAGAATCTATCTTTTAGGGATGTTGAGAGATTTAGGGATTGAGCATTTAATTAGATCATTTTTAAAATTGTATAAATAGGAGGGGGCTTTGAGAGAAAAATACATTGAGATTGTGAGAGAGTGTGAGATTGAGAGTAGGCTTGAACAGCAAGGCTGTAAGCCTTCGGCAAATTTGTAAGGGCCACGGAACGGGAATATCTCGCCAACAAAAGTTTGTAAGTCATTGGTTTGTTTCAGATTATACATACATCGATTGATTGAGAAACTGTTTATTTGATTTCTGAAGTTCATGGTATTATTGAATTTATGAAGAAATGATCAATATATGTGTTGAATTCACATCGACTTATGTGAGAATTTCTATGCATAACCATTGAATGTACAAGACATTAAATCTCTGCGTAAAAGGGTTGTATTTTAAATCCTTGGTTTGTATCGAACCTTGGTATAAGATTGTTCTTTTGGATTGGTTTGCTATTAATGTAAACTTCTGTCAAGAACCGCTGTAAATCCATGTCGATTTCACATTTTAAAACCAATTCAAATTGTAAGTTGAATGCTGATGGTGCTGCGTAAATTGGTTCAATAGGCATTAAAGTAACTCGATAAAGCAACAGTAGATTGATATCAAATTGTTGGGTGAATATTGGCCTGTTTGATGAATTCATAATACACCAGACGGAGGAGACAGGGTTTCAAAGTTTGGGTTTGTATCCTCCAGCGAATTTACAATTGCAATTATAGAATACAATTCATCAAATTCCTAAATCCGGCACAGTAATTAATTTATAAGAAATGAAGGATTGCGATCTGAATGAAATCGATGTGTTAAAGCAGAGCTAGCGTTTGGAACTTGTATGGTGAGGAATTGCAGGTTTAATCCACAGATATGGGATACGGAAAACGTTTCAGATATTTATATCAGATTTGATTATAGTATGCGTTGATATTTTTGTGATAAATGCAGGGCAGAAGTAACGCAGAGAACGATGGAATACTGAACAATCAGTGATTGAATGTGTAAATGATTCCTGGAGGAGAAATGCAAGTCAACAATTCGGCAAAGTCGTTGAGATTAAAAGGCGCTGAAGAATTGTGGGAAGTCAAGCCTGGCAAATTCGTTGAAGTGCAACAGTTGCGTTGTGAAAGAATAACAGTAATCATAAAGGGGTGGTTTCATCTGGTTGAATTTGTGCAGCGTAAAGGCGAAACAAACCATTTCAAAGGATGCAGATTTATATATAAATCGA
Organism: Pinus albicaulis; assembly: GCA_034641835.2. Classification (NCBI taxonomy): domain Eukaryota; kingdom Viridiplantae; phylum Streptophyta; class Pinopsida; order Pinales; family Pinaceae; genus Pinus; species Pinus albicaulis. The sequence continues at coordinate 1,017,237,763 of CM076581.1, read as the reverse complement.
TTTATTTGCCAAGCGATTTTAGAATTGTGCAGGAGAAGGGACAGTGTTTTAATGGACATCGTTTTTGTTAACACGGGTATGAAAGGGACAGCGTTTTAATGGACAACGTTTTTAACACAGGTATGGTGGAATATCAACAGTCTTTTGAATTAATAAAACTCTTATGAATCGACTGGTTCGATTGCTGTGGAAGTATTTTAGTGAGATTTGAAAAATCGTGATAGACAGGGTCACTGGCGCCATTTGAAGTCGAGTTTATTTGAGTAAGAATTATATGGATGGTGTTATGTGATAGCATTGAGTTTTAATTATAAAAACCTGGAAAGCAATCAACGAAAGTAGTGGTTGAAAATGAATGGGAGAATCTATGGCTGAAGACGGTGGTGTCACATTGAAAAACCGAAGCTTTGAATCACTGTTAGGAGTTAACTATGGTTCTATTATTGCAGAAAGAAAGTCCCTGAAAAGCGATGAAAGGTAACAGGTAAATGAAGGGTATTGACCTTTTCGAATAGTTGATTAAAATCCTAAGATGGATATTTTAATGATTATAATCATTGTTAATTTATGAAGCTTCAGCATGAGATTTTCAAATTTGGGCTGATTGTTTGGGTTTGAATAAACAATGTTAAGTTCATTAAGAAAACCAAGGGAGCATCCAGCATATGAGAATGTGATTGTGATGATTGCTAAGATAAAGCTTTTAGAAAGGAAAGGAGTATGAATTTTCCTAATGAATGGAATGTTTTTGAAACTGATTGGAATTACATTTTGTATGTATGTGAAACTACAAGTTTCCAGAATGAAAAGAGTATGAAATTAGCCAGCATTGAAGTATTTTGTTTTGGGTGAATGCTGAAATGCATTCTATTATGCACAGAGATAAAGATTCTGGGAATGTGGGCCTAGCCTGCATCAGAATCATAGCGGAGTGGTTACCTGTGTCAATCTTACAATACATTTCATTATGATAAATCCTCTATTGATCATTATTGCTGAGGGTAGGCATTCCCATAGTCAGCACATAAAACAATCTAATAACATGTACATAATTCAGAAAGTCGTCTTCATTGGAATGTTGCCCAATGCAGATTTGCCTATAGATATAGGCCCATGTTAGGATGACGATCTGTATGTAAGGTCACCGTATAGATGATGTGTACAACAATCCTGATATCGCAGCCCGAATGGATGAAACTAGATCCAGGGTCTTCTTATCTCTTTCACTCGATCATTTGGGTACAAGTCTAGCCATGCGAATATATGATTTGTAGTCGAACATGGTAAGATATCGTTTGATTATCAGCCAATAATGAGAGTTGTTAACAAACGCAAGAGAACCACCATTGATGTCAATGGCCTTCAAGGTACTATAGTACATTTTGTAAGGCGTAAATAGATGATTTGATGTCGAACGCCAAAAAAAATCTTTCGGTCATTGGTTCGGAAGTGAGGATCTTGTCAATGTTGTAACAAGCCTCATGGTACTGGAATCTGATGTTTCTAAGTGAACTTCCTGGATATTGATTTGTAGTCGACATGAAATCACCTTATTGCAAAACATGGAGTTACTGATTTTGGAGACAAGGGTATGAGTTGATATAGCAATTTTCAGGGATGACAGTCATGAAAATGAAGGTTTATGAGTATTTCAGAAGGATGAGGTACATCAATGGATGGACTTCTCTTGAACATATCGGCGACACTATGATGAGTTGGTAGCATTGACCCAAAACCGAAGTGAAGGTATGATGAACCATAGGTGTGAATGAACCGTCAAGATGATTACCCAACCCAAACAGTCACGGACATGGAGTGAAGGAAGTGTCATGTTCAAGAGCGACTTGCTGCCACAAAGAAAATATTGTTCATTCTTCCCAAAATTTTCCCTGGTAATTTATCGAACAATACCTCATTATTTTTTAACAATCTTGAGGAGGATAACATTTTCTTGATCTATAATTCAACCCTTCGGGTGAATAAAGAATGAAGTATCGCTATTTAATAATTTAATGAGTTTAGCGATGAATGAAACTCGATTCTTGCCATGATTGACAAGCTTGTCACTATTTTATGATTTAACGAGCTTACTGATAGTGACAGCCCGGTCCTTTTTCATATTTAGAGAGTCTGAAAAAGAGGACGAAAGAGAACTCCAAAATTACTTTTTCGTAAATTTGTCTCTCAGATCCGAAAAAGTGTAAAATAATACCTGAGAGAACCTCTTTGGTCATGTTTGACCAACGGTATTCCTTTTTCGTAAACAATCTATCTCAGTCCGAAAAAGGGTTAAACTTATACTAAGTAGATATCAATTCATTTAATTTAATGAGCTCGAAATGACAAGTGCTCGGCAATATTTTCACATTATCGGAGTCTGAAAAGAGCTGAAAGAAGACTCCAGTGGTTCCTTTTTTGTTGTTATAGAAGCTCGAAAAAGAGATAAAAGTGCGCTTCAAATCCATTTTCGTTTTTAACAAAGCTCGAAAAATAAGGAGAAAAGGCATGCTTTGTGGTCAATTCATTCTTTGATAAATCTGCACGACTAATCTATTCATCAGTTGTATTTCCTGTTCAGAGCAACATCAAACGGATTAAAAATACCCGTTTCATGATAAAAACATAATAAAACTATAGTCATAGCAATAAATTTAACTTGCAAACAATTAAATGACTATTTAAAAGTAAATTTACTATTCATTTTTACCATTCCATAGTTACCATTTGTCTTTTGGAATTCTGAACCTGATTTTCCCCTGAACTTCAGTGGTCGATTGCGTGAAATAGGTAAAAATGTTTTGAATGCCCCCTGCAAGAGCTCATGTCAAATGCCCCCTGCAAGAGAATATGCCCCCCAAGCTTCATTTCATTCATCTAAGTAAATTACTGGTTACTGATAGCTGGATGGAATGAAGATTTATTTGGAGAGGATTTGTTTCATTTTTTAAAGAGCTTGACACATGAAAAGAAATATGCTCATCATCTGTTTCATTTTTAACGAGGTTGACACAATAAAAATAACTTTCCTCATAGGCACTTGTTTCATTTTTTAACAAGGTTGACACAAGAAAAAAGATCCATCCTCATGGGAACCTGATTCATTTATCGAGGTTGACACAAGAAAAGAGAACTATCCTCAACACCTATTTCATTTTTAGCGAGGTTGCACAGGAAAAAAGAACCATCCTAATAATCTGTATCATTTTTTAACGAGGTTGACACAGGAAAAGAACCATCCTCATGACTTCGTTTCATTTTTTAGCGAGGTTGACACAGAAAAAAGAACCATCCTCATGACTTTGTTTCATTTTTTAACGAGGTTGACACAGAAAAAGAACCATCCTCATTGTGCAGTTGGATTAGTGAGTGTGTGCTAGAAAAGACGTAGTATAATGGAGTCATCATTTAAGGAGTTTGATGAAAACCACAAATGATAAGTTATAACATGCGTTAACGGGTCTTCTCTAGGGTTTTCATTGAATTTTGGAATTTTTGAGGGTAAATTTTGTGGTATCACCGGCCACCAAGGAGAATAACTGATGGGATCAACTTGATATTGCACTGAAGATGTGAATAAAGGATCAAGTTGTTCAGTACTCATAAAGGAGGAACTAGATAGGATTTCAGATGATGACATGGGTGAAGTCAATGGAAAAAACATCGAAGATGAAGCAACAATAGATGTTGTCGCAGCTGAAACAGATGGTTCAGTCTTGGATGCTATCTTAGCCATGGTCAAATGACCCAATGTATACCCTATAGAATCTACGGGAACTCGAAATGAAACAAGATCAACAAAAGCAGAGGAAGGTGATTGAGGAAAAGACCCATACAGGTAAAGCTCCTACCGAAAAATGAGTTGGAGTTAAAGGTGTCTCGTCTTGTGATATTTCTTCAATCGAAATTAAACCAGGTGGAAGAACTTTTCCGTCAGGCCCAAAGTATATTTCAGGTGGTTGACTGTGCGATATGGGAGACTCAATGGCTACAATAGATTAGGGAGTGACCAATACAGGAACAACTTCCGATTGTTCGACTTTGGGATCAAGATTTTCTTCCCTTAGGGAAAATAGAAACTGAAATATAAGGGGATGATAGACCCTATTTCATTGGTCCTGGGGATGATGTCCAGTTTGACCAATAAAATTTGCCCCCTAAAGCACTATGGGATCCAGATCAACTTCCAGTTGAACAACGTTGGGTTCGAGAAGGTATGGTCTCACTGATTGGATGGATTGTGACCACGGGTAGCTGTGAGGACTCTGTTTCGACAACAATAGGTGAACTAGGTTATGTAGAAATAACTTGAGCTAACTCCATTTGAAATGATGATGTTTCAGCAGAGGTACGAATTGTACTTGATTCTGCAGATCGTGATCTCCTTCGCCTACTAGAAATAACTTCTGGTGGTAAAGGTGGTTTCAATGCTAATCTACGTGAACGACGGGGGGTAGGATTTTGTTCTTCTACGATTACTGATTAATTTTAACCAAAAAAATAAATAAACAAAAAGAGGGTAATGCTAGGCAAAAGGGTTTACCAGTAAACTGTGAACTGCAGAATACCTCATGGCAAGCCAAGAAGTACGGGTAGGCAATCTCCCCGAATGTTGTGTTCGGTGTATCACAATTTAAAGGCGGCTGACTCGGTTCACTATGGATGGATAGCACCTAAAATTTGTCCTCCCAAATAAACCCGAAGGTATGTGGAGGCCCAAGTCTGTATTAGCGCTGTCTGATGCGAAATCGCACAGTGAGAGCACCCCTGAATACTTCTCATATTGTAACGTCGTCTGAGGACAAGCTACGATATACTTACGTACATGGCGTGAGGTATCACACTCAGAATGTATCGCAGACAAGTTAACAAAAGCTGCTATGTTTTACGATGCCAGAACATGTCTCTATCCTAGACCTTATCAATGTTATTCGTTAGGTTCCAATGCGTTTTTATGTAAATTGAGGTTTATTTTAAGTTGATCTTGCTTAAAAATTTGCCTTTCAATGGTACCGCGAATGATGTATGTAGAAATTCCTAAAATGCAAACTAGAAATGATAAGCAATCTTTTCTTTTTCAGTTTTTTCAATGAAATACCTAGCTACTAAGGGAAGAGAGCAATTAATTTCGTGAGCAAACAAATCAATGGATCAAACAAATCATTGAGCACAAAACTAAATGCAGATGTCCTAATGTTCCTTTTTGCAAAAAACACACAATCCTACATGCAAATGCAAGTTTTTCTTTTCAGTTCCTTTAATGTTATAAATGCAGAAAATAAACTAAGTGCATCAAAACATAAACAAATGCTTTTTACTTTTGAGAAATGAAGAATACAAACAACAATTTCTCTTTTGAAGGAAAAATGAGGAATTTACAACAATTTCTCCTATCAAGGAAATGAAGATTTTACGACAATTTCCTAATTCGAAAGCAAATGATTTCAATGCGACAATGAAAATACTTTGAAATAAATTTTGCCAATGATAATGAAAAACTTTTCTAAAACAACATTGAACAAATTTCACTCAAAGGAGGGAGAAGTATATACGAATCATTGGTCAATTGAGGATCAAACTTTTCAAAACAGAGCAGCAAACATAACTGACTCAAAATGCAAAGGCTGATTCAAGGGAATTAGTCACTTTCAGGGACCAACGCAGGCTGCCAAGGGAGACAATGCTCTGCATATGCAGGCCTGAAAGGGAGACAGTGTTATGCAACGCACTGTCTGCTGTCTGAGGGTGCATTGGGCGCAATATAAAGCAAGAAAAATCAAGAAATACCACTGTTTAACACACTCCCTTTGCAAAATAAGATTTGAAAAAGCTTAATCTTTGAATGTAACTATTACTAGGTGGATATACAAAGAAATTCAGTGGTTGTATGTCACCTAATCTAAGAGAAACAAATAATTCCCCTGTGGAGTCGCCATTTTGTTGGGCAGATTTGTGTATTACGGATAAAACATGCATCTCATAACAGATGACAGTCAAGAACAACAGATTAAAGACTACACAGTTGTCTTTCCTAATTCCGAATAGATACATAGAGAGGATTGGAAACTTACTTGGTTCAGTCACTTCCAAATGGCTCCTTTCTGTCGCTCCTGTAGTAGCTTCAAGTTTCAAGCAGATGGTCGTTGAATGCTTCCTATAAGAAAGAACATTGAAACAACAGAAGATGCAATAATATAGATATCTAAACAAATTAGTCAGCTAAATCAGTTAAGCATAAAACTACATACATCAACTAGGACTTTGTAGCATGGAAAATCGTAGTGAAAATAGATGCATATAGGGAAAAACAAACTGCATTCTTTATTAATAGTAGAAGGAGAGGTTACAACCCATTGGCTGATCTGAAGCAACCTTCCAGCATAGATCCCACAGCCAACCACAGCATAAGCATCTCCAATCAGAGGTCACACAAATGAACACTCAATTGAAATTTCACCAGCATTTCACTACTCAAATTCTCCTCTCTATTCCTTGAGATATGTCCTCAATTTATAGATGATTCAAGGTAGTTTGTCATTTAAGGACTTTGAAATAATAGGAAAGACATGTTTTCTCTCATGTAGATGTCAAATAGACACTTGGATCCGAAGCTTAACATATGTGAACCCTTCTAGAAGACACTGGCCATGTGGAGATTCCGGAAAAATGAGAATTTCGCTCCCATTTTGACCAACACACCATTGAGTGTCGGGGACTGCTTTGCAGAGGAGCTTTACATGGAGCTACCTGTATATGCAATGCACTTAGCCCCTTTAGAGACTGCATTGATGAGCTCCCACATGTTATATTATAAGCTTCATACCTTAGAAACATTATCTTGATGAAAGTCCTGTTTCATTTATCTTCTTCCTGTCTTAGGGCATATGGAAACTTGTAATGATGGGGAATGATAGACCCGCGATCATGGTCCTGGAGATTGTTGGAGTTCCCATGATCCAGGTGGATATTGGTGGCCACCCACCTATTCTACTTGGCCCCCCACCATTGTCTCTTTCAGTTTTTCAGTTTCAGCATAACTTACTATTTTAGCAGTTTTTTGGGTCATGAACTTCCGGAGCCGTTTTGAGGCCCTAAACGATGTTTTTTGGGTATCAAAAGCGGCAGCAAATTTGATCATCAAATTTGTTTTGACAGCTGTAGTCCTCGGATAGAGCTTTCTAATGATGTATCATGTGCGTCAAACAGAGATAGTATGCCAAAGTTACGTCCCTGGGAAGTTGAAACACCAATTTACCCAAACGGGGCCCATAGTTTTGGCGCTTCATCTCCTAGGGTTAGGTTTTTGGATGTTTAGGGTTCTCCATTGTTTCTCAATATTAAATAGGCCCTCGAGCCTCATTGTAACGCAGTTCAGAGGCCTGTCGCCGCCACATCTCTTCTCAGAGATAGCTACCAGTGCCCTAGCTAGTTTTATTTCCATTCTGTCTGTAACCAAATTTCAGTTCTTTGATATTAATGAAATGAAGTGTTATTTCCGCTGCATCTCTGTATTTATGGTTATGTGTTTATTCTGTTGCGTTCCTGCATAAATCCGGATCATCCCATGTTTTGGCCAGATTGGCAAGACCAAAAGACGAGACAACATCAGAACCACTTTCAGACCTCAGGATCTAGCCCTCCTGGTTCCAGAGAGGGACCTCTGTGTATGAGCAAAGATTTATGTATATGAGGCTCAAATGTTATGATTTTAGGCTAGTTATAGGCACAAGGTTTGTTGGTTGTTAGTGGTTGTTCGGCTGCTGCCGTTGTAGTTAGAGGGATTATGTTTTGATTGTTAGAACAGTTCTGGGAGAAAGTAGCAGAGTATTTTGTATTGTAGTAGGCTGGGAGGAGAAGTTGGGATTGTAACAGCCATTGAGCTCCGTGTATGTGACTAGTTTTGCATCAATTAATCAAAGCATATTTCACAGGATCCTGGTCTATTACTATTGGTGATGTTTTTCTTACTCTGTTTATTCACTTTCATACTGTTTCATTTTCTACTGGCTTGCATCAGAAAAATGGCATAGGATTTACCCTTGTTAGGTACCCTGTGTCTCTGCTCTCCTTGCCCTCAATGTTATCTGCTAAATGTGTGATCTAAGAGTTGATTTCAGTCAATTTAACCAGTGTAGTGGATGTTATTGCCTGCTCTCTGATGTATGAATTGGATGATTAAGTTCTTAGATGTTCTTGTTGGGTTTAAGCTGGAAGGTTTGGGAACACTAGGGATTAGAGTTAGCCCTATCCACTAGGATCCTTGCGCGACCAGCTGGCCTTTCTAAGATCCCTTCTGTTAAAATTATTTCTGTTTTTCCCCTGGAGCATGCTAAAGCTGACCTGGAGTTAAATGACCTCTGGTCCGATCTATAAGCTGCCCCTTTGTCCCTCTTTGAGAGTTTCCTTTGAGTATGCCCAAGCACGTCTGGAGTTAAATGACCTCTGACCTAATCTATAGACAGAAATTGAGTTGCTCTCCTTCTTTCACTTTCTTTCCTTAATGTTCCATCCCACCATATAATCTAAAAGATCCTTTAGTATTAGATGACTTTCCCTCTGAAAGCCTTGGCTAGTTGTTGCATGTAATTTCCTTTCATGACTTCATAGCCCAATGGACGACACTTTATTGACCTATCCTCTTTGCTGAAACATCCTGCTGCTCTGTTCCTTTCCTTCCAGTGCTTTCTCAGTCTATGATCTCATAACCAACCCAACAACCAACCAACCAAATCATTTAAAACCCCTTGTGCTTCATAACTAGCCTAATATCTCATTCTGAGCTTCAAAGATATATCATTCTTTGTTTTATTGGAGAGATCCCTCTCCGAGTCCAGGAGGGCTAGATCCTAGGGCCCCAAAGTGGTTTGATGTTGTCTTATCTTTTGGTATTACCAAATATGCTAAAACATAGGAACCCCAACAGAGATGATGCCCAGTTAACCAGGTCATTGGGAATGGTGCCCAAATTGACCTATAACAATTGCCCCCTAAAGCATGAAGTCGGAATAATAACAACATAACCTTCTGACTGATGTGCTTTATACTTGTGATGGATGTGGAATCATAGCGGAGTGGTTACCTGTATCAATCTTACAATACATTTCATTATTATAAATCCTCTATTGATCATAATTGCTAAGGGTAGGCATTCCCATAGTCAACACATAAAACAATATAATAACATGTACATAATTCAAAAAGTCGTCTTCATTGGAATGTTGCCCAATGCAGAGCTACCTACAGATATAGGCCCATGTTTGGATGACGATCTGTATGTAAGGTCACCGTACAGATGATGTGTACAACAATCCTAATATCGCAGCCCAAATGGCTGAAACTAGATCCGGGGTCTTCTTATCTCTTTCACTCGATCATTCGGGTACAAGTCTAGCCATGCGAATATATGATTTGTAGTCGAACATGGTAAGACATCGTTTGATTATTAGCCAATAATGAGAGTTGTTAACAAACGTGAGAGAACCACCATTGATGTCAATGGCCTTCAAGGTACTACAATACATTTCGTAAGGCGTGAATAGATGATTTGATGTCGAACGCCAAACAAAATCTTTCAGTCACAGGTCCGGAAGCGAGGATCTTGTCAATGCTATAACAAGCCTCATGGTACTGGAATCTGATGTTTCTAAGTGAACTTCCTAGATATTGATTTGTAGTCGACAGGAAATCACCTTATTGCAAAACATGGAGTTACTGATTTCAGAGACAAAGGTATGAGTTGATATAGCAATTTTCGGATGACGATCATGAAAATGAAGGTTTATGAGTATTTCAGAAGGATGAGGCATGTCAATGGATGGACTTCTCTTGAACACATCGGCGACATTGTGATGAGTTGGCAGCATTGACCAAAAACCGAAGTGAAGGTAGATGAACCATAGGTGTGAATGAACCGTCAAGATGATTACCCAACCCAAATAGTCACAAACATGGAGTGAAGGAAGTGTCATGTTCAAGAGCGACTTGCTACCACAAAGAAAATATTTTTCGTTCTTCCCAAATTTTTCCCCAGTCATTTATCGACCAATACCTCATTATTTTTTAACAAGATTGAGGAGGATAACATTTTCTTGATCTATAATTCAACCCTTCAGGTGAATAAAGAATGAAGTATCGCTATTTAATAATTTAACGAGTTTAGCGATGAATGAAACTTGATTCTTGCCATGATTGACAAGCCCATCGCTATTTTATGATTTAACGAGCTTAACGACAGTGACAACCCGATCCTTTTTAATATTTAGAGAGTCTGAAAAATTGGACGAAAGAGAACTCCAAAATTAATTTTTCGTAAATTTGTCTATCAGATCCGAAAATGTGTAAAATAATACCTGAGAGAACCTCTTTGGTCATGTTTGACCAACGGTATTCCTTTTTCGTAAACAATCTATCTCAGTCCGAAAAAGGGTTAAACTTATACTGAGTAGATATCAATTCATTTAATTTAACAACCATCTAGATGGACCCGGATCATCTAGTGCTACATCAAACCTATCACAAATACTTGAACATCTCACACTAATCATGCTAGGGTTTCTAGATTGCATATCTCAAATATTTTCCATAATCCATGGTTTCTTCCAAATCCTAACCTCATAATATCCATCAAAACCTAATAGTAAAATTTCTTGGGGTTTCCTTCAAACCTTAGTATTCTTTTAGGTCTCCTCCATATTCTCTTCCTTCCAACAAAGGTGTCTTCATAGGGGTGATCTTTAATGACTTTTCTTCAACCCAGCTTCGATACCATGTTGAATTTTCTTAGGGATATTTTTTTTTTTTTGCTTTAATAATTGCATTTCATTATTTACATATTTAAGTTCACCCCACAACATTATACATTATCAGGATTTATAACATTATTCAGCAACATATGCAACTATATAGAAAGAAAGATATCATCATCAATGCAATGGAACATTAAGGAACAATAGAATAAAATCATTCACACATAGAGACACCAGGATTGGTTGGAGACTAGGGAAAACCCCGCTATGGGGAAAATCGTTTCAAATTTTTCTTCTTATTAGATTGTCATTGAATGATTCAAAAAAATAGAGCACAATGATCCATATCTTAAATGATAATCCTATCCAACAAAAACGGCTAAACAACATCCATGAGATGAACCCAACAATGTTAATAATCAAAACCCTAATTCAGAAGCCTACGATCAATTATCACTATATGCGGTCAACTGCCAAACTCTGCGGTCAACTAACGAAATTTGTTGTCAACTGAAAAAATCAAACCTTAGTTCCCAACCGCACGTAGAGAATGATGTACATGCGGCTGAAATCCTCCAACCGCACACATGGGCCTATGTGTCTGTAGTTGTGACCGAAAAATTATTATTTCCTGCATGCAGCTGGACACCAAAACCCTAAACACATGTGCGAGCTTTGGACCCTACAATCTCAAACTTGTATGAACCAATCTTTGCAATCCAACCTCAAACATGTGCGAGCAAAAACAAAGAAAGAAAAATTATCACCATGATGATATCCAAATGATGGTCACTTGACTTCTATTTATGGGCATCCATGGGTGTCCAATTTCTCTTTTGGGTCGACTTGACCTTTTGTGCACACTTGGTCTTTAATTCAAAAATACACTTTCCCTTGTCCAAATTAAGCGCTTCAATAGTAAAAATTGGTCCTCTCGAAAAGAGGAATCTAGTCCCATGATTGGAATATGTCAATGAGCTGCAAAACTAATATATTTAAGAGGGTGAATTAAGCTAGCCTAAATCCATCTTATTTCCACATCTACCAAATGTCAAGAGGGATCAAATCTCTTTTCATCTCAAAATATATGATCCCTCTCAACACTTTGTAGATCCAAAAATAAAATAAATCCAAACTAGTTAGTTTACAATGTTTAATACATACATAAATCTCATTCTTGTAAGTTAATACTATTTACAATATTTACTAATTATATAAATCTCATTTTTATGTACAATTTATTCTCTTTTCCATAAAATTTTAAAAATATTTTTATTTTAATTTTTATGATTTGAGTTATTATAAATATTTATTGATTTATTATTTAATTTATTTTCTTCATTTTATTACATTATTTTTCATTAGTTAATTTTTTAAATGTATTTAATTAACAATAAAAATATATATTATATATTTATTTATTTATTTATTTTAAACCACAAAATGTATTAAAACTTAGTTATCATGTGATAATTATCATTGTTATTTATAAATATAAGTAAACACATAAAAAATGGCTCCATCTAAAATAATTTATTATTGCTAGATGTCAATGTTGTTTTTTTCCCTAAGGAAAAACCGTAGCTTTCATTATGTAAAATAATGTAAATTACATGTTGTAGATGCATAAAAGCATATGAAAAATTGGTTGTCTATTCACTCAACAAACATATGAGTGATACAACCATACATAAGTCTGCCAAAAATTATTGTAAATACTCTATATTAGAGAAGCACAATTATACAAAATATGTTTGTGTTCATGAGTAAAGAAAAAATATAAACTACTAACATCATCATAGATCGCAACCAATATCAGTAACTATAAAAAAAGGCAGAGATGTAATTCAATCATAATCATATTCAATTTTTTGAGGGTCCATGAATGGGCGATGATAATACTGGAAACATGCTTCCCCATTGTGTTTGTTGATCATCCATGTCTCGCGAATCTGTTGCACGCCCACCTTGGATAACTGGTTGGAAAGAGTATTCATTCCCCTGTAAATGTGGTGACAAGTGATAACGTCAAATTGTGACTTAATCATGAGAACTTATTCCAATAGTGACCCGAATGTGCGCACGTGACATGTGGCTTTAATATTGAACCAATCAATAACAATGTGGGAATATCCATACACATGTAGTTGTCGGCATCCTCATTCTAGTGCAAATAAGAGAAGTAATTTTAAGCTATATAGTTCAGATTAATTGTTCATGCCACTGCCTAGACCAAATTGAAGTTTGAAAAAGTGATTATTGTTGAGGTACAAAACAACAACACCTCCACATTGTTCGTTTTGTGCAGAGCAGTTGAAGGAAGCCCAGGGGTAAGAATGATCAATATTCCCAGGTTGGATATTTCGGGAGTTATGTCGAATCTCCTCCTCTGGTAAAAGTACATATATAACCAAGACATGTGCGCTAATAATGTCGGGGAGTATGTCGGCCTCGGAAAAAATATTTCGGTTCATGCTGATCCATGTTCCCCAACATATTAGCAGAGGGAGATATTTTAGCTTGATAGATGAGGCCTCATTCCACTAGTTTTTCCAGGCAACATTAATAGAAACATTGTATGGACATGTGATGAATAAGTGAATAACATATTCCTCAGCACATCGACAGAGTGCACACCAGGAGGGATCGTGGAAGGAGTGTTTGATTAAATTGTCGCCCATGGTAACCTTGTTTTCAAGGAAGCACCAGACGAAGAGATTGGATTTTCCTGGACTCTTTAGCTTCCAGGTGCGCTTCCACCACCACATGTGTTGTTATGGTTCTTTGTTTACTTGGATGAAAATATAACCCTCCTTCAAGGTGTAGAAACCCTTTTTCGAGTGTGTCCAAAGGAGTTCGTCCTCCTTTTCATGTAGCTTGATATGAGAGGAGGTAAGGACGCCAATGTATGATCTCCAAACATGGTGCCATTGTACAAGGATATTAATATCTTGGTTCGATTTCCATCTTTGACCCCATATCGTTGTGTTCTCCTGACCAACAATTTGTTCAATAGTGTGTTAATCGTGATTAGCCAAATATTCCACCAACTTCTGAGGTAATATGTGTTAACCATTGTTCCCAGACCATGGGTCTAATCCAATACGAACATGAGTTCCTGAACCAATTTTCCATGCAAGTCCAAAGCTAATGATGTGAAAAGTGTCCAAGATATCTTTCCAAATCATGGAGATGTTGGTTTGACACTTGTTTTGAGACCTTATCCATTGGATAACAGATATAGGATAAATATATTTTTGAGTGACCACGTGAATCCATAAATTGTTGGTAGATAGAAGATGTCAACCACACTTGGAAGCAACAACCTGTGAATGGATTTCAATGTTGTTATATGTCTCTACTTTAACTTATTTATTTATGTTTAAAAAAAAAAATTGATCAATAAATTTTTTTTTAGTTTTTATTTAAATATCAAAATAATATTTCACCTCTCAACATAATAATAAAAAAATAATGTGTATGTTTATGGTGGAGTTCAAGGTGAAAGTCAAATTCCTAATTTTCTTCATTCAGTTTTTATTAGCTATAAACTTTGAGGCTTGCTTTCTAAAGTGATGACAAATTCTCAAAAGCATGATTAAATGTATTTTTCTCTTTCCCTTTTGGTTGATTTTCTGTTTTCTTATAGGGACATTTTGAGGCACAATGCCCCACTCTTCCACAATTAAAGCACTTAAATGGAAGTATACCTTTGTACTTACCTGTGCCTTTCTTCAATCTTCTAACTAATTTTGCTTCTTCTTCAACATAACCTGAGCATGAACATTCATTTTTTTCTATGAACTTGTCTACCTTGAAGGTTGCGTCCCTAATGTTTGACTTCCCTTTTGGAATTCTCATCTCATATGTTGTCAAGGTCCCAAGTAATTGTTCCCTAGTCAAAATTTTAAATTATGTTGTTTCTTCTGTGACTGAAACCTTAGGATTAAATTTAGATGGTAATGATCTCAATATTTCCTGAACTATTACACTTTATTTAATTGTTTCCCCTAGACCTATCATGATGTTCACAACTTCATCAACTCTTAAGAAGAATTTAGCTATATCTTCATCTTCATCTTCATTCATTTTTAAGGTCTCAAACTGTGTTCTATATACTTGAAACTTAGCCATATTTACCCTTTTGTCTCCCTCATGAATATTTTCTAATTTATCCCATATTTCTTTGGATGTTTGACAATGCATTACTTTGATCAATTATGACTCACATAGACCACTCAAAAGTGCATTCATTGCTTTTGCATTTGCGATGAAATCTAGTTCGGCATCTCTGTCACTGGTCCCTTCCTTTATTTCTTCATATAATACCATCACGGCAGCCCATAATTCTATTCCAAGAGGCGTTAAGTAGGTCTTCATTCTCACTTCCAGAAAGCATAGTTTGTGCCAGTAAATAATGGGGATTTGTTTGTTGAGAATCCTTCTAAAATAGCCATTTTGGTGAATTAGGACCTCCTTCCAGTTGTTATAATGTTACTGAAGGAACTTGGCTTTGATACCAATTGATATTTAAGATAGGAAATTACTGAGAGGGGGTGAATGAGTAATTTAGCATTCTTTACTTTTGCTCATTTTTCTTTATTATTCAACTAATATTTCATGTTTATGTTACATTGAATTCATTTTGCAGGTATCATGAAGAGAGTTTTCAGATTACTTATCAAGAGTTCAACGCCATTCACATAGCATTCATAACCAACACACAAGGACACAAGATATGAGTGGAAATTGTTGGACACCTAATCCTCTATGGGTAGGTGTGGAAGGCGAATAGTCACAAAGGAGTCCAAGTGAACTTGGAAGATGAATCCAAGAGTCACACTAATGTAATATAAATGTACATCTATGAGTAATAGAAATGCAATGAATGCCTATCTTTCCTATGTGTGTGTTTTATCTTCTCATACACCATGTGTGTGTTTAACATGGTATCAGAGCTCCAGGTTTAGAGGTCCCCTTTAAACTTTTGAATAGTGATGGCTTGTGTTGCATTAGTGCAACCTCTACCATATCCCAACATATGCACTGCCTCTCATTTACACCACACAGTGACATTGCTCCTCCTATACGCAGTCTCACCACCTTATAGCCATTCTTCTTCTTTTTGGTCACAAGTTACTAAAGATTAAATGAGGGCATTTCTCCAAGAATGCACACACAAAAATCAATGGTGCGGGCATAGCGAGGTAGCCTGCACAAAATCTTCATCGAAATATGGTTCAGAAAAATTGGGAATACCAGAGAATTGGAAGAATGGGGGGAGGAAGAGCCACAGGAAATTGTCACTGTTAAGTTGCTCCGTTTCTTCAGACCACCATTTTTTTCTCAGCAACAGCAAGAATATAAAGTTGAGGTCGGTCCACATTCAGTACCCATTTCAGGAGAAGATGTGCACAAAGATGCAGAAATGCAGCCAACACCTCCCAAGCCCATCATCAGACCTTGGGAACAGCTTGTCGACAACAAGCACAGAACAGGTCTTGAATATGACAAGGAATTTTCCTTTCATATTCCAGACTACTCCAAGCCCATCAAATTTCAGAGTGCCAGATTTATGACAGTTCACCTGCAGTTGTTCCAAATCCTACTCCTCTTCCACAGCAGCAACAACAAATTGAAAAATTCCAACACTGTGATCGAGTTGGCCATATGAAATATCACTGTGTTTATCTTCACCCATGCAAGCATTGTGGTCGGCACACCCATTCCTCACATAGATGCTTTAGAAACAAGCCTCCTGCAAGAACAAAGATTCATCTTGGATGGATCTCTTCTTGGTAATGGGCGTCAACAGCCAAGAAGATGTTTAAGTCGCATGCCAGAACTTGTTCTAGAATATTGAACAATATTGTAGTTGATTTTTCACCATTATCTCACCTTGTACCTGACAGGGGGGAAAATAGTGGTCATCTACAAGCTTCGAAGCCATATCAAGCGAGCCTAAGCCACAATCTCTCATTCCAGATTCAGAGTTGTAGCCAGAGACACAACAGTTCAAGCAAGCCTGAGCCACAATTCGTCATCCCAGATTCAGAGTTGTAGCCAGAGACACGGATGCCACGAGCATGCCTTTGGTTAGTGGACAACCTTAAACCATCTATGTGAGGTTGATATTGTTCCTCTTTCAGAACACTTCCTCTAGCAGAAGACTTCAGCTTCTTGCAGTTTTGGTTGAGTTCCAGGAAATGCATCAAGCATTCCAGTGTTGGTGGTCATCCTTAAACCATCAAAGGTTGTAGACTTCCCTTCTTTTAGGTTGAAGGTCTCCCTCTTCAAATATGAGGAACACTTCCTCTAGCAGAAGCCCTCAGCTTCTTGCCAGTTTTGGAAGAGTTCCGGGAACTGCAATAATCGTTGCGTTCCAGTGTTGGTGGTCATCCTTAAACCACCTCTTTTTGCCAACATTTCAGAGAGTTGATTCAGCCTAAGTGTTGTCATGCATACTTTGCATATTTGTATTACAACTCTCTTCTTGGACTCACACATACCCCTTCGGATTAAGGGGGTTAATGTTGGACACCTAATCCTCTATGGGTAGGTATGGAGGGCGAACAGTCACAAAGAAGTCCAAGTGACCTTGGAAGATAAATCCAAGAGTCACATTAATGTAATATAAATGTACATCTATGAGTAATAGAAATGCAACGAATTCCTATCTTTCCTATGTGTGTGTTTTATCTTCTCATACACCATGTGTGTGTTTAACAGAAACCGCAAAGGGATAAAACCACAAATATTAGGCTGAAAGTGATGTGAAGGCAGGTTGCTACTCCTTATTACATCATATTTTTGTAGGTTCTAGCCTACAAGAGGCTACTACCTCCAAGGAAGCTCCAACTCCCACAAATTTTTTGTAGGCTACAACCCACGAGAGGCTCCTACCTCAACAGGGAAAAACATGTTCGTCTTTGAATTATAACATATAATAGGACAGAAATTTCTCAATCAGAACATTAATTTTACCTCATACACTATTTTTCTGTCAACTTCATTGTTGAATTTTTTATCCTCTTCCATTTTCTCTTCCTCTTCTGCTACTACCCATCAATGTCTTCATACAAAACCCTTCTTCCTTTTCTTGAAAAAACAACAACTCTTTCTGCTTTATGTTGTGCCTTTTGTAAACAAGCCTCCTTGGTTGTTTGTCTTCCTTGCAGAATATGAAGTGGAGCATTGTCTCTTGAGCTTCCAAAAGAAAACTGCTCTCTTACGTTATTTTCAGTTTTGAAAATATTTGTAATAGAAAAAGATATTGTAACATCTCAATCAGAAATGATGACAAGTGACGAATTAGACTTGTATTGTCTACATTTTCTATTTAATGAAATATATGTATTTCAGTTTTGTCTTAATATATTATTTCCTTATTGGCATTTTTAGCCTTAATATTGATTAGCATAGCCTTTGCACTTCACATCACTTTCAGCCTTTGTAAAATAAAACTCAACATATATTAACATTATTTCAGTTAATGGCATCAATGCCAATATTTTCAACAATATGAAGGCAAAGATATATGCCCAAAATGTGGGCATGACATAATGGGTAAATCACATGGTCATCCTCATAATATATTGAGGCACGTGCCTATAATCCCGAGTATTCAAAAACTCTTTCGTTGCAAAGAAATCTAGTTATGTTGCAGGGATGGCATGCCTCACACAAAAGTGAGTCAAGAGTTATGTGAATCCTAACATATTCAGTAGCCATGAAGCATATAAAGGATACATGGCCTAAAAAAATCAAGGATGAAGCACGAAGTCTACGACTCAGCATAGCCATGGATGACATCAACCCATATTCCCTCCAAAACACCAACTATTCTGTTTGACCGGTAGTAGTGATCAAGAACAATATCCCCCCATGGTTGTATGTGAAGAATGACCATCTTATGTTGGCTCTCATAGTGCCTGGTAGAAGACAAGTGAAAAATATGGATGTCTACTTACAACCATTGGTATATGAATTAAAGGAACTATGGGAAGGGATACATGTGTACGTTGTATCAAGACCCATCACAATATAGAGGATTTTTGCGTTGTATGGCATATGTACTTACATCATACATGATTATCCATCCTTAGGAGTTTACTCTGGTAAATTACAGTTTTATTGATTTGTTTGGTAACAATATTGTTTCACATATTAATTTAATTTGTTGCAATTATTCACAGGTCTTGTAACAAAAGGGTATCATCATTAGAGGAAATTTGATTTTAAAAGGTTAACATTGAATTTCCATGCCATAATGTGTAAGCCAATCAAAATCCTTTAAAATTCAAAAGAGATACAGGTGTGACTAGGCACTGGTAAATTTTTTAATAATATAAATTACCTACCTTAAAGGTGAATCAAGTGTTCCACGGGGTTGTGTCCCCCCACCTGGGGGTCAATTTTCCCAGCTCCCTCATGCTCCGGAGACTTGGGGACGACTGGGGGATGTTTCCCCAACTCCCAAAAAAACATGGTACGTGAGGAAACATGAGGCATCATTTCCTAGGAAAAAGGGGGCTCGAGGGGACATGAGGGGTCATTTCCCCAGCAAAAAATTGCAAATTTTTTTAATGAAAAAAAATCCAAATTTCTAAGGGTTTGAGTTAACTTAAAAGTTTATTTCAATGTTTCATTATTCATTTCACATTCAATTTACGTTGAAGTTGTCGCCCCTGCTCGACTTTATGTTGTATTGTGGGGTAAGGCAAAGGATCAATCCAAATTGGATATAAGCACATAAAATAATGGACTTGAAAAGGAATCCAACAAAAACAACATAATTACAACAAGAGAAGATTCTAACATTGGCATTAATCAACCCCTCTTACAACATGCAGGCAATGTTGAAAATTTAAATCATTCTCATGCACAAATTGCTCATGAGTAATTTTAGATTAGATCTAAACACAATTTTTTTTTGCTGAGAAGTATATTCTTTTAAGTTCATGCCACCTTTGGTTATGAGAAAGGAAACCATTGTAAAAATTCACAAGAATATAGTGTATTTTTATTCCCTTCTTATCTTCTATTATTTGACATAAAGGCCATGGTCTCTAGTTTTTTAAATGATCACAATTACAAACTTATATGTATGATACCATTCATGATGTAGGTGTTATATATTATATAATGATAAAGACAGTTACAATATAAATATTAAAATTTCAATTATATATCATATATTTTTATATTTAGAAGTTTTCAAGACCCTGACGTCCCCCCATGTTTCAATAGTGTGTTAATCATGATTAGCCAAATATTCCAACAACTTCTGAGGTGATATGTGTTGACCATTGTTGCCAGACCATGGGTCTAACCCAATATGAACATGAGTTCCTGAACCAATTTTCCATGCAAGTCCAGAGCTAATGATGTGAAAAGTGCCCAGGATAGCTTTCCAAATCATGGAGATGTTGGTCTGACACTTGTTCTGAGACCTTATCCATTGGATAACAGATAGAGGATAAATATATATTTTTAGCGACCACCTGAGTCCATAAATTGTTGGTAGATAGAATATGTCAACCACACTTTGAAGCAACAACCTCTGAATGGATTTCAACATTGTTATATGTATTTACTTTAACTTATTTATTTATGTTTTAAAAATAAAAAATTGATCAATAAAAAATAATTTTAGTTTTTAGTTAAATATCAAAATAATATTTCACCTCTCAACATAATAATAATAAAATAATATGTATGTCTATGGTGGAGTTCAAGGTGAAAGTAAAATTCCTAATTTTTTTCATTCAATTTTTAATAGCTATAAACTTTGAGGCTTCCTTTCTAAAGTGATGACTAATTCTCAAAAGGATGATTAAATGTATTTTATTTTATTTTTTATTTTTAAATTGGATTAATATTTATATTATAGAAAAAACGTTGAAGGAAAACAATGATACCTATAGTTTTCATATAAAATGATTTTGAAGTTTGGTTGACATCTACTTTATCTATTTTTGACCCATTGAAAACAATCATATCAATTTCTAACACTTTTTTTTTGTAAGCTGAGTAGGGCCGCTTTTTTCATTCATTTTCAAAATGGCATATTACATAATATAATCTCTTCTGAGGCCACAACCTGCCCTGTTGGGAAACCAGATTTTTTGGCCATCGGAAGGCATTGTATGCCATCCAAAAACAAACAAAAAAATCATTCTATCATATTCAACTTTTAAAGCCGCAATGTTGGTGACTTTGACATAGTTTGACAAACTCGACACAAGCCTACTACTTACATAGTTTAACAACAAGGACATAAACATAGATAAACATAAACAGTAAAGATATCAAGACTAAAACCAGCTCAACTCTCTGAGGAATCGATAGGCGTCGGTCTTTAGCACTGGACTCGGGCATCTCCGTTTGCAACGGGTTCTTAAAGAGCTTCTCAATTTTTCTCAGTTGGGCATTCTATCGCTGGATTTGAAACTGAAGTAACTAAAAATCCCTCTAGATTTCATGCATTGTTGGATCTACTTGCATAAACTCAGTGATGTGTATGATGGATTTTTCCATCGGGTGTTTCATTTGCTAGTATAAATGCAAAGTTTGTTGGTATTGAGCTACCCTACCTCTAGTGTTGCCTGAATCGGGCACTATCATTTCTCCTTCCAGATTTATTTCCCCCTCCTCAACTTGACGAGTGAGAGCTTCCTCCCATTTACCAATAACCTTTCTCACTTGGGTAGGTATTTCTTATATGTACATGAGGGTTTCTTCTGCAATGTGGTCAGCCTAAGGCTTACGCCCAGACCGTCTAGGAGCCCATGTGGATGATTCTCCTTTCTCTTTCTGATGGCCTATTTTCCATGTCTGTCGTCTGTTTATGTTGGACATTGGGTTCAACGCTCCCCGTTTGTTACATGACATGGACTAACTGCCTCTCATGGATCCTAAGTCTGGCGATTATAGTAGAGAATAACACCTGCGGGTTTTGGTCTAACGGAAATTATGATTCCAACAAGTGGTATCAAAGCGACAGGTCTCGAGTTCGAAATTCACCCGGCTCACGTTGGGGGGGAGATTGTTGGACATTGAGTTTAACGCTCCCTGTGTGTTTCGCAACATGGACTAATCACCTCTCGTGGATCCTAACTCTGGCGATTGTAGCGGAGACTAACACCTATGGGTTTTGGTCTAACGGAAATCGTGATTCCAATAGTTTACCCCTCTTGCTTCCTCTTACATTGCCTCCGTCTGCACCATTTGATATTGCTCGACAATAATGAGGGACGAGGAAAATCGAGGGGCCCGAGTTGTTCCACCAGAGGTCATGGTTTTCCTTTTGGAGAATGTCACAAATACAGAGCGAGGTTTCATAGAACACATAATTAACAATTCAGTGCAATGCTTTTACAATTGATAGACATGACTCACTGTGTGTACTCCCGAATAAGACCCGACTCCCTTGCCCCCCATACCATATAGAGGTCTCCCAGGGTGGTCGCGACATACCCGATTAACAATATACCCTCCTAATTGTGACACATACCCCTCCTCCCCAGCACAAAGCTCAGGTTTGTCAGGGTATCCTCCTACATAGGAATATCCTCTTCCATTGCAGGTACCATACACCCAGCTACCAAAATCACCACCCCTGGAATCCAGATGACCAGTCAAATTCCTATTTTCAAATCTCCTCTCTAGATTTCGTGTGCCAGCCTGGGCTTGTTCTAGTCGTCCCAGCCTTCTAACCCCCTACACGTGTCCCCATCCCCCAACTTACACAACATAATCCCAAACAAGATTGAAATCAACTGACATCTACACAGATTAATCCCTCTGGTATCCCCAGAAACCCAACCATGCAACCAAATAGTGCTTCGCATTTCAGTAACCCTATTATCTACATTCTTCACGCAGACCTTAACTTGATCCATATATAGTGGAATTGGAGAAATAAATAAATTTTCTTAACCTTGAGCTTCAAAGCGATGTCGCGGGATGCAAAAGCCTAGTTCAATCCCTCGGGCCTCCATCGCACACAGCTTCACCACCTTCCTCGCTATGCATGCAAGGAACTAGACATACCAAATAAAAACCCTGCGGTTCATCCCACCTGTTTTATCCTTCTTCCTCGCGTGGAGTCATTCTCGAAAGGAGCACCACCCCGTCACACGCAACCTCCCTCGTTGTCGATACCCTGCCACTTGCTCTCTGCCATGTTGGTCTGCCCTCCGTACAAGCTTACCTTAGATGCCTTCATCATTTCTCATTTGGATTTGTACCCTCATCACAACCCAGTCACGCGGTATCCATTTCTAACACTTAAGAGCACTAGACCAAAACAAATAGCGCTAGAAAGATAGTTATAACGGAATAAAAGATTAAAAAAAAAACAACAACAACAATTTAAATTACAATGAGAAGTTTCTTTACTCAAAATTTAAAGAACTTCAACTAGATAATGTAAGCTAATAACAACAATAAAACCATCTAAAACCACAATTGGAATCTGTGAGAACATTTTTTGCTATCCCTCTTATAAATGTTACTATAAATTGTAATTCATGTAAATAATGTGGAAATGTAAATATTAACTGGGATGGAGGAGTGGACATTATTTCATAGGTCTAAGGAGGAGTAGTTTCTTGTAACCCCAAGCCACTGGATTTGTTTTATCACCCAGCTCCATGATGAATTTATGGCCCTGTTGGTGAAAGTATTGAAGGGTGTACGAGCAGCTTGTAGTAAAGGACAAAAGTCCATGTGGCCTTCTTATCTCACAAGACATGTTGTGGAAGTCAAAATGCGAGGGACAGATAGGAAGAGGAAAGAAGAAGTATGCGAAGAGCATACACACACACACACACACATAGAAGGCATTAGCAGGGGTATGCAAAAACAGAGGGAGAGTGGGAACTCTCGAAAGCACAGACATACAGTTTAATATCAAAGCATGAAAAATTGTAGAATAGAAGGAAAGAAAACTCAGTGTATGCAAAAACATGGAAGCACAATGAGGAGTGTCGTGTAAAAAGAAGATTATCATGTTGATAGGGTAGAGTCATGGTGGGCTCTGGACTCCTCTTTAACAAGTGGAGGTGTTGTGTACTTCAGAATTTCTTGTACCGTTTAGCAGGTGGAGACCCTGAATGTGTGCTCTGAATCCTTGTGGTGCCTATCATGTAGAGACACAATGTGCTTTGGATTCTTATGGGTTTAACAGGTAGAGGCAATATGGGTTCTCGAATCATATATTTTTAAGTGGGTGGAGACACCATGGGCTCTGGATACATGTGGTGTTTAATTAGTGGATACATTGTGTTCTCGATTCGTGTAGGGTTTTGTAAGTGGAATATTATGTGCTCTGGACCCTGAAGTGTTTAGCAAGTGGAGACATTGTGTGCTCTGGACCCCTGTTTTTCAGGTGGATACATTGTGTGCTCTAGACTCCTGCTTTTCAAGGTGGAATCGTTGTGTCCTCTGGGTTCCTATGTGGTATGGTTGACTTGTATTAGTATGAATTTCCTTGAATAGTTAACTCCTCGGGCTCTGAATTTGGCTTAGGGGTTGTCAATTGCAAGAAATATTGTAGTGTAGTTGACCTATGGTTGGGTGGAGATTTGAAGTCTCTCCCTCATTTTTCAATCATTCAAGTTAATCAGTTTTGTTTATTTATTTATACATATGTTGCACTATGAATAATGCATGATGTTGTTATGTGTTATAGCAATGAATGTATCAGCATTGTTAATGGAGGAATATTATATTCATGTTTGTCTCTTATGAGCTGTTGTCTATATTTTCTCATGGTTATGACGGGCTTGGAGACCTCTATGTTTGTTGGTACTTTCTTGAGGTACATAGTTATTCATATGGTCTTGTATGAATGCTTCATGTGCTCATTTAATTGTTACAGTGTGTGAATTCCATTGTTTGGCATGTTATGGATCCCATGCATATTTGAATGTTTAAGATTGATTGATTGTCGTTCCTAGTAAAGGATTAAAGATGTTCCAATGTATGATTTATCATTGGATCTAGTAGTGTTGTGTGGTACCCATTTTGGGGTAGGATATGTTTTTGTTGTTGTATTTGAGTTGCGGATAAGTGCTACCATGGATTGGCTTGTTTTGGTTCTTATTAGTGGGCATGTTGATATCTTCATTGATGTATTATGGTCATGAAAAGATATCAGGAATGTTAGTGTTGGAATGAAGGTTCCGTCCATGTATAAGTTGGTGTTTGGAGCAACACTAGGCTTCAAGGAAAACCTAGCTAAGTCCCTAGAAATCCCTTAGAATTTCTAAGCCTGGTCACTGCGGAAATTAGACTTGTATCTAGGACCGAATAATTCACTAGTGGAATTTTACATCCAAGCCGGATGTACTTTAAGACAGGTGGATGTATCCAGGATTCCAGGACATTTGGGGTGAGGGCAAGGCACAAAGGCATGTAGCCCTAGCTGAGGGTCAAGGCCAGATTATTTGAATGCAAGATTGGAGGTCCAAAGTTTAGGGGGTCTGAGACGGATGCAAATTGGGAATTTTAGTTTGCACCCAGATTTCCCTCAAGGACCTCATACAATGCAAAAGTGTAGCAAAACACAAAGAGTTCGAGTCTTGTGGGATGTGTGATTGTGGTTGAAGTCACAAGTGCCACAGTTGTGTGACCATGGTCATGTGGACACCACATAGGTGTTGCAAATAACATGGTAAGACCGCATTGGTGCCACGTGTTAGGATTTTACTGATGTGGCAAGGGTTAATTGGCCAAGCTTTGGAAGGGAAAATTTTCAATCCAAAGATTGGATTGGGGTAAATTTTATATTGTCGAAAAGTTCTTGATGATTTGAATATGATTAGTGGATACGTTGTGTTCTAGATCCCTGCAAGGTTTTGTAGGTGGAACATTGTGTGCTCTGGATCTCTAAAGTGTTTAGTAGGTGGAGACATTGTGTTCTCTAGACTTGATTCATAAATAGTTGTGGATATTCCATTGGACAATTTGTCACAATAGATTCGATAAACTATATTTAAAAATTTGAAATCTATATTATTAAGATTTTATTTCTCTTTAGATTTTTGGATATGTAGATTATTATTAATTGTGTATGCATGCAAATTAAATTTATGGAAAAAATAGAGAAAAATGAAATAAAAATGCACAAAAAATGATTTGACACAGGATTTGACTTGGGAAACCCTTTTGGGATAAAACCTAACTGGAAGGTGAGGTCACTTTGCTCTCTTTATTTGAATATAAAATGGCTACCAGTACAAAGAAGTATGGCTTATGTTCCATGAACTACTATAGTGCATAAATCCTCTCTATGTGCACTATCTCTTATCTCTCTCGGTGATTTTTTCTCATCTATTAAACAAATGCACTTGAAAGAATGGAACCCCTTTTCCTCCTAATGGTCTGGTTATAACATAGTTCAATAACCTACTAGTGGTTAGGTTTAACTACCTCAAATTTTAACCATAGTTACAGTATGGACTCTTCTAGAGTCTTCTTCATCATAATCATGTGGCTAGCCCCTCTTCCATGAATAATAGGGGCTAAGATGGCATCCTCTCAAATTATGATGGTGAAAACAGGAAGGTCAACTTTTGAGAGGCATAACTTTTGCAAATGGATTTTGATTGACATGATTCTTGATTCATTGAAAGGTATCTGTGTGTAGAGTAGGGGAAAAAAAGTGCTTCACTAAAGTAGCAAAGTTTTACCCCCAAAAAATATTGTTTGATGCATCAAATGCTCTCAGAAGGTTTCAGACCCCAAATTTCCAAATTGGGTCCCACCGGAAAAAATGGTCCTGTGAGTTTATTCCTCCACTTTTTCCACTCTAAAATCATCGATATGAATGGCAAACAATATAATGATCCAATCCAGATCAGGGCTCCTACTTTTCAAGTGGAGAAACTGTGTATTATGGATTCTTATGTGATCAAGTTGACTTGTATTGGTGTGAATTCCCTCGAGCACTAACTCCTCAGACTCTGAATCTGGCTCGAGGGTGGTTAGTTGCAAAAACTTTTGCAATGTAGTTGGCCTATGGTTGGGTGGAGATTTCATGTCCCTCCCTCAGTTGCCAATCAATTAAGTTAATCAAATAATTATATTTACTTGTATATATGTTGCACTATAATGAATAATGTTGTTATGTGTTATAAAAATGAATGTATCAACATTGTTAACGGACGATTATGATATTCATGTTTGTCTCTCATGAGGTATTATCTATATGTTCTCATGGTTATGAGGGGCTTGGAGACCTTTGTGTTTGTTGGTACTTTCTTGAGGCACATACCTATTTATATGGTATTGTATGAATGCTTGATGTGCTTATTTAATTTGTTATAGTGTGAATTCCATTGCTTGACATGTTATGGATCTATGATATGAATGTTTGATGTGCTCATGAATCTTTGAATGTTTAAGATTAATTGATTTTCATTCCTGGTAAAGGATTAATGATGTTGCAAGGTATGATTTATCAGTGGATCTAATAGTATTGTGTGACATCCATTCTAGGGTAGGATGCATTGTTGTTGTTGTATTTGAGTTGGAGAGCAGTGCAACCATGGTTTGACATGTTCAATGCATGTTAGTGGGCATGTTTATAGCTTCATTTATGTATTATGGTCATGAAAATATATCAACAATTTTAGTGTTGGAATGAGGGTTTCATTCCTGTAATATTTGGTGTTCGAAGCAACACTAGGCTTCAAAGAAATCTTGGGAAATCCCATAGAAATCCTTTAGAATTTCTAAGCCCGAGCACTACGGAAATCAGACTTGTACCTAGGACTAGATGAGTCACTAGTGGGATTTTACATTCGTGCCAGATGTACTTTAAGATATGTGGATGTATCTAGGAGTCTGGGACATTTGGGGGTAAGGGCAAGGCGCAAAGGTGTATATCCTTGGATGAGGGCCAGGGTCGAATTCTTTAAATGCAAGATTGCAGGTCTGGAGGTCTGGGGGTCTGAGATGGATGTCACTTGGGAATTTTAGTTCACACTCAAATTTACCTCAAGATCGGATATAACGCAAAAATGTAGCAAAACATGAAGAGGTTGGACCTTGTGGGGCCCACAATTCTGGCTGAAGTGTTAAGTGCCACAAATGTGTGACCATGGTCATGTGGACACCACATAGGTGTCATGAATAACATGGCTAGACCACGTGGGTATTACATGATTGCCACATGGCAGCATCTTGTTGATCTGGCAAGGGTTAATTGGTCAAGATTTGGAAGGTCATAAATTTCAATCCAAAGATCGGATTGGGGTAAAATTTATACCGCCAGAAAGCTCTTAACGATTTAAATATGATTGGTGAAGACATTATGTGTCTTAGATCCCCACAAGGTTTTACAGGTGGAACACTATGTGCTCTGGATCCCTAAAGTGTTTAGCAAGTGGAGCCATTGTGTGTTTTGGACTCCTAGTTGTTAGGTGGATACATTGTGTGCTCTATATTCTTGTGTGATCTGGTTGACTTCTATCAGTGTGAATTCCCTTGAGCACTTAACTCCTCAGTTTTGAATCTAGCTTGAGGGTGCTTAATTGCAAAAACGATTACATTGTAGTTGGCCTGTGGTTGGTTGGAGAGTTGAAGTCCCTCCCTTGGTTTCCAATCATTTAAGCTAATCAAATAAATATATTTACTTGTACATATATTGCACTATGAATAATGAATGATGTTGTTATGTGTTATAGCAATCAATGTATTAGCATTGTTAATGGAGGAATATGATATTCATGTTTGTCTCTAATGAGGTGTTATCTATATATTCTCTAGGTTATGAGGGACTTGGAGACCTATGTGTTTGTTGGTATTTTATTGAGGCACAAAGTTATTCATATGGTCTTGTATGAATGCTTGATGTGCTCATTTAAACTGTCATAGTGTGTGAATTCTATTTTTTGTCATGCTATCGATCTCATGGATCTTTGAATGTTTAAGATTGATTGATTGTCATTGTGTGGTACCCATTCTAGAGTGTGATACGTTGTTGTTGCTGTTGTTGTTGTTGTTGTAGTATTTGAGTTGCAGAGTAGTGCAACCATGGCTTACCTTGTTTCAGTGCATGTTAGTGGGCATGTTGATAGCTACATTGATGTATTATGGTCATGAAAATATATCAAGAATGTTAGTGTTAGAATGAGGGTTTTGTTCCTATAGAAGTTGGTGTTCATAGCAATAATAGGCTTCAAGGAAAACTTGGGCAAGTCCCTGGAAATCCCTTAGAATTTTTAAACCTAAGCACTGCGGAAATCAAACTTGTATCTAGGACCAAATGAGTCACTAATGGGATTTTACATCCGGGTCAGATGTAATTTAAGACGGGTGGATGTATCTGGGAGTCCAGGGATCTGGCTAGTTTGCACTTGTGCACTTTTGTAAATGCACCAGATTCGAAAAGACCTAGATAAATTGTGGAGAAGCAGATGAAAAGGTATTAACTGAAGTGGGGCTCATTTAGGCAATCGAAGGCACGAAACTAGATTTAACTACAAGTAATATTTCATACAAGTATCCAGAGTGGGCTCCACAAAAAGGTTCAAGAGAGCAAGGTCGGATTACCTCATGAAGTGATAGATATATCAAGGATCCAGGACATTCGGGGGTGAGGGTAAGGTGCAAAGGCATGTTGCCCCGGATGAGGGCCAGGGATGGATGCTATGATTGTGAGTTTGGAATTGTAAGGCTCCAGAATGGATGCCACTTGGGAATTTTAGTGCACACTCATATTTGCCCCAAGACTAGATATAACGCAGAAGTGTAGCAAAACATGAAGAGATCAGGCCTTGTGGGACTCGTTAGTGTGGTTGAAGTGGCAAGTGTCGTGGATGTGTGACCATGGTTGCATGGATGCCACACAAGTGTCATGCATAACACTGCAAGACCACATGGGTGTCATGTGGCAACATCTTGATGATGTGGCAAGGGTTAATTGGTCAAGCTTTGGAAGGGCACAACTTTCAATCCAGAGATCGGATAGGGGTAAAATTTATACCATCGGAAATCTTTCAACAAGTTGAATAGAATGGTGTTGTCTGAAGTTAATTCCACAAGCTTTGGAGAAGAAAGACTTTTGTAACCCCATCTTCATAGTGAGACCATGGAAATCGAGTTAGTTGAAAGAAACACCTCTCACTAGTTTGAGAAGTCCAAGGGGGTGGGAGGGAACATTACAAAAACCAAAAAAGCTAAACAACATGAGATAAGAACCCTCATAGAGGACCTTTGAGCATTTAAAATTTGTTGACCATACTAAGATAAAGATCAAAAACTTGAACTCACAAACCAAAACCACCCTTTCTCTTCTTAAGAACGCTTTCTCTACAACTAGCCTCCAAACACAAACATCCATTGTCTTCAAGCAAATCCAAAGCACATCGAGAAAAATCCATTATCCTAAATAAGTTATAAGCATTCTATAACTTAGAAAGGAAGAAGGAAATGAGCTACACACAACCCTCCCCTTACTAACATTAAATACCAATAATAATAATGAAAAATGTCATCCTTTTCAACTAACTTAATCATATTAAAAAATTTGAGAAAAAAAAATATTTAAATAAAGATACAACTTCCAACAATTTCTTGAAAAAAATATTTTTTTTTCCAAATTAACTACACACAACTTTCGCCTTGCTAAATTAATACCAATAATAATATTAAAATGTTATTCTTGGATGTCTTTTTCAATTAACTTAATAATATCAGATTCTTAGATCCATTGATGTCCTTCTCAATTGACTTAATCATATTTTTTTTTAAATGCATTTATAAATAAAAATACATCTCCGAACACTTTATTGGAAACCATGTGTTTTTTTAAATTATTCCTGATTCCATTTTTGAATATTTAATGATCATATCAACTGAGACCGAGTACGCCATTGACAAATTCATCGTCAATATAAAACACAGAATCATCTCGTCAAGACTCATAATTCAAAAAAAAACGATTTTCATCGAAGGGTGTTGTGTGGACAATTGGAAAATGTATAACCGGCTCTCTTAATTTTGCCACCTATTTATCTGAACAGCCCTTTTAGTTTTTCTTTTCCGAGCCCTTTGTCTCTTACATGATAATAAATTATTTTCATTTCTTTCTAAACTATTTTTTTCATATTTTAAAATCATTATCAGCATGCTTGTATAAATTAATATTATCATGTGGTTCATATTTTAAAATCATTATCGGTATGTAGTTTATATTTTTAAATCATTATATATATGTTTGTATAAATTAATATTTTTATGTGCTTCAATTGTTAGTAGAAAAGTTTGGTCCCATAAATCCAGTGATCTCATCTTTAGGCAGCATAATGTAAGTTTGAAAGCTGCTCCAACAGGATTTTTCAATTGAAAAACGAAAAAACTAATATATTTAATGAACTGGTTTTTTTTTAAGTAAATTTACACGTCATTCTTATTTACCGTTTACCGTTTATCAAATGCAGATTAACCCATCACTCTTATTCAAATTCAAAATAATCTAGAACATACATAAAACAGGGAACCATCAATTTACAGAGCATGTGGAGATCCAGTCTCCACTGAATACGATATTGACAAAATCGTGGTGAATATAAAACAGGGAACCGTAGCATCACGAAGACTGATTCAAGGAAACGTTTTTCTTTGAAGGGTGCTGGGTAGACAACTGAAAAATGTATGAAAAATGTATCACCGGCTCTCTTAATTTTGCTAGCATTTATCTCAACGGCCCTTGATTTCTGGTTGAGGAAAAGGAAAAATGGGGATTCCAGACTTTTGTTTCGTTATTACTGTATTTGTTCTTTGCATGTTTTCTGGAGTTATGGGCTTCACAAACTTTAACGACGGTAAGCTTGTGAGCCCATCTGAATTAGCGATCCATGGAGTCTATCTTATATTCAGTTTTCACTATTTCTATTGTCTCTAATATCACAACCTCTGATCAAAGCTCCGGACTGTCTTATGTTCACTTCGGTTTCCTGCTGCAGTTACCATCCTCAATGCACTGAAATCAGCATGGGGAAACACAGTGCCAAGAACTTGGCGTGGTTCTGATCCTTGCCAGTCTCAATGGGATGGAATCACCTGCACAAACTCTGGCCAAATAAATTCACTGTCAGTATCGCTAATTGTCATAATATGTGATGACTGTAATTTCAAGCAATCTTGAAATATTTGAAAGTTTGCTGCATAATAATCCTATGTTTTATGGATTGAATTTCTATAAATGACGTGCGTACTTTGGCACGCCCTGTATGCGATGTCATTTTAATTAGGGACCCATATTTAGAGCTAGTTGGTTTTGAGTTGCATCTCACTTTGCCTGTGCATAGTTGCAACTCCGTTGTATGGATTGATTTTCTATTAAAAATTTGGTACCTTCCTGAAAAGCCTGAAATTTTGATTAATGACCCATTTCCACCTATTTTTGGTCATAATCTTAGGTTCTGATATTAACTATCCTTGGACAGGAAACTACTAGCCAAAGGGCTTAAGGGATATCTTCCCGTCGATGTCGGTCATCTTACTGAACTTCAAACACTGTAAGTTGATTAATATTTTAGAGAGAAGATATATGAATGTATATTTTGATATAGAATAATTTAATTTATTGATTGTGAATTGGTAAAATATTTGTTAATGAAATAATGAGTTATAATGCTTTGATAAATAATATTAATTGTTTTTTTATAATGTAATGAATATGAGTGTAGACTGTTTTTTATAATGTAATGAATATGAGTGTAGACTGGTATGACTGTGGGTTGGCATGGTACAGCAACCTCATTCTAGCCCTTGAGCCCAGAAAAAATCTAATTTCAATCCTCTATGGAAAAAGTTGATTAGTTAATCTATAAATATATTCGTTGGGCGCCGCAGGGATTTGTCATACAACCCGCAGTTGATTGGAACGCTTCCACGCACCTTGGGAAACCTGACCAACCTGAAAAACTTGTGAGAGTACTAACCCGAACTGATCATCAAGTCTGAAGCACTGTCACAGATTAAATTTAAATTCTGTATAATATTGATAGCTCTTAAGTCGGACTGCAATTGAATAGCAATTTTGTGGTGGATTCAGGGTTTTGATCGGGTGTAATTTTAGTGGGAGCATCCCAGATGAATTGGGCTACATCGTTAATCTTAAATTTTTGTAAGAATATCATTGTATCATAATAATTCTTAATGTTCTGGATTTTATAGCGGTGAAACATAACCGATGTGATTGTCAAATTCTAAATATAATTTGGCTCTGTCAGGGCTTTGAATTCCAATAATCTTAGCGGTTCAATTCCGGCATCATTGGGTAATTTATTGAAGATCAACTGGCTAGATCTTGCGGAAAATAAGCTTACTGGAACTCTTCCGGTCTCAAACGCAACCCAGCCTGGATTAGACAATCTCATTGCTGCAGAGCACTTGTAAGAAAGTGGAATGTTTATGGTTTATTTGGGTTTTCATGAATGAATAAATCACTGATGAATTTCTTATTGCTTCTCGTTATTCAAGCCATCTCAACGATAACCACCTTACAGGTTCTATTCCACCCAATCTTTTCAACTCGAGTATGAAACTTCTTCACTTGTAAGTGAAACAGATCCGTATCCTCAATTTTGGAATGGTGTCCTTAGGTTAGAGATCAATAACTTTTCGAATATATTTTTTGATATGCAGACTGCTTTTTAGCAATAACTTTTATGGGGAGATCCCCTCTACTCTGGGACTTATACAAACCTTGGACGCCTTGTGAGTATCAAATTTTCCACCATACAATGTACTGATGTATTGCTTTTTAGGTTATGTATTTGCTTTAAAGACCGAGTAAAACGATTCAAATGTAAAACAAAATTTGACTAACTTTTATTTGCTATGCTCGGATACAGGAGGCTTGACAGAAACTCTTTAACTGGTCCAATTCCGTCCAACATCAGCGCCCTCAAAACACTCTCTGAACTGTAAGAATCTTCTTATGTCTGCTCTCTGGGTTCTAGAATCAACGTCTTCAATCTTTACTAAACACTGGTCTGTGGTTCCTTATACAACATTTTCATGTTAAATCCACTGCCTTTCCGATGAAGGTAACTATTGACGAACAGAATACAAAGCTTTGTAACACAGCTCTGAAACCCGCATCAAAACAGATAACAAAACCCTCAACTAAAATAATAGCTCGATACCTCGTTGCCAGAACATGACTGATCTATTTATAGCATCTGCTTCCAGTGAAAATTGCTTCAAAAAACAGAGGTTAGTGCTCCAAATGACCCGGTGGTACATCTTGACCATATTCATGTAGCCCCTGCATATGCAGATAATTTAATCAAAACCAGGGGTTGCTTAAGGCTCCTATGGCAAAATATTGATATAGCCTTAAAAAGGAAGACTTATGACCCACTTGAAATAGTCTT
The DNA here is from genome assembly GCA_034641835.2 of Pinus albicaulis. Lineage (NCBI taxonomy): Eukaryota > Viridiplantae > Streptophyta > Pinopsida > Pinales > Pinaceae > Pinus > Pinus albicaulis. The sequence goes on along the minus strand of CM076581.1, from coordinate 1,017,203,622 downwards.
TTTATTAACGATATCAGCCTGATATTAATGTTATTTGAAAATATAATAGTATAAATTGATCATAACTGGCTCAGAAGAGTTCAGAGGAACTGAAAAAAGAAGATGCAAACTTCAATATCAGGAAAATAGTCTACCTGCCAAGTGCATTGAACGAAATGTATTATTCAAAAAATTATTGCTGACACAAACCCCATATCAAATACCACTTGCCTATGTTTGAAAATCCAAGCCTGGTCCCTTCAGTGTATGCCTGCGGCAATGATGAAATTCGTTATCAGTCCAGAGCTGTAAACACCCTGGAGGAGCACCATCCCTAGTACGCTAACTAAATGGTCATCGATGGTACCCTCCAAAGGTTTTTATACCTGTCCACATTACGGTTCTGAGGAATATGATCTCATGCTAGTATGATAAACATTGAGATTTGATCCTTATCCTTAAGTATTCGCTGTTAACCTGAATTTATGATAAATTATTTATAATTGTTGTTTAAATATGTGAAAATAAATAATACATCAGTTTTTTATTTTCAAATTTAGAGTATAATTATGAAAAGTATTTTTACTTTTCTGGTTGTTGAGAGAAATAAATATGAGCTATTATTCTCCCTAATGGAGTTACACTTATTAGATTTGTTTGTTGTCCAACTCAATCCACAGTTGGAACCATAAATTAAAGATATTGATATCCTCTCAAACAAACGAGTTTAGTGGACATTTTAATAGGTCAAGGTAGAACCATATATCAGATGGAGAAATTTCAGGGTTGGGATTAAATTTCAAGAATCCCTTCAAATCCCTGTTTTCTTTACTGTTAATGGAGTGTAGAAATTGAAAAGCCTGTACAAAGACTGAACTACCAAAAAGTAGTTGCCATGACCAAATGGGTAAAAGAACAATCAAGAATATTACATGGCCTGTCTATTTCAAGGAGCGGAGCAGAATTTTAGCAAGATTTTTATACAAGGAAAGGAGATACACTTTCAAAATGGAAAAATAGAGGCCAGTATAAGCCTCGTAATAATGGTTGGTATACCTTGTAATGGAGGAGGATGCAATGAAGAATGCAAATTCCAGTCTAAATTAGAGAGCACATTTGATAAATGAATAAAAAAAAATTATGTGCGGGAAAAAGGGTCTTTCTTAGAAAAGGGCCAGAGGAGTTAATTGACACCTTAACTCTCATAGTGACACTAAAGGAAATGATTCCAACATGGCTTTCTCAAGCAAATATAGAGGCGAGCATTAGACATCTAGCCAAGAAAAAGGCCCATAATCCTTATAGGTTAACAGCCAAAAAGGTCAAATTGGGAGGCCCACCTTTTCATGCACTTCTCTAGAACATGTTCAATCAAGCCATATAACACTGGTATCCTAATGGGTGGAAGGTTAGGATAGTGATACCTATGTACAAAGGAAGTGATATAAATAATATAAGAAACTACATAATCATCATAGTCAGTAGCTTTTTTACAAGCTATTAGGCACCATTTATAGAGGAAATTAAGAAAATGGGCATCAAAATTATCAGGTTCCTTCTAAATCCAGTTTTTGACATGAGCACTCAACCATTGACAATTTAGCAACTCTTAGAGATGTTGTTGGCAAAGCATGAGGGAAAGGTGATAGTAGTCTTTGCTCTGTTGTTTTGTCAAAGCCTTTGATATAGACTAAGTTACTAGGAAATGGAAAAGATACGGATCCAGATATGGATCCACCAGATTTTTGAAAAGCTACGATCTAAATATGGTGGGGCAACAACTCATATAAAAACTAAAATAATATTCAAATTAAAAAATCAAAAACCATTCATGAATCATAACAAGGCTAAAGAAGACCTAGAAGATGAAGAGAACAAAGAAGACTTTGAAGAAGATCTCCTGAATAAACTTATGGCTTCCATGGAAGAGATTAACAGGTTGAAAAAGGAAAATGAGGAACCTAAGAGGAAAGCGCAAGGTAGTGACCAAGACATGACAAGGAAGGAAGTTGACCTTTTCAAGCTTCAAGTACAAGAAAGAAATGAGGAGCTCGCCAAACTTAAGGAGGAATTTCATCAAAACAAAAGAAAGCATCATGAAGAAGTCATATCTATGACAAATCAATTGGATAAGGCAAAGAAAAGGGAAGAAGCTTTGTCAAGCCACCCTGAACAAAGACTTAAGAGCTTGAACAATCTTGAAGCAAAGATCGGTCAACACAAGGAAGAGGTCTCCCCTCTTAAATCTCAACTAGAAGAAGCAAGGAAACAAGCGCAAGGAGCCGAGAAAGTGATGGAAACTTTGGCATTCATAGAAAGACAAGTTGATGAAGCAAAAAAGGAGAGAAACACCATGAGATGCCAACTAGAAGAAAAGGATAAAGAAATATTCAAACTAAAATCAGACATAAATTTTTCAAGGTCTAAACATGTGAAGCTACAAGAATAAAAAAAGAAATGGAGAGCAGTCTAGCAAAGGAGAATGAAGAAGTCTTCATAATGAAATCAAATATCATCTCCCTTAAAATCGAAGATTGTGAAAAGTTGAAAGGAGAAATTGTCTTTCTTAAAAAGGAAGTTGTCTTGCTGAATAAGAACTTGAAAAGCTCTCAAACCCTAGATGACATCCTAAGTCATCAAAGGTCTCCCCTTGATAAATCAGGTCTTGGCTATGCAGGTGAATCCTCAAGCAAGAATGATAATGCTTCAAACAACAAGGATGTGAGGAACCTAGAAAGAAATGTTGGTGATCCCAGTTCCAGCAAATGCAAGGAGAAGAATCAAGACAAAAATGGAAGAAATTCTACACCAAGGAAACTTGCAGATGGTGTCAAGAATACAAAAGGCAATGAATATCATCAAAGAATCCCAAGGCAAAAAGACTTCAAAAGTACATCAAGGAAAACTCCATCTCCCAAATACCAAAGTATATTTTTTGGTTATTGCTATTCTTGTACAAACTTTAGGCACCTGGCAAAAGATTGTAGGGCATATCACAAAGACAATTATAATGGTCCCCATCAATCTCCTAAAAGAAACTTTGCAAGAAGAAGTCATGATTTCTTATTCCTGAACAAAATAGAGTGCTTCAATTGCCATAACATTGGACATATGGAACGTGATTGTAATTTGACTTGGGCCCCTACACAAGCTAGAACCATGCCAGAGAAGAAAGTTACACAAGTATGGAGAAGGAAACAAGTTGAATCCGGAAGTCTCTTGAACACTCCATCCAACAACACATGTTGTTGACTTGATGAAGTCATCCTTGATATTCCAAGTTTTTGATGGTGAAACCCCGCCAAAAAGAGGCCATGCATGCAGTTAGGGGGAGTTTTGTGTTTCTTGAGCATTCTTGCAGAAGTTATCCGTGAATGGGCCCTATGAAATCTTTGATGAGTCACCCATGGACATTCATCCTTTGATAGATCATCTCTCAAGAGCAACTTCATTGAAGAACATGATCCCTTATTCATTCGATGAACTGGTTTTCTTCCACTTGTTTACAAGGCAGCAAATTTTCTTGAGCTAGAAGAGTTTATGCAAGCAGAAGAAGTTGGTTCACCACATGAAGAAATACAAATATATCAACAAGCGAAGAAGCAACATGACAGGAAGAGCAGCATGAGAAGGGGAGCAACTTGATAGGTGGAGTTCTTGGGTACCCTGTTTGCCATTGATTTCAAAGGGGGAGAAAATGTTGAAAGGGCAAGAATATTGCCATCAATGACAAAGGGCGAGATTGTTGGTCTAAGATTGTCATTGATGTCAATATGACATTGACTGAGATGTCAATATTCTTCAGATGCCTGGTTGATAAGGATGCCATTAATGATGATGTGCTTACTCTTGATGAAGAAGACTGGATCCAGCATGATGTCAAGATGACATGGAGAACCATTTGATGACGTAGACAATGTCTGGGGACATGACATGATGACATGGATGACATCATGAGCCTATGATGAAGAAGCCTAAACAAGAGGAAGCCCATCCATGAAGAAGTCTACATTGCCTACCTCCAATTCTGCACCAATAAATGACCAGTCACATTGAAAAATATTTTTTACTACCTTAGAGGCAGAATTTCACTATGACACCTACACCACCTTTTACAGCATAATTTTGCCTTTCTAATGAGCCCTTACATGCCCCGAAACTCCAAATGGTGAGGGAGAATGAGAATTTACAAGTTTAAAATCATTTCTGGACAGTGAGCCGACCTGAACTTCTTCTCATGTCGGCCTGCCCTAAGGAGACGTGTCTTTTTGTTTAAGCACAGAAAGAACAGTATAAATACAAGTTGAAACACTTCATTTCAATCATCAGCTCGGTGATGAATTCAGAAGTGGCATAAAAAGACAGGAACAAGGCCGACGAAGTCTTAAAATATATTGTTTGGAAAAATTCTGGAGATTGGACAAATTCTGGAGTTAGCACTGTGTGTTCGGACTACTCTACAGCCTTCAGATCTGTGTTAGTAAAAAGCTCGATCACAGAATGGTGTAGACGCATGGATCTGTGATGCATCTACTCGGAGGCTTAGATCAAACCTTACATAGTCACTCGGACTTGTGATATGCAGAACTCAGTGTGAGAGCAGACCTGTGACACAGATTTGTTGTGAAGACCTCAGATTATACTGTCTAGCCATCTATGGAAGAATATTGAAGCTTGGATCAGTGCTAGGGCTCGGTACTTAGCCTTGTGAATAGGAGCAGGCCTTGGGTTGATCACAGAAAAGAACAGACCTGTCGGATATTCCTTAAAACTCAAGTTATCTTACCTCAGATATCTCAAGTGCAGACCAGTGATTGTTTTTGAAGCTTGAACAGAACTGACCTGTGGAGGAAATCTATGAAGACTGAATTTCAGATCTAAGATTTGTGGAGATACGTTGTTAGACATCAGTGCAGACATGTAGTGGATTCCATTCGACTTGTGATTACAAGTCTGAAAAAACTAATTTTTGCAGACCTGTGAAGGATTCTCTTGATAACATACCTAAATTCTGATCTGTGCTATTGTTGTGGACCTGTGAGACAGTTCTGTGCAGACTTAAGAAACACTTATTTTCAGACCTGTGATCTCTGGAAATATAGTTTCGGATATGTGAAGATTATACTTCAGACTTGTGTTAGATTGTTGCAGATCTTCATTGGAGTCACAGTTTTGGATTTGTCCTGCAATTATAAGCACAACATTTATGGAGACTGCTCTTGTACCCTTGATCTGTGAATAAGTGTTGAGAGTAATCTTGAAACAGACTTAAAGAAAATTTGAAGAGTTCTCTAAGCAAGTCTTGGTCAGCCATTAAAGTAGACTTGGAGATATTCTTGAAAGGTATTTGTTTGGACATAACTGATACACACATTGACCGCAGCTTGGCGACCTTTGAAAACTTGGTGACATTGTTGAGGAACTTATTAAAGACCAGGAAGCAGCCTCTTTTAAGAACTTGTGTAGCAGCAGTATTAAAGCATTACCAAGGCATTTGTGTTGAGAACATCTTGTTGGAGCAAGCATTGTTGAAGTAGCCTGGTTGAAATGAAGAACTTCTGAAGGAGTATAGGAGAACATCCTTTGAAGCCAACATCAAGAAGCTTGTTGAAGATATTGTGAAGACATCTTGGGAAAGCATTATTGGAGATCTATTTGCAGAAGCTACTTGGAGGCATCTTGAAGACTTGGTGCAAACAACTTAAAGCTGATTTGGGAGGCATCCTTGGAGAGCATGGTGCATTGTTGAAGGCTCTCATGAGGTGACCTTGGAGATTTTGTTTGGGTATCATGAAGAGCAATGGTGACACCTTCATGATAAGATAAGGTCATCATTGATGAAGTGATTTGGAGAAAACATTGCTCAGAGTGAAGATATTGTCAAGGCAGATTGCAGAAGAAATTGGGAGCCTTGAAAATCATCAAACTTATCTTGACAAATTGAAACAGTGGGTTGGAGCCCTAGAGGTTGGAGCCTCAAAGTGACAAGGTTGGAGCCTTGGAAGATAGGGTTGGTGCCCTAGAAGTCGGAGACTCATGAAGTCCAGGTTGGTGCCTGGAAGTATTGAAGATTAGTGTCTTCATCTAGGGTTGGAGCCCTACACATTATTGTATTGAATTTATTGAGATTAATAAAAGTATTTATTCTTATTGTTCATTTTGTGTTCTAATTATAAGTGATCTAAGTGGTAAAAATAACAATTGAAAAGAAATATTGATCACCCGCATCTCAGTATTTCCAACAAATCCAACTTCTTCTCATCCAAACAAGATGATCTTTAGATCAATCTTGAACCTCTTGGAAAGAGGAATCCAACAAAAGTATCATCTCCATCATATGAGTTGTCCAAAGTGGAATTTGGCTCTAGTTGCCAATTTTAACACTCCCTCTCAACTAGGGAGAACTCCAACCGTCAATCCATTTGTCAACCTATGCAATCCTGTCATCTTGTGTCATCCTTCCATCCCTGTACTTTGCTCTGATGAACCATGAAGAAATAATGAAGAAGATTTGATCGAGAGTGAGCCACAAAACCTTGCCACTCTTCACTAACCCGAAGTCAGTCTAGAGGTAAAAACCTCAACCAGACTTGATCCTAGATCAAGTTGTTGGACACCACCCATCCTAGCATAGAGAGTACGACAATACACGATGCGTCCATCGGTAGTGCTATGGTCTCTATCCTCATTTACCAACTCATTGGCCAGATGAGAGGTACTTCCCATGAGTCCCGGACTACATGGATAGGATGTAGGTGGGGCATAGATCAAGAGAGGGTTTGCACCTATCACGAAGAGATCATCCACATAGAGTACCAAAATAAGAGGCTTGTCATTATCAACCTTGAAGTAAGGGTTTGGATCAGCTTCACTTCGAGTAAAGCCCAGCTTCATCAGATAGTTATCGATCCTCTCATACCAAGCCCTGGTGGCTTGCTTCAACCCATAGAGGGATTTCTTCAACCTGCATACATGTGTTTCCCGATCTCAAACTTCAAACCCCAAAGGTTGTTCCACTTCCTTACTTTAACCATGCAAGTAGTCTTGACATCCATCTGATGTAGACTCCATCCCTGTGAGGAAGCAAGGGTAATAATCAAACGGACAGTGGTATATCGGGCAACAGGTGAAAATATTTCATCATAGTCTATACCTTCCTTCTGCGAGAAGCCTTGGGCAACAAATCTGACCTTGAATTTTTCAGCACTTCCATTGGTTCCATGTTTGATTTTGTATAGCCATTTCGAGGTGACAACAAACTTGTCCTTTGGTCTAGGGACCACATCCCAGACATCATTCTTCATGATCGACTCATATTCTTCGTTCATTGCATCCTTCCAAACTTGGTGCTTCACGGCTTCTTCAAAGGTTCCAAGCTCAGATTGAATAATGGTGTTCATGGCTACTAAGTACCCTTGGTACCTATTCGGCTTCTTACTTTCACGAAATGTTCCCCTTGGTGCAATATGTCTCTCGACATCTTCGAGAGTATCTCTAAGCCATGAGGGTCTTCTTTTAGAAGAAGAGGGCTCACTAGGAGGTGGATCAATGGGATCCATCGAACCTTCAACATCGGGCATCTGTTCATCCTTTAGTTCTTCCTGCTTTCCTGCATCTTCATCTATGTCTTCCTTTGAGATAGGAAGATCTCTAACCTTCCCAAGGGCAGTATCTTCATGGAAGGTGACATCATGACTTATCTCCACTTCCCTTTGACCATGTTATGGTTTTGTAATTTACGAGATTGTGAAAATAAACACAGAGGACAACATCAAAACCACTTTGGAAGCAAGGATCTAGCCCTGCCAGCTTCAGAGAGGTATCTCTCTGTAAAATTTAACTTTGTTTTTAATAAATTTTAGGCTAGTTATAACTTTACTTGATTGTTTGTTTGATTTGATTGTTTGGTTGATTAAATGGCTATATTCCCATTGGGATATGGAGTCAAAATTTTGAACTGGATCTATATCAATGTTTTAAGGAGTCTCACAAGGCAAGCTAGGTTGTATTAACTAGATCTTTTAAGATTTTAAGTGAATTATGAAAGTGGAAGAAATATGGAATTCAGTAGAGATTGAAAAGCAATTAAGTATTCTTCAATCTGACCTCAGTGGAAAACATGTAAATTGCAAACAACCAGAATAAGGTGTTCTATTTAACTTATCCTATTCATCACAGTTTTTGTTATACAATTAAGATTTTCAGATTTACAAAGAAAGGAAAAACAATGAAATAACACAGTTACAAAAGAAAAACATCACCAGTGAATACACCACATGAATCCTGTGAAAAGTCCTTGTATTATTGATGCTCCAGCAAAAATGGGTTACAATGCTCAATAGAAAAATATACTCAATAATCAACCCATAATACTTCGAACAACAAAATATTTATACTAATTTATAAAAATGATTTACATAAACGTTGTCTCAACCGATAGTGTATTATTAGCGTAATATTGAACAATAAAATCTAATTGTTACCAAAAAATAGGCTAGATGGAGATGATCTAGAACGCTGGCACTGTTTTGAAGGAAACAGTTGTTGAATGGACCTATTTCTGGGCTGCATTGGCTGGTGTGCTGGCTGACGTTGACTGTCTCTCAATAACTGACTAATCCTGTAACTCATAGAGTTTATCCCATCGATCTTCATCTGGGATAGTCAATTTAATCACCTTTCGGTAAATCTCATCGACTTCAGTGTATCTGGAAAAAGTGGGCTTTACCACAAAGATGTGATTTACCTCATGTTGGATGAAGAAGTCATTACTCATTGCTTCTAAAAATGCTCTGCTTGTCATACTTCCCTTGATGCTAGAAAATTTGGTGTTGTCCCTGGCAATTTCCTTCAACTTATTTACATAATCTTCATGAGTTATCAACTTATCATTAATCACAAACAAAGAAGGCAAACCCTTCTGTGTTAAAGGTTCTATTCTGGTGAAAAATCTATTAACTGTTAACTCTAGACTGTGGCACTTTTCTTCCAGCTGCACAACTAGATTCTTCTTAGTAAGAACCCTCTTCACTTCTAGGATAGTTTTTGTCCTATCATCTACTCCCAAATCATCCAACTCATATATATTCTTGGAGTTCAAGAACTTAATGATGTTGGTTGTTGTTGTAGGCATCTCTCCAGGCTCCTGTTTGATGTCTGTAATAGCATCAGTGGCTCTTTTTATCAACTCCTTTTGTTCAAAAATAATCTGGATGTAGGGCCAGATCTCATTAATGGAGTTTATGATATCTGCCCAGATGATTTCCTTGGTTTGGGCTAATGCCTGTCCTATTGTTGATTCTCTCTCTGATTTATACAATCTCTCTATCAGTTTCTGAGCTCTTTGTGCTTCTGCTGAATGAGAAGCTCCACTCCTTGTCCTCTGGTCTTGCAATACGTTAATCTGATCCTGTAGCTTCTTGATCTCTTCTGTCTGAATAGACAGATTTTCCACTACCTTTGTCAACTGCTCTACACCATCTGCTATCTATGTAGTTTGTGTGGTGGAGGCTGTAGCTATAGGAATGGTTGTAAGAGGTACATCATGCAATGGAACCATAGATAGTTTTGCAGTCTACTCCTTTTCTTTGATCATATTTTCCATTTCGGTCTCCATCTGTCTTATCTGTGCATTTTGCTCCATGATGAACTTCATCATATCAGTCTTTTGGGTCTCTGTCTCCTCAATGTCCTTGGTGAGAGGATCTTTGTAGCTAACAGCTTCAACTGTTTTCTCAATGCTGCTATGTCAGCATTCTTCTTTTTTATTATCTCCTCTGCAGCCTTCATATTAGAGGGATCATATCCTATCTTAACCACCAAATCTTCTAAGGATTTAATCCTTGTATCCTTAGCAAGAGAAGAGATTTTTTCCATTTTTAACTGTGACTGGATATTGGACAAAGAAACCTACAACTTGGAAAGATTCATTGTTGTGTTAGTCAAAGTTGAAGAGATCATTTCACCTGTCTGCTTGTGCATCTCCATTTGATCAATGGGATGAATGTCCGTTATGTTGAATTCGAAAGTTGTCTTCTTGTAGTCAACTGCTGATTTTGGCTGAGGGATTTGGGCCTCAAGGAAGGCCATCTGCATCTTACCTTTCTCAGAATCAAATGTTGACAGCAACCTGCTTTGAGAATTGGAAGTTTGCTTCCAGACTTGGGTATAGGTGTTGTTCTTCAAGATTTCATTTTTTAACTTTATCTCTCTGAACCTGTCAAAGACTATCTTCTCCTTCTCAACCTTGGACAACCTTAGTTGTCTGAATAGCCTACTGCTGGTCATGAGATACTGAAGAAGTTGTAGGAGAAGTAGTGGATTGGCCACCTACTTGAGAAAATGAAGGTGTTTCCTTGGTGACCACAACAACTTCTTGCTCTGAATCTTTGTCTGTGTTAGCTTTGGGATTCGGTTTGGTCCTTTTTCTGTACATTATTTTGAATTCTTTGCTTGTAGTGTCAATCACTGAAGGTGACTCCTCTTCTCTTTGCCTTTTCCCTGCTTTTTCCTGTGGGACAGGAGTCTGTGATGTCGATGTCGATACTAGCTGCTCCTCAGCTTCCTGCAATGTGTTCTCAGCCCATTCTAACTGGTTCATATACTTTTCTATCTCTGGCCTATGGGTGTGTATGTAAGGAGTAGTTTTATTCTCTACTCTGAGCTTTGAAATACTTCCCAGAGGTTCATAGGACCAAGTAAAGCTCAGGCTGAAGTTCATTTCTTTCAATATCTTATCCTTCATCACCTGCTGACCTACTATTACAAAAAAAGGGCTCAATCTGTGTTTTAATCCTAAACTGGGACTTCTTCTTGGCTGAAACAAAGTGAATCTCATCAGCATTCGGCATCTGTCTGATATACTCCAGAGCAAAAATCCTCATTGGGAGGAATTTTGTGAGTTTATAAGGAGCAAGCTCACAACCATATACTCTTATCTCTATGTAATTCTGGTAGAAGTACCAGTGTCTAGTCTTGGCCTGATCTGACAAGTGTAGTATTCTCTTTATGTCTTCACCTATTCTAGGTTCAGTTGTACTGCTCAGAATACTCATGGTTGGATGTACAAACAATTCATTGAACTGTATGTATGAAAATTCCTTCTTCTCTTTCATTACCAATGATGTCCAGAAGATAACTGATTGTTGATTTCCATCTTCATCAAGCTTCTGCATAGCAAACTTAAATCTATATGCCTGATAATACACAAACATGTATACTAAAATAGAGGAGTATTTAAACACTTCCTTAGTCTAGAATTTGATGAATTGATCATGGATGTTGTCTGCGAGGAATTGGCTGAAATTGAAGATGATTGATGGTTTACAGTCTATGGAAAAGATGGAGAGGAAGCCTAAAATGGGTTCATCTACCCATTGATCAGAATAATAGCCAAGAAGGTATGCAATGACTGATATAATATGTTTAACCTGATTAGGGAAGATAGAGGAATGATATGGAGGGTTTTTCTATGGCAGCTGAGTATTTTCAGGTAGGAAAATGTCAAGGATTTTAGCTCTTTTGGCAAAATCGAGCTTCTCGTATAACTCGTTAAGGGCTTCTAGGAAGAAAGGGATACTATTTTCCACAGAGGGAGCTTGCATCATCTGATCAATTGATTATGCAGTGATGGTGAAAAGGATTTCACCAGTAGGGGCAATGATAGCTCTTTAACTAGGGATATAGCAGGCTTGACACTTTCGGATAAACTCAGGGGCACTGTATGTGTGGGGGAAGATATAGTGAGGCAAATTGGTCTCCCAGAGTCCAATATCATCAGATTTGTCAATATATTTATCTTCCAACCAACAATACATTTCAAATGGTTCAAATTCACACAATGTCTCATTAATCTTGTAATCTCTATCAGCTAGGGGAACATGATCTAAAGCTAAGGGAGGGTGGACCAAGGGATTGAATGGTTCCTCCTGGTTTTTCTTTTTAGGAGGCATATTCAATTGTTTTTAGGAGAATTCAAATGGAATTGGAATAGAACAGGTTTACCGGAAATGCACAGGAACTCTGTAATTTGTTGAAGGAGGCAAGGTAGTCGTTGCTTTGGTTGAAGACAAATCAATGGATAAAACTGGCGCACTGTAAACCTGTTAAACAACTGAATTTGCAGAAAATCGAGCACAGTAAAGGTTGAAAGGGTTAAATTTCATGGATTTATAAGAAAATCTGGTTTTCCATTGAACATGGCGTGGATCCGTTAATTTAACGGTCATTATTCTTAATTAAATGTGTTAACGGATCAAATACTGTGGGAATGGATTTGATTGGTAACAGACAGATGATGTGGCGCAATGGGAGTGGCGGAGGTAACGGATAGGGAGGCGGTAATTAATATGTGGGGAATGGTGGTTTTCGAAGGGAACCAAGCAATAAATAGTTTAGGTGGAGGGGGGTGCAAACAGCAGAGAGGAGGCCACGTGGTCGTGGGTCCGGGCGGGAAACAGCTTTTTTCGGACCGCCACCCTCCCCCCCGACGATAAAGCTAGGATGGAGCGAGGGGCCCGAAGGTTGATGAGGGTCATCGATCGGGGAGCGGGTGGATCGGACGGAGGATAGGTGCGAGTGATTTAATGTGAAATGATGTGATGGCTTGTCGGGTAGCAGTCCATCTAGTTGGAGTGGAAAACTTAGGATAAAGTGATTTTGTCACTTTTCCTCTTTATGTGCCAAATACATATTGAAGCGAAACTTAGGATAAAAGCATTTTAATCCTTTTAAAGCCCAAAACATTTCTACCTACCCTTCAAATTTTCCATTCTTTTGCTAGACTAACATTTTTTATTTTTTTTCCTAGGGGTGCATTTAGACTAGCAAACCCATATCTCTTTTTTTTAATGAAAAATCTAATCTACTCTATCACTTAATTCTCCTATTGATTCAGATTAAATAGTTGAATCAATTTCATTTTTTACCTAGCTATTGATTTACCAAGATTAAATTGTTTGGAAAATCTTTATTCTCTAACCTAATTTACAAAAAATTCACAATTGTTCAACCATGATTAAACTGTATGATTTGATCAAATATCTAGTCATTGTGGCATTTTTAAACAAGCTGCACACAACCTTATTTGATTTTGACATAAAGAAAACTATCTATCAGTAGTGGCATTTGAATTTGCAGCACTTTCAGTGTTATTTTCTCTATTTTTTCTTTTGTGGGGTTCTTATTTTATTTTTATTCATTTTCAACCTTTCTTTTTTTTTCTTTTTCTCTTTATTCATTATTTTAGATATACCCTCTTTTCATTTTTCTTTTATATATATTTTTTGGAAATCAATTGCATATTGAAAATCATTTACAATGTAAGATTACTGAGACAAAATACTCAATCACCTTGAGATCCTATAAATTATAGGACCCTAACAGACCAGCCACATAGATTCTATATGCCTTTGAAGTTTCATTGTAGCCCACAAATGTTCCCTTCTTTCCAGAAGCATCCAACTTGCTTCTCTTTTCTTTCGGCACATGCAAATATATGGGAATTCCAAAAAATTCTAAAATGAGAAACATCAGGTTTCTTACTAGTGAATATTTCTTCGGGAGTTTTGGAGTCCAAAGCTTGATGTGGGCATCTATTTTGAACATACACGGCAGTGTTGGTAGCTTCTCCACAGGGAGAATTTTGGTAGGCCTTGGTCATGAAGCATGGCAACCAAATGTGCCCAGCTCGGAGATATAAGCAACCAAATGCTTGTAAATAGAATCCCTGATGATCTTCTTCGGTTTGTTTTCCCCTTTCTTGTACTTTGTCTTAGTGGCAACTGGTGCATTTGAAGGAGGCTCAGTTATCTTTCCCTGCACATAGTCCATAACATCTTGTTCCTCCAAAGTCAAGTCCAATGACATTTTCCAAGCATGATAATCAGACTTGTCATTGAGCTTGTCATCATATTTGAAGTATGATGAGGAAGCCATTAACCCTTGCCCTTGTCCAATAGATTTCAGTGATTTCCCTTCTCACTCTTGCTTGGGCTTTGTCTTCCCCTGAGCTCTGATACCATGTTAATTTAGATAACAATGGTATGTTTTATGCTTAGAGAAATTTACTTCAATCTTTTCTTATTAGCCCAATTCAATTTCTAGATTAGAAATCACATAAACATTGGCAGTAAATGTTGATAGAACATAAACAAATAACCAGAAGACAAGCCAAGACAAGAGGACACAATATTTGGTGGATGCCATGGAAAAACCCCAATGTGGGGAAAACCCTTTGATCAAATCTTCTTATTATTCTTCAAAAGTTCAGCAGAGAGAGTACAATATACAAAATTCACTTGCCCAAAACTTCAGTCAACAGGATGCCCTAACCAAAAAGTCAACGTTGGTCAAATCAACAAGTTGACTCCACCAAATGAGCTCAATTAACCTTAGTCAATGCAGCGTCCAATAGTTATCCAAATCAGCCTAAAACAGGTCTGAAAAACACAGTCAACTGAAAAGTCAAATCTACGGTCAAATGTTGCTATCAAACTACCCAGAATTCCTCGATTCTCGTGCCAAAAGTTGCGACCGGGAAAGATTGAAATTATGCCTCAAAATCAAATTCAAATGTGAAGGGTTGACCCTTGGTCAATGCTGGTCAACATTCTTGCTGCAGCCCTAAAAATAATCTGAAATTTTCCAGCCCAAAAAACAACGCTTCCTTTCACACGTACGAGGTAGAGAGGAGACTCCAAGTGCTTGTACGAACCAATGAGAGAGAGAGATGATGAGATGAGTGATGTCCAAATGAGGAATGTTTCTCTCCTATTTATATCCTTCAATGAGGGGTGGAGACACATCTATTGGGGCTTATGAGCCTACATTACATTTCTAGCTGGCCTTGACAATTTGCACATGTGTGAGAAAATAAATTCAAAATCCAACTTCTACTCATCCAAACAAGATGATCTTTAGATTAATCTTGCACCTCTCGAAAAGAGGAATCCAACAAAAATATCATCTCCATCATATGAGTTGTCCAAAGTGGAGTTTGGCTCTAGTTGCCAATTTTAACAAAATGAATATTATATATTGTTTGAGAACATGCTATAGTCTATGTATCATATTGTTCAAAGAGGACTCTTCACTAGAGTTGGATGGGATTAATCTAATTAAATTATTAATGACACAACCATCCTTTGTATATTATGTGTCGTATCAAAACCTTCCTATTAGCATTATCAAATATTGAAAATTAAACTTTTGATGTGTCAAACCCTTCCTGCTGGCATTATCATGTGCTATACACCCTACAGGTAATCAATAACTTACTTATACAACTATACATCTTATAGTCAATTGGGTTTAACTCAGGTGGTTGGGAGAAATGATTGTAATGCTCCCCACCCAGGTTCAATTCCCACATGATCTGAATCGAAAGTGGTATCTACCCATGTATTTACCCATGGTATTGAATGATGTAACTCAAGAAGGCACAAAAATACTATAAATAACGAACCTCGCCTTTCAAAAAAACATATTCGTCCACCACGATGTAGTTGTAAAGGATTTATTCATTTAATAGAGAGTTATCTTTCTTTTCATATGTGTAAAGTTTTGAAGATGTTCTATGCTAAGAGCAGTTTTACTTTTCTCACAGCAATCATACAAATAGTTAAGCAAAATGCAGATAGAACATATAAGTAGATCTTACAGAAGACAAATCAGAAACAGGAAAAATGTTTGTGTTCGTTACGGCGGTCAACAGGATGCTTCAACCAGCAAAGTCTCCTTGGTCAGCCAGCCCAGCATGTGTCACAACAGACCTCCAATCAGCAAACGAGTCAACCCAAGTCAACTCCCAACAAGTCAACGTTGTCCTGAAAAAGTCAACGCAGGGCAGCAAGCTAAAAGTCAATGCAGCAGCAGATTGGTCAACCCTTTGACCTCGATTTCTGTGCCAAGTAGTACGGCCTTCCAAAATCGAACTTCTCACAAGTTTTCAGCTCAATTGGACCATGCGTTGACCAAAGTCAACGCTGGTCAAACTTTCTGCAAAACCCTAACAGCAGAAAATCGTCCTTCAAATTTCACTGTACTCTGGCTCGTCCTCTTTTCTTCTCCACACGTGTGGCTGAAACTCGTCCTCCAGGTAGCTCGTACTATTTCAGATGAGTGAGGAAGATGTGAGTTGTGTTGTGATGAAATGCTCTCCAACTTTTCCTGTATTTATATCCATCATTGGGGCGTGTGACACGTCTGCTGGGGGCGTGCAACCTTAAGGCCGACCTGCACATATAATTTATTAAGAATAATAAATTCAAAATAAATGTTCTGCTCATCGGATTAAGACATATTATATATGAATTTTACACCTCTCCGAAAGAGGATTCCAACAAAAATATTAGCCTCTTAATCTGAGCATCATAACATGGAGTTTGGACCTAGTTGTCCAAATTTAACACTCCCTCTCAACTAGGGAGAACTCCATCCATCAGTGCAATCAAACATCGTGCGTCATCCCGCCGTAACTTGCTTTGCTGGCCTCTTTATTTTAGAACAGAAGTGGGTCAGTCACAAAGACATCATCCCCCGACTGACATAATCAGTCCAGAGGTTCCAAACCTCTATCAAACTCATGAAGAGTATCCAACCAACCCAAAGTTGGTTCATCTGACCCGAAGTCAGTCAGAGGTCCGAGACCTCACAAAACTTGATCCCAGATCAAGTGGTTGGACCGTGCCATCCTAGATAGAGAGTACGGCAATCTCTGATGCGTCCATCAGTCTTTGCTAATAGTCTCTAGCTTTTCCCACCTCATTGGCCAAATGAGAGGTACTTCCCATGAGCCCCGAACTCAATGGGTAGGATGCATACGGGGCACAGATAAATGAGAGGCGAACCAGCTCAATAATCACAAGGGTGGGGCAGAAGCATTATGAGTGCTTATAGCTCCGAGAAGCTATCCCCAAAGCCCCCCAGAGCTCCCAGAGCTCATCGTCCAACAGAACCCACATCATAGGGTCTTTCCACGACACCAAGACTCTCACGGAAGGTTAGGAACTTGACCTTCCCCAGGGGCTTAGTGAGAATATCCGCGACCTGCTCATCAGTTCCTATATGATCGAGCCTTACTGCGCCTCGCTGTACCATATCCCGGATAAAGTGGTACCTGATATCAATATGCTTGGATCGGTCGTGGAACACAGGATTCTCAGTCATACGAATCCCACTCTGATTATCACAGAGTATCACAATGGTATCTAGCACATGTCCAAACAGCTCACTAAAGAGCTTCCGCAACCAAACTGCTTCACAACAGGCCATACTAGCAGCAATGTATTCGGCCTCCGCGGTGCTCAAAGCCACCGACTTCTGCTTCCGCTCATCCATGAGATCGAAGCAGAACCAAGATTGAAGCAAAGATCCTTGGGGATGTGCTTTTACGATCCACCACATTGCCAGCCCAATCGGCATCAGTATATCCACGGAGTATCACACTCCCGGCAGTGTATCTCAGCCCATGGTTTATCGTGCCCCGAAGATATCTCAAAAGATTCTTGGCACCAACCCAGTGAAAATGATGAGGCTCAACCATCTGTTGACTCAAAGTGTTCACCGCAAAACATATGTCCGGACGGGTGTTCACTAAGAACATCAAAGCTCCTATGAGTTGACGATACTCAGTAGGATTGGCCAAGATAGGCCCAGCAGCGCTGCCACTCAACTTCTTGAAGTTGAGTTCCATTGGTGTCGACACGGACTTACAGTCCACCATCCCAAATCTTTCCAGAAGCTTCACAATATATTTTCCTTGAGAAAGGAAAATCTCTCCAGGTCTCTGCCAGACCTCCAGGCCTAGGAAATAGTGCATCAGTCCTAGGTCCTTCATCTCGAATTCAGCAGCAAGCTCCCTCTTACATTGATGAATGAGAGGGTCATCACCCGTCAGGAAGAGGTCATCCACATACAGCACTAGAATCAGGGGATTCTCCTGACAACCTTGAAGTAAAGGTTTGGATCAGCATTGCTTCGAGTGAAGCCCAGCTTCATCAAGTAACTATCCATCCTCCCGTACCAAGCTCTGGGTGC
>CM076581.1:1016952157-1017185507 GCA_034641835.2 Pinus albicaulis | reverse complement strand
GATGTCTCCTCTAGAGTTGCCTCAGGAGGGCTATGAATGTAGAAATTTAAATAACTGATATATTATTCACTAAGATTCTCTTGATCACACACTATTTTATCTTCATGCACAATACAGAATCTCTTCTACCATTGATCATTAATTGCGGAAATGAAATCAATTGCATGCACACATTAAAACCATAAACAATCACACATATGAACACAGTATTTCATGGGAAAGCTTAAAGCTGAAAACCCCAACTATGTGTATATTATATGCCACCCCTATCTTGCCTCTATGGTACTCGAATTTGCTCCTAGTGAGCACCTTCGTCAAGATATCAACATCCTGATCCTCCGTGGGAATGTATGAAAGTAACATGATCTTCCGCTGCACACAATCTCTAATATGATGATACCGGATGTCAATGTGTTTAGATCTATCAAGAAATATTGGATTAACCGAGAGTTTGATGCAACTCTGATTATCACAATAAATCACAGTAGGCTCTAAGTGTGAACCGAACAACCCGACCAGGATCTTCCTCATCCATATAGCCTCGCATGCAGCCAAACTCACTACCATATACTCGGCCTCTGTTGAACTGAGTGCCACAGATCTCTGCTTCCTGCTGTACCAAGAAACTGCTATCGACCCGATACTGAAAATCCCTTCAGATGTGCTCTTTCTGTTCGTTGGGCTCCCTGTCCAATCTGCATCCGTGAAGCCACACAGCTTCACCTCATCCGACTGTCTGTACCATAATCCATATCCCGATGTGCCTCTGAGATATCTCAATACATGCTTGCTTGCCTTCCAATAGAGCTTGGTAGGCTTAACCATAACTTGTGAAAGCTGGTTAACAACATAGCATATGTCGGGTCGTGTATTGACTAGATACATAAGCGACCCCACCAACTGTCGATAAACAGTGGCATCCACTACCTCCACCGAAGTAGGATCCTTCTTCCTCCATCCACCATGAAGAGGAGTATCAACAGGCTTGTAGCCATGCATGTTGAACTTCTCCAGTATCTCCCGGGCATACTTGCCTTGAGAAACAAACATTCCATCACTGTGCTGCCAAATTTCCAATCCTAGGAAATAATGAAGGAGGCCCAAGTCCTTCATCTCAAACTCTTTTGCAAGATCATCCTTGCATGAGAATATCAATAGCTCATCACCTGTCAAAATCAAATCATCTACATAAAGTACAATGATCAACAACTTACCCTCCACCACAATCTGGTATAGGTTCGGATCTGCCTCACTCTTGGAGAATCCAAGTCCGGTGAAATAACTGTCTATCCGTGTGTACCAAGCACGAGGTGCTTATTTCAACCCATACAACGCTCTCTTGAGCCTGCACACATGCGACTCGCTGCTGAAGATCTCGAAACCTTCGGGCTGCTCTATGTACACCTCCTCCTCAATGACTCCATTGAGGAACGCAGTCTTCACATCCATCTGATGAATGTGCCACCCCATCTACGCTGAGAGAGCAAGAATCATCCGTATGGAAGAATACCTTGCGACAGGTGCAAAGGTTTCCTCATAATCGATCCCCTCAATCTGTGAGAAGCCTCGGGCAACAAATCTTGCCTTGTACTTCTCCACACTCCCGTCAGTTGCTTGCTTCACTTTGTAGATCCATCTCGAACCCACCACTGATTTCCCTTCCGGCCTTGGGACAATCTCCCATGCACTGTTTCTGACAATCGAATCATACTCTTCCACCATGGCATCTACCCATGCGGGATCCTCCACACCTTCCTCGAAAGAGGATGGCTCTGTCACGATACACTTGCTCACAAGAGCCATGTATCCAGTATACCGGTCAGGTGACTGTCTCTGTCTGCGCTGTGATGTAGGTGCTCCTACAACCTTCTCTGCATCTTGAGCTAGTTGCTCAGCTTCTGTAGTGCGCTTCCGCCCTCTGATGGTTGGCGCTGCATGAGTGGTCTCTTCCACTCCATGAACCTCTTCCTGTGGATGATCCACATCCCGAGGCTCATCCTTAGGAACTAATAGCTCCTCATTTGCATGCAAGTGTGGCTCCCTCTCAAGCGAACACTTCATGGCTTTCTCCTCTTGAAATTTGATATCCTTTGCCGCACAAATAAGCCTTATGACTGTCTGGTAACATATGATATAGTTGTGGGGTGTATCAGTTGCACCCCACAAATATTCCAACTTCAGCAGTTGGATCCAGCTTCCTTCTCGCATCCTTCGTCACATGCATGTAGACAGGAGATCCGAAAATCCGCAAATGGGAAATATCAGCCCTCTTGCCAGAATAAGCCTCCTCTGGTGTACTCATGCCAAGAACCTTGTGAGGACAACGGTTCTGCACATACACTGCTGTATTGCATGCCTCAGCCCACAAGTGAAGGGGTAGGCCCCGATCATGCAACATCGCCCGTGCAGCACCCACGATCGTTCTGTTCTTCCGCTCAGCCACCCCTTTCTGCTGTGGGTTATGGGGTGCGATGAGCTCTCTTAATTCCTTCGCGTCGCAAAGTCCTTGAATTCGCTGCAGATGAATTCACCACCATTTTCGCTCCTAAGAGCCTTCACCTCGTCTCCCGATTCTTTCCAAACCGCGCCTTGAACTCACAACTTTGAGTATGTCTGCTTCTTCCTCTCGCATGAAGAAGATCCAAAGACTTACGGAAAATCATCAACAACATTTCCTGATAAGCACTGTGCTTTGCTATCGAAGCTACCAGAAAGGTCCACACACGTCTGTGTGAATTCTCTCAAGGATTGTCGTGGCGTGACTATCCTTCTTGTGAAAGGTGGCTTTCACAAATTTTCCCAAGGTACATCCCTTGCACCGATCTGACTGTGCAAGAGTACCCTTAGGAAGCTCAATAGAAATCTGCTGCAGTATCTTCAAAGCTCCATGGTGAAGGTGGCCCAATCTCCAGTGCCACAGCTCGCCATCATCCCGGCTCACCACTCCTTCTGCCTTGCCTGCCATTGCTGCACAGCCATCTACCTGCAATTGATAAAGGTTCTTAACTTGAACCCCTATCCTCCGGGTCTCACCAGTTGTCTTACTGCGCAGGAAAGCCTTTCCTTCGCTAAAGACAACATCATATCCCTTGTCTTCTAACATCGCCACAAAGATAAGATTCTTCGTCAATCCTGGAACATGCATCACTTCCTTCAATAAGAAGGGTTTACCAGACTCCCTCTCAAAGGAAATGGTACCGATACCGGTCGCACTATATCTACCATCATTGCCCATCTCGATGTGCACTCCAAGATATTTCTCATCCAGATCAGTAAACAAATCTCGATCTCCTGTCATGTGAAAAGACGCACCATTGTCAAGAAACCACACTGAACCAATCACACTTGAGACCAAGCATGCGATCAGTGAAAAATCCAGCTCAAACTGTGAGGCTAAGGCCTCTCCAGCTGCAGTTCCAGCAGCCTGCTTATTTTTCTTCTTCTGTGGACAACTAGTGGCGTAATGTCAGTGTTGGTGACAGTGAAAGCACTTCACCTTGGACATGTCCTGTTTCTTGCCTTTCGCACCAGAATGAGAAGATTTCTTTCTCTTCCCCTTATTTACTTTGGTAGCCAAAGTGAAATTCTCTTCATTAGAGTTCTTTGATGAAGATCCATCCCTGGTACTCCGCCTTATCTCCTCTTTCACAAGATCCGACCAAAGTCGCTCCCATCCTGGCAATTTCTCTCGACCATTGACAGAGTCCTGATAGGAGTGCCAACTTTTTGGAAGCCCAAGGAGATCCAAGCTCACCAATTCCTCATCATCAATAGTCACCCCCACACTTCCCAGCTCATCCCTACATTGGATGAACTTCATGAGGTACTTGGGCATACTGTCGCCTTTCTCCATCTTTATGTTCCTAAGTTTATCCTTGAGTGCCAACTTCCTCTGGTCGCTCTTGCTTTGGAATAAATCTGTCAAATCTTTCCACATCAAGAATGGAGAAGCTTTCCCATGAAGGCTGGATACTATGTGATCCTTCACACCTTCCAACAGAATCCTTCGACACTTTGCTGTCTTCTTTTGCCATGCGTCAAGTACGGCAGCATCACTAGAAGTAGGCTTTGGAATTCTGCATATATGAACTCCTTAAACCCATTGTCATCTAGCACCACCTCCATCCTTTCCTTCCATGCAATATAATTCGAGCTGCCCTCAAGGGCATACTCCAATCGCAATCCGTTTAAAGACATCTCAACTTCGACACCAATAAAACACTACTGCAAATTCGAATTCCACCAGCACAAAACTCAACCGCTTCAATGTTTTTCAATTGCTCCAATGATAAATATTGCTCTGATACCATGTAGAAATTTGAATAACTGTTAAATTATTCACCGATATTAGCCTGATCACACACTATTTGAGCTTCATGCACAATACAGAATCTCTTCTACCATTGATCATTACATGTGGAAATAAAATCAATTGCATGCGCACATTAAAACCATAAACAATCACACATATGAACATAGTATTTCATGGGAAAGCTCAAAGATGAAAACCCCAACTATCTCTATGTTATATGTCATATAGATCATGTAACAATCATTTTACAAAGCTCCTTACAAGCTCTCAGCACAATCTCCAATTTCTACACACTAATCAATCTAGATCTAGCAAAACACATGCTCCAATCTCCGCCACCTGATAGCCAACCTCTATTGCGTAATAAATGTTGTAGGATGGCTCATTAAATAAATTGAACCACCTGGCTTTTACTGTGCCATCCTCATTGGCTCTTCCAATCACCGGTTGTTGCAAATATGCAATAGTATAGTCACAACTGATAGTTAACCTGCTCTTTCACCTATCTCTGCACTGGTCTCCACTGAAACTGTCCATGCACTGTAGTTAACTGATGTATTCTTTAGTTGATTAATGAGTTTATAATTAGTGAATTAATTAATAATTAATTCACACCACTCTCACTAGTGTATCAATCAGTTAGACTAGATACAACTAGCTCAACTATGTTTAACTCAGTTAAACTCAACACAACTCCATTAACTTCCTCAATCAACTCCACCAAACTCTGTCACATGAGTTCTAACTAAAGTATCCATGCAATAGCTCCACTTAACCCTTAGGAATAGCGCAATTCCTTTTGTCAGCTCCTGTGCCACATCTGTGCACTTAACTCAAGTGCTCCAAGAGAATAAGATAATGTTTATAGTCCAAATATTATTAAGAGCTAATAATATTCCACATATCTATTTTTAGACTGGCAATCTAAAAATAGATTCCGCCCAATATGTCTGAAAATAGAAGTCCATCTATTTTTCCCGACTTGGACTAACCATCCACAAATGTTAGATCCGCAACTCATAGAACATGATCCATATGTCTAAAAATAGACTTTGCGCCAAAAATAGCCTGCAGGCCCACTTAGTGAAGGCGACTTCTTTCCACTAAGCTCATCATCTTGTTGCAATCTCAACAAGGAATTCTATGGGACGATACATACTTTGAGAAAATCCTGGTTAAACTCAACTCAAACTGGATTTTTGCTCATTTTTTGCATCTTCATACCAAAGAAATAGTGAATCTTTTCAACATTTATGCTCCCGGCCATCTCCTGGGAGACAAAAAAACTCGTTGGGAATCCATTAGGGATCTAGCAAATGAGGTTCGTATGGATAACTTCATTCTTTCGCCGAGACATGAACATTACTTTAAATCAAGGGAGAAGCAAGGGGGCATTATTGTAAGGGATCCAACCGCAGAATGGGTGGACAGCTCTATTCAGATCGGGATCTATCGGACATCAAGCTAGCCATGGGAAAATATACATGGACCAATATAAGAATGGGTCCCGCCACATTGTTGCAAGGTTAGATCGCTTTCTCATCCGCGAGTTCCTTCTGCTTTTTAGATCTTGATGTCAAGCGTGCTATTCTTCTTCGTCGATCTTCCATCACAAGCCCATTAGGCTTGAGATGAAGCCGCATATGAATATGGGGCCTATTCCCTTTCGTTTTAGTGTTCTCATGGTGCAAAGATTCTGACTTTCTTTTTGGACATGGTTGAGGAAGTCCTGGAGACACCCTACCAGTGGATCCACCTTTTCGTTGTGTGGGAAGAAAAGTTGAGGAGAGTGAAGAGTGCTCCTCAAAAGATGGGCTAAAGCCCTCCCATCTCCGACCGAGTCAAGGCAAGTTGCCTAGGCTTGTTTGGAGAGTCATAAAAAACAAATGGAATATATGGACATCTCAAGGACAACGTAACTCCTAGAAGAGGAGGTCCGTGTTAATCTTCATAAGGCTTGCATCCGGGAGGAGGAATTCGGAGACTTAAATCATAGTCCGTGGCTACAAGTCGGGATAGGAATAGCTCCTTCTTCCATAAGGCACTCACGTTTCTAAGAAGCTTCAATTCTATAGTGGAGATAACCTTTGGAGACCATTCCTTCTCCAACTTTGCCAACATCAAAAAGGTACTGCCCTATCGCACTTCAAAGACTTGCAGATACGTAGGATAAGCAAGCGAGTCTCAGCTCTAAATTGCTCGAGCTCGGTCCCTCTAAAGGTCAATGCTCAAATGAACTATATGCCGATTTCTCTTGTCACCATCAATGAAACTCAAGCGTAGCCCTCGATGAAATGGATCTAAATAAGGCTCTTGAGTTGGATGGGTTCATTGTATGATTCATTAAAACTGTTGGAACATTGTCAATAAGGACTCTACAAAATGATCCTAAAGTCTCGTACATGCCACAAGCTCGCGCACTCACTTGGCTCTTCTTGGCCCTTATTCCTAAAGAGAAGGGTTCCAGCCTCTTTCAATAGATTCGTGCCAATTTCCTCCTCGTAATATTGGCTACAAGCTCACCACTAAAGTCATGGAAAACAAAGCTGAAAGGAATTCTTCTCGAAATCATTCCTGACAATCAAGGGGGATTTGTCAAACGCGGTAGGCAGTATAACTCGATAACTTCATCCTTGTTCAGAGGCAATCCATTCAAGCATCTAAAGACGAGAAAAGGCATGGCCGACAAGCTAGACCTCGGCTAGTGCGCTTGACGAGAGTTAGGCACAAGTTTCTCTTTGGGGTTATGCATCAATTTGGGGTTCGACCGCCATTTTATAAGCTGTGTCAAGGCCTCGCATTACGTAACCATGGATTGCCCCACTCGTCAATGGGCGTCGCTCGTACTTATTCAAGGCGAGTTGGGGGACAAGGCAGGATGCCCTCTATCCCCCCTTCCTCGTCATTCAAGCCTTTCGTCCTCGCTATGCTAGAGAAAAGACAAATATATCAAGAGTTTATGGGTCTTAGAATCGTCAAGAGAGTTAGAGAAATAAACCATGCACTCTTTTCGTCGACGACTCCATCCTTCTGGGGTCGCTTCTCCATCCTCGGCTTCCCGATTCAAGTTGAGCTTGATTAGCTATCGCTCAATTCCGGGAGTGAACTTAACACTAGAAAATGTTTCATTTATGCTCTGGAACTCTTTATGGACTCAAGTTAGCTACATCACCAAGATTTTTGCTTTAAAGGCTCCACGAAATGGGGGCCTTTTAAAATATCTTTGGTCGCCAATATTTCAAGGTTGCTCGACCGGGAGGGATCGGTACCTCTTGTCGGACAAATTAAAGCTCAAAATGCATTTTTGGGGCACGTCGTGCTCAACCTAGTAGGTACATATCGTTCTCATGCTAAGTCTTGCCCCTAATATTCTCGCAAATCTTTCGTACTTCGTGTTGTTGGTTTTGGTGGTAGTCTCCTGCAATATGGAGCAATCCATTTGCTCGTTTTTCAGAAGGGAGGGAAGAATAACGCTAAGAGAATTCCATTGGTCGGATGGAATAAGATCGTTATGTTGCTGGCTGGAAGGTGGTCTCCACCTCAAAGACCCTGCGTGAGCACAATATCGCTCGGGGGCCAAGATCTTATGGAGGCAAAAAGCAAGGAGTCTCCGGGATGGGCGCAGATTGCTGTGTGGAAAAACATAGCCTTTGGAAAGTGTCTTCGTAGCCCTGGAGAACTTCCGAACCAACCGACATGGCTCCCTCGATTCATCGCTGTGCCAAAGCATGCTCTCCCGTTGCCGCGTGATCGCTCGGGATTCCAGCAATGTGGAAGCAAATCCCAAGTTAGGGAGGATAGGATCATGAATGCGTGCATGCAGCATGGGGATGATCCCGATTTGTAGAGCTAAGAACGTGGATGATCGTCGATGGTCGATGCACGATGTGGGACATTTCGCAGTGGGACAACAACAATCTGCAGTGGTGGTAGAAGACAGAGATACCCTCTCGCTGGAGCAAGAGTGGGGCCAAATTCATGGTAGCGCCTGCCCGGGAAAGCCCCCCAATGCAAGAAAAAAAGATAGAAGAGGTTGGGGATCCTCGAAGGGATGATATTCTATAGCAGTAGGCTGCTGTGTGCCTTAAGGCCATTCTCACCGTCTCCCGTAACCTTGCGATTTGGAAAGGGATATGACAAGTGAAAAAAGCATTTTGAAGATCGACATGTTCACTTGGTAGTCGGGGCACGAAGTATCCTCACAAATGAAAATCTGCATCGTCGTGGCTTCCACGACCTCACTCAAAGGCTCGCTCTATCAACAACAGAGGAAAAATTCGGTCCACATCTTTCGAGTGCCCTCGCTCGTAGTCATTTGGAATGAAATCTTGTTGTTTTGGAACATCAAGCCCATCCTCCCATCCACCATCACGGGTATGTTGTTCTAATCGGGGGATACCTATTTCC
Organism: Pinus albicaulis; assembly: GCA_034641835.2. Lineage (NCBI taxonomy): Eukaryota > Viridiplantae > Streptophyta > Pinopsida > Pinales > Pinaceae > Pinus > Pinus albicaulis. The sequence continues at coordinate 1,017,176,788 of CM076581.1, read as the reverse complement.
CTAAGTCCTTCTCGGGAGAGACTAGCCATACGAGGGGTGGATGATTATCCCCGTGCTCATTTGTTGGAAGATTTGGCTTGGAAAGAAACAACCGTATATTTCAAGAGAAGGCACAAAACCAACAACAAATCACCGTGAAAATAAGAAGCTTATTCAAAGAAATAATGTAGGCCAAGGTTAACCGTAAAGTGCTCGTAGCTTAAACCAAGAAGGTAGGGAGTGGTGCCAGAGATCGAGGCTAAACCTTCCCACCGGGAAAGATATGAGAAGCGCAACGAGGAATGGAAAATCAGACTAAAGAATGAGGACTTCGACAAATGGAGAATTAGTAGATATATTCATACTATGTTTTTTGATGGCGCAACAAAGGGGAATCCGGGGGAAGGTCGAGGCGAGAGAATTATCCGCCGCTTTCGTATCAAATACTTTCCCACTTTGTTTGGGGGTTTGGGGCTTACTTCAACAATCAAGAGGAAGCCATGGCTCTCCTCCAAGCGCCTAAAACAACCGCAAAAACATGGAATCAAGGAGGCTCGACCCATTGGAGATTCACAAAGCCTCATTGGCTTGATTAGGACAAAACTGGGGCTAAAGACCTAAGCTTTGCAACGACCGCTCACTCGCATCAATAAGTTGATCCTCGTCCCTCATCGTACTTCTTGCTCTTTCAAGTCCTTCTTAAAAATAACAAAGATGCAGATCTTGAATCCAACATTGTTGTCTCTTTACAAGCATGGTCTTTCCTCCGCGAAGAGGGGGATTCATGGGATCCTCTCGCCCTAGCCGACCCCTCTCTTGTCATGTATTTTTGTCTCTCGATGCGTGTAACTGCTTTGTATTATAAGTTTTTCCAACCATTGGGAAATTGCTAGATTGAATGTAAGAAGCACAGTAGGTGAATTTTTCTTGTTCTAAACTAGTACATTAAGCCTCCAAATGTAAAACCTCCGAGCATAAGCCTCGAACCTTTTGATTCAATATAATAATACCCATTTCGTATAAAATAAAATAAAATAATACAATATTCTTTATAACCATAAGTTGATGTTAAGCCACTTGTTTAACTTCTCTAACTCATATACTTGTTGATCAAACAAAAATGAAAAATAAAACATAGACCAACATCAATCCCAAATAAAAACTCGACATGTCGAAATGGATGAAACCCCGTTTAACACCAACATCACCAAACAAAAGAACATGGGATGGTTGAACCTCTCTGCTGGATCCGTTTTTGTTCGAGCACGCCGCAACACCTCAAAAAAATTTGAGCACGCTAAAGCACATATGACTAGAGCATCCCGCCGCGACACTCTCAAAAACTTCGAGTACGCCAAAACATCGACCCTTTAAGATTTGAGCTTGGTTATCATTCACGCTTTCCAAAACAAAAGGCTCATGCATAGGCAAGCATAGAAGGTCCAACCGGAACGCGCCAAAGCACAAGGTGTCCGACATGCTTGCTTTGTGTATTCATAACAGCCCTGGGAAAGCCAGTGAAGAAGCAAAGTGGGTATTGAATACAAACTTGTCGCCATCTACAACGGATTGGGGAGGTGAAAGCCGCAGCTTTTCCATAACACAAGCTTGCAAGTCGCAACTTGTCACCGCAGTCGCAAGTTGCAGCCTTTCCACAACGTAGTCGCAAGTCACAAGTTGTTTATAGTCGCAAGTCGTGAAGTTTTTCATTCGCACGCCGCAACTCGCATCAAGTCGCAACCGGGCTACTTAGGTGAGAATGCGACTTGAATATAGGTCGCATTGTCATATTTTTCGCATCAAATCTCAATTTCAGAACCCAATTTTTTTGAACCAAAGACAAATTTGCGTTTCCATTTACATCCACGAAATCAAAGACACATTTGCGCTCCCATTTGTGCCTCCCATTTCACCCCACATAAACCGTACACATTTGTGATTCGCAGCACAGGCTAGAGCATTATAATTGTAAATGGTGTTTGCAATTTCTTTATAGTGACTTTTTTACCCCTTTAAATTTTTTCAAACATGTGAAATTGTCTCATTATCCTTTATAACTCTAGCAAGTGGGCCTTTGTAGTTGCATCAAATAAAACTTTTCGTAGAAGACTCTCAACACAAATCATTTAGCACTCCCATTTTCACCCACATAAACGACACACATTTGTGATTCGCAGCACTAGGCTAGAGCAATTTTAAAGGATTTAAAATATTTAAAAGTTTAAGCGTTGTTAGGAGGCTTGAATTTGAACGTTTTCCACATTTCATTGTTAGGAGTTGTTTGGGTTGAGAGAGACACGGTTTGGAAATTGAATGTGGGGGAAATTAGAAGTTAGGCACTGCAGCAGTTGAAGGGATTGAGCTCAATGCATGCAAACATGGCAACGAGGACAAGAGATTTGCAACCCTGTAAACAAATGATCTGTGACAAGTGAAAATTGCCTCATCAACCAAAATGGGAAGTGGTTTGGGTCAATGCCATACAATATTAGGGTATTTTAAAACGAAGACTAGCTCCGCTAAAACATGGGGGCAACCAAGGAAAAAAATACTCAAAGGAAAGTGACCGAGACACTTCACAATAAGCAATATTCAAACAAGTCCCCTTTGCAAGCATATGGAAATAGGCCTAAAGGAAAAGGAAAAGGGAAAGTCATCGATGATTCTCACTTTGCATATACCCCACATCCACACCTCTCACCCGGTCATCCGATCTCTACGTGCATAATTGTTAAGTGCAAAAAGAGGCTCGGAGGCTCTAGAAGCCTAAAGAGCAGAAAGGGAGCGTATTAACTTATGCACCGCGCTGAGAACCGTACCTTTAGTGAAAGCAATAAAATTTTGAAGGACCAAGTGGCATTGCTCCAAGAAGCTCTCCTCGATAGAAAAGACGAAAATAGCAAACACGAGATGAAAGCAGATGTGCAAAGCATGAAGAAATTCTGTAGTGGAGAGCGCAGACGGGTGGTGAAGGCGAAACCATCCCAGGATAAGTGGAGGCGTTGCCCAAACAGACAACCATGAAGGGACAACAAGAGAAGAAAGGAAAGAAGGCCCCACAAAAGTTCGTAGAAAACTTGGCTGAAGTTATTATCAATCCCTCGTTAATATGGAAGGAGACACAAACTTTCGTGCCTGCAACATGTAGGATAAAGAAAAGCAAGGAAAGATAAGATAGAGCAACAAACATAATTATTAAAAGGGGTGAAAAGACTATGTGAAAAGCGACCTACTTTTGTCCTTGCAAGGAGTTCTTTGAAAGACAAGCTACTACGCAAAGGACAAATAGGTCAAAGCATGGAGGGTAGGGGAAGTTTAATCTGAAAGAGCTGCAGTGCCCATAAGAGTCATCATGCCTAGTTTGCGTGATAAAGATATCATTCTTAAGCCAAGAAGTAGCCCTCGAGGGGTTCTCTCTTTTTTTATGGAAGAAGATTTAACTATAAGACAACAAGAGGAAAGGTGGGGAGGAAATGTCAAAGGTTAGGGTAACAAGAGACGAGGGAAAACGAGCATGGATTTATAAGGGTAAGTTGTGATAGCGTGATTTGTACCTCCTCCCAAAACAAAGCGCCGATATGATAATAAAGAAGAGACAACAAATTCTTTAAACAGAAAATCAGAAGCAAGGTCGATGGAGTGGGACAAAGACTCAAATGTGAGTCTAGCAATGGCAAAACAAAATAGAAATCAAGTCATGCCTGTGTTTCTTGAATTTCGCTGCTGGAAATGCAAAGAGGTTATCCATGGAGATGAGGACCCGGGTTAGGGCCTATCAGTGAAGATAGGGACATAATTTGCATCGTAGAAACATGAGCATGAAGGTGCAAGACACCTTGTTTGAAGGGTACCGGAAGATGGCAATGTGGAACAAGGCAAAGCAGGAATGGCAAAGGACGAGTGGGGTGTCATGGTATTAGTGATGTAAAAGAAGGTCATTTCATTCAAATAGAAAAATAAGACTCAAAATAAACAATTCATTTGGTTTAAAATATCGAAAATGGAAATCACACGTAATTGCAAGATGCTATTTTGCCCTACAAGTTTCCAAAATCTACAAAAGTAGAGGGCTTTCGACTAACAAAGATCCTTTTGTAGCCTTAAAGGCAGATATTAGCAACATATTCTTAGCTAGTGAAGTCATTATAGTGGGCTATTTCAATGCTAGGACTCAAAGTGAGCATGCTAGCATTACTTGTTGTGAAGAAGACTCCATACTCATCCGGCTTACGCAGAGAGTAATCATCAATGGGAAAGAATTTTCAGAGGACAAGATGCAAACTCTTTGTCGAACAATTGCTTACTCTATGCGGGCTTTCGATTTAGTCATTTGTAATGGTTTGACTAGATGGGAAAAGTCCTGTAATTTCACTTGTAATACTTGCAATGGAGCAAGTGTAGTAGACTATGTAATTTGTCACATAGTTTGTGTGAGAAAATTGAGGAAGCATTGATTGGTGATCAACTTTTGGGGATCTCTAAAATCATATCACAATCCAATTTATCTAGGGCTTCTCGATTGAAATAAGAAGTTGTGGTCAAAAAATTCAAGCAGGCTTCAACACATTTTTTTGAAGGGTATAATTCTTTTGACTCCATAAAATTGTAATACATTCAAACTAGTATTAGAGAGACTCGCGCAGAAGGATAAAAATCCCATTTCACGCACGTGCATAGTCACGAATCAAGACATTTAATTCAAAGCACACTCAGCAGAGTGCAAGAGACAAAAAGCAAGAAGTCCGAAAAAAATTGTTTTCGGTCAATGCCCGTTCGACGAGGAATCCAAAAAGGCAAGGAGAATGTGGAAAGAGTCAAACAAGGATGACATAAAGCTTAAAGCTTACAAGCGCATATTAAGAAAGAAAAAGGTTGACTTTCATGGTTTCGAGGAGAGAAGAACTAATATTCCCTGAAAAATAAATCCCAAATTATTTTGGAAGGAACTCCACAGAGAAAGATGCAAATTGGAAAACAATATCACAACTTCAATGATTCGACTACAAAGACAACCCGTATGAGCAAGATCCCAAGGTTATCCTTCCTCTCGTTAGCATCGATACACAACTCTTCATGCGGTGCAAGAGGTAGAGATGGGTATCAAGAAGGGTGCTGGAAAGCAAAAGACTTAGTTGAGCTCCGGTAGAGTATCTAAATGGGGCTCAAAAATTCTTGCACCTCGCATTACAAAAATTTTTCAAACATCATACATCAAAGGGGTTCCCACCCGATTGGACAACTAGTTTGGCAATACCTCTTTTTCAAAAAGTGACGATCGCCAATAACCCCTCCAACTATAGGACCATAATGATAAACCCCTTGTTTGCAAAGTTATTCTTTGAAAGCATGTTAGAGAATAAAATTAGCAAGTGGGTAGAAGAAAGAGATAAACATGCTAAAGGACAAGCGGGTTTTAGACCTAAAGCATCTACACAGCTGTGATCATGGTATAACTCTAAGGTATATCATTGAGAAAGTTTGGGAGAAAAAGGAAGAAGTCTTTTGTTGTTTTGTTGATTTCAGAAAAGCCTTTGACACTAGCCTCCTAGGGATAAGATTTACATACAAAATGGAGGAACTTGGGGTTCCTAGGAATTTGAGAGCCGCCAGTATAGGTGTACGAAGAGGTGAAAGTCTAAAAATTAGAAACTTCAATAGGCATTTCGAAAGTTTTAGAAGCGATATTAGGGTCAAACAAGGTTGTCCATCGTCCCCCTTACCCTCTTTGGGTTATATATCGACAAAATCCTGAAGAGTGGCTAAATTACAAGACAAGGTGGATGCATTTGGGCAAGTTTGTTACAAGGCTTATTTTGTATGCATGACCTTATTTTAATTGCTAATTCAAATTATGGTTTGCAAGAGCACTGGCTCTTTTGGAGCATTTTTTGTAGAAATGTGGGGATGCAAGTGAATATCAACAAACAAAAGTAGTGGTTTTCTCTAACAAGAGAAATCATAACTAGCGTAGTTCTACTTTGAGGGCAACATTCTCGAAGAAGTTGCGGATTATAAATATCCTTTGAAATCTGACTTGAACAGACATCCTAAGTTGTGGATATAGAAAGAAAAGAACTTTGGGGGGTTGGAAAGCATTGTATGCTCTTCAAAATAGGCGTAGAGAGGTAGAGTTATGATTGGAAAACCACTTTAACTCTTTTTGGGATTCTAGTGATTCTCACTGCCAGAATTGTGGGTCAGTTGGTACATGACTGACATGCAAATGGAAGCAAATTGAGAAAATTCAAAAAGCGTTTGATCACAAATAAATTCAAAATTAAAAAGTGCAATTCCATATGCTATCTTGTTAAGTGAAACAAAGTGGCTCCTATTGAAGCAATGGCTATGATACACAGTCATAAGGTATTTGATTGAGCAAATGGAAGAGGGAAGATGGCCTAAGGTTGTGTTTAATGACATATTGTGCACAAGAAATAAACTTGGATGGACAAAATAACAAATGGTCAGCAAATGGGGCATTTGCTTGAGAATGTGTCCCGCAGCAAAGCAAAGAGATAAAAAGCTTTTCATGGATAAGTTTCACAAATGTACTTGGGAGAAGCAGCAGAGAAAAAAAGTATTATATCGAAGAGTTTAATACCTTTCATAATCATCAACAAAAAAGCATACATAGGGGGCCAATATTTCTCAAGAGCCAAACTCTTATCGCACAATTAAGGACTAATTCGCATCAAATTCTTTTCGTGAAACATGGCGTTGGAAAAGGCCAAAAGAAGTGTAGGAGGAAAGAGTATGTATTTTTTGCTCGTCCGGAAAAGTGGAAATGTAAAAGCATTTCATTTTAGAACGTGAGGCCTTCAAAGACAACAGTGAAAATGTATGCGTATATTTTGCAGTACTAGCTCTGGGATATTCTATTCAACAAGGGCTGTCGAGAAGCTTTCGAGCAGCTTAGTTTGTGAAACTACACAGAAAAGGACTGAGGTACAAGAGCGAGATAGAAGACAATATGTCCCATAGGTTATATTAACCTTGTAGACGTTAAAATAACTTTCTTCTTCTTCTATACTTATTAATCAAACCAAATGAAAAATAAAAACATACTTTTATCTACAAAAATAGAAAAACCTGTTTAACACCAACACCAACACCAATCCCAAATAAAAACTCTCACGATGTAACCTTGTTTAACACCAACATCACCAGAAAGGGAACACGGGATGGTTGAACCTCCCCTCTAACCTGAACACCATTTTAAAACCACATCAAACTTTCACTTTTGGAAAACCGTTTTGTATAAAGTGGTGAGAGCCCAAAATCACACTGGAAATGGCCAAATCCGTGGATTTGTGATATCAAAGAAATAATCCTGTTCGTGCATACCAATAAATGTGGATGCCTTAACTTCTACATTATCATGCTGGGAGTTTGGGTAACCTTAGTTTAGATTTATTCTGCTTTTTTTCAGTTAAACACAAGAAGCCTGATGCCTCTATTATGAACAGGAGGAGTTGTATTCCCAAAATTTAAGTAGGGCACCACTGAGATTTTCACAAACAAAAAATGGCTCCAATTCACGCGAGTTCTCAGCAATGGGTGGAAAAGTAGTAAGTAACTCCACTGGATAAATTAAATTTCTGCTTCTATGATTTCAGTTGCGTGATACTGAGGGTTGTGTGTTAGTGGGGATTTTGCAGTAGGCCGAAGCAGGTAAAAGATGTTGCCCATCAGGAAGAAGTTGTGGAGGGCACTTACGAACACACTCGATACTGGCAATGTAAGTTACGTACCTGAATCCTTTTTCTATTTTAATGTACAGCAAGTGGTAGCTTTTTGAATTAGCTTCTTTTGTTTTTTTTTCTCAATACTTTTATGGTATGTGATTCCTGGTATTGTTTATTATTTGCAGCTGCCACATTTGCTTTTCTATGGCCCTCCAGGGACAGGGAAAAACTACTTACAGCCCTTGCACCGCACACCAGCTTTTTCGGGTAAGAATCTTTGTTGTTCTCGTCTTCAATATGAGTGAAATTACATTTTTACTTTCTTCAATCCTCCTTTTTGCACTTCCCATCTCTTTGCTTCAATTCTTCGTCCATGAGAGTGATTTCATGGCTCATTAGCTCATGGCTTCACTGACACGAAGCTAAGTGGGAACAATCTAGCAAGGTGGGATGACGGACAAAACGTGATAGAGGCACCCTCCAGAACCATTCGAAATTGAACCTATTGCTACCGGAAGAAACATTGTCACTAAACTGAGAGCTAATCATGGGTGGATTTAGTTGCGATCATCATTTTCTTGCCCGAAGGAAATTGGCCTTAGTTGGGTCACCACTTGCTTTTTTTTGTCCGTGAAACATGTGCATACACATAATCTTGAATTTTGATTTCCTCCATTGGGTGGAAATGGTCTCACGTAATATTTTCGTTTTCTCGTAATGTACCTTTACATTTACAATTTTTTGTAGTGTAGTTTTTTGTGTGGAATTTGAGCTCTGTCTCGTTTTTGGGCAGTTGTTGTGGATATTGCCTATATTGAAACCATCATTGCAACTATAGGTCCTATGTGTCTCTTCCTCTTAATTTCAGCAGTTACCTAATGTTGCAATTTCTACTTGTCCAAGTTTGTCTTCTTCATGGCTTTTATCATGTGAATATAGACTTGTTTCAACCAACAAAATGTCATAAGGTAGTTGTTTTTGTTTTTGTCCGAACTGGTTGGGAGAATTAGTAACTAGGTAGAATATCACTTGCTTGACACAAGGTTGAAACTCCTAGTGCCATTATAACCCCAATCTTTTTCACACAAAGGCCGTCATCATGTGCCAAGGGTTATCCAGGATTTGAACCGAGATGGGTGACATTAACACTCTATGTCCCAATCACTTTGTCCCGCCTTGATGGGCATAAGAGGTAGTTGTTTAATCTTGAATGAGCTTGTTATTGCGTGTGTTTGAACTTTCTCAATATGATTCCTCTCATGGTTGGGAATGTTTGGTTTCCATTCCTCACATTTGTACAAAAGTTCTAATTTTGAGGAATCGAGGATAGGTATTGTACCATGTTGCACCCTCGAAAATTTTGTTGTTCTCGTGTCTCTTTTAAAGTAGGAAGATTGCTTTCATTCTTGATGCGCTCTCTTCCTTATGTGTGTCATTGCTTAACATTTGTTTGTTGATTAGTTCCAAGTATTTGTAATTTTGCATTATTATAACTATTCGCTCTTGAAGTTGATTTGTACTTGATTTGCATTTAATTTAGCTGATGAGGTAGTGGGAGTTGATGCCGCATGTGTTGGTAATGGAGTTGTACATGCTCCACATGTGTTGGTAGGTAGTTAATATTGCATCCATTAGGTAATCGTGATTGTTAAGCAGTGTCAATTGCCACAAGGTGTAACTCTTTCATATGAATTTCAATTAAGGTATCTTTTGGACCACTAGAAGGCTCTTAACGTGTAGAATAACAAGTCGACTGTGTGAAAATTTCTTGACTCAAGAACAGAATCAGTATTATTTCTCCCAACTTAATAGTTTATTTGTCTTCCGTAATTATTGCTACACAAAGAGAGATATAAACCACAACAGCATAATTCTTCACAATATACGTTTGTGGAAATACAAAATGCGGTAACGCAGAAATGGATGCACACACAAAATAATGACATCGTTGATTTTGGACAATTGTCCTCGGGATCTCGAAGGGAAAACTCGGTGCAATAGACGAGGGTTTTATTATTATGCAACAATTTGGGAAAAATAATTACAATGTTTTGCTGCTCCAACCGGCAAACCTCCAACAATACACTCGGTGAAAATACACTGGAGACAGCCCTACTCTTCTTCCGCAGAATCGATTCACTCCTCTCCGGGCATCTCTGCACTTTATTTGAAAATTTGCAAATCCCACTAGAAATGCACACCGGCTGTTCTCGCAAGATCTTCCGCAACAAATTTTCTGGATTTGCACCGGATGTCTAGTCTCCGTACCTCTCGAATGAATTTGCTCTACCTTTCGTACACTAACCCGGCCTTTGACAATTCAGAGGAAACCTCTTCTCGCAACTTGTGCTCACTCAGGATTGAGCTAACTCCGCACAACACAAATTCGACTCCTTTTCGCAGCATAATCCAAACTCTAGTTTTTGCCTCTTCGGACACTAGAAAACCAAGGAAAATCTCCTCCCATTCTCCAAAACTCCATGCTGCTCTCTTCGACGCTCTTTCCTTGGCTCGAACCGCGCTCTCACCGAATACTATGAATTGAGTGAATTCGATTTGCCTTGATCGACAAACTCGCAGAATTGTGCCTATTTCTAACATCGTACTTTGCGCTCGATAATCTCTTGCCTAGCAGCACTCCACGACCCGCCACCACTCAAACCAACAGGACCAAAAGGGGGTTCCCTAAGAGGGAAATGCTAGGTTAAGGGCACCGTGGAGACTTAGCCCACCCGCTCACCACAACCAAGGCTCCTCGCTTCTTGCGTACTCCTTGCCGATGGGAGGAGTTTTGATGTTTTTGGGAAGCCACCCATAAAGGAGTAGCATCACAATGAACAGATGCGAGGTGTGACCCTTTAAATCCTTTCCCTAAAGACAGAATAATGAATGGGACTTCGCTTGCCTTTTAAGCAAGGGACTCGATCTTCTTAGGAGAAGAGTGAGGATTGGAGTGTGAGTGATGAAGGGAACAACTTGTAGAGGTACTTTCGTATCCCTAAAATCTTACAAGACATCGATTCCCAAATTGTCCTCGATGAATAATCTTTAACAACAAATGGGACCACACGGGACCAAGTGGGACCCAACTCACAGTTCTGAGGATGGAAATATAGCAACCACAGATGCTCCTGTCCAGGACAAGGCAGAGGAGAAATGATCAAACAAGAAATTTTACTTCAAAGGGTGAAATTGATCTCTCGCCAGAAAGTCGAGCCTTGGGAAACACAGGCAAAACTCTGGTCCTATAGCTAGGGCTTGAGGTACCCGTGGAGATTCCATCATCGGGAATTGGCCCAAATTCCGTGAGGAGAGCAAGGGGACCCACCAACCGAAGTTGCCCCTAGGAGATCGAAGCTTTCGTGGCTAGATTCCCAGAACTCTGATGCCCTAGGCAACTTAATGGGCTAGACTCGGGAAAAAGGGGAAAGTCTAAAAAATAGGGGAAAGTGGCCACCCTTTTGTGAGGAACCGTTGCCTAATCTCACTTGGGGACATGGAGCCAAGGATGATAATGAACAAGAATTTAAAGTTTCTTGTTCAAGGAGGCCCAAAAAGTTAGCTTCGTCCAATGTTAAGGGAAAAGATAAGAAAAATGACCTTTCAAGCACTTTATACTTTATACAAATGGTGCATTTCGACGTGTCGAGAAAATGATCTCTAGGACATTTCATTCATCTAACAATGGCCCATACATAGAATAAGCTAAATAGACACATAAGTCCACATTTTCGCATCATGCAACAATCGACCGTAATTATAGCGAAATCCAAAGAGTGTGCAACGACAAGAAAAATAACATCAAACTTTACACTTACAATGTTAAGAGAGCATGTCCAACCAGCCATCAATTTGCACATAAGAAGCTCGAAGATAGAAATAGCCCAAATCCATACATTAAAATTCATCCATAATCCAGAAAAATCTCCACCAAGTGAAAAATGCGTGTACCCTCTCTTAAGAGAGAGAGATCCCAAATCAAGTGATGATACAAATGAATCCAACTAACTTCAATCTACAATTTCCCTTTTAGGAGTTGGAAGTTAGTATGAGCCTCACATTAGCCCTAATAATAAAATAATGTGCACAAATTCAGCTTTTGGTGACAAGCCCCAAACTCAGCTCATACAATGGAAGAATAAGCCCTCTTAGTGAGGTCAAATAAGAACATGTACATGTCATGGGGCCCTCCAAAGGCCTAATAATCTCCAAAAGTGCCACAATGATGAATAAACTCCTCAAAATATGATGGACAAGGGGGTGGCTCGTCTCTCCAGCAGTAGCAGACCCATTGTGTTCCCACAGGACAGTGCGCTGCACAATGACGCCATGGGTCTCCATCAAGAGTCGAAGATGCACCAGTAGACTCGTTTGCAAGGCCCTCGAAGGATGGACTGAACACCCAAGCATGACATCGTAGTAGTCCTCGGGACACTCAAGCGAAGAGTGTGGAGGCTCCCTCTCGGGCTTGCCGGGCATATTGTATCGAAGCACATCATCATCATCCCAAAAGTGGATCCCAGTAGGTCTCAACATTGGTGGGGATTCTGCTGATTTTGATAAGCATCCAAAGGTGTTCCAAGTCTCAAACTTGAGAGGGAGGCTGGACAAAGCAGCATTTCCAAAGAATCCCGTAGACAAAGCCAGGAAATTCCACCTGCTCGAAGACTTACTATGTAGTACACTTAATTATTTTGATGGGAGACCCTAAGTCCAAACTCAGGTGGAAATGAATTAATTAAAGGGTATTAATAAGCCGCAGTGTGAAACTTCCGTAAAACATGGATCAAGTCAAGATTTAATCTTAGCCATTGATTAATCTTTTCGAATTTGCCGTCGGTTCTCCAACATGAAGATTATAAAAGATAGTTGCTCGAGTGGGTCACTTAGAAGACAAGCTTCGGCACACACTCGCACTCGAAGGAAAGATCCATTCTCGATGCTAGTAACTCAATCTTAGTGGGAGAGTTGCGAGGGTGAGAAGTTGCTGGTAGGAGCGTGGAAGGAGGCGGTCAGGGTGACACCGAGATCGTGCTCGAGAGAGCAAGCAGTGACACCGGGAGGTCGTAGCGCAGAGACCCCACACAGCTGCACACGCATCCAGCGCGCCCAGCACCGGGACCTGCGTGCAGAGAATCGTCACGTATTGGATGCGGTAGGCCATGCGGTGCAAGCTCTAGGTGTTAGAAAATTGTCTTCGAGTAAGCTATGGCATCCACGGGCGGTTCTTTCTTTATCTTACCAAGTTTTTTCCCCCGTAAAGATATCATTTGTCACCGAAGAATTAATAAAACCCTCATCTCGTCGTAATTTGCCTTCCACATACAGTCTGCGGACAATTGTCCAAAAACACTCCGTGTAAACGTGATTGATTCTTGTGCTTATGTTCTCTCACCGTTTATTTTTCTCCCACATATAATTGTGAATGTTGTAGTAGCATGAGCGAATATTTCGCCGAAGATTTCTCGAATAACAACTTATTGAAATAACAAGTAGGAGACAACTGATCCCCGCAACTCGCTTTGTAAATCTTTTCAGTAGATCCGTGGAGTGTTGTTCTGTTGCCGTGGAGGCCCATGGCTCTTCACATGCACCCTATAGTGCTGTCATCGTAGCCCTCTCGAGGTTAGGACCCCATACTCGGGAGACCAAACTCAAAATGGAATGCCATGTGCAATCCTATATAAGATCCAATGCTGTCTCTAGCCTTCAAAGTACAACCACAAATCATTAGAATAATCGCGTAAAAGTAGCTTTTACAAACCATGGATAACAAAGTGGGCACTTCATAATGGCATGTCGTTCCACAGAGGGCTTTGGCATGCAAGTAAAGGTTCCAAGCTCCAAAGGGGGTTAACCAAGTACCTTATTAGGTGGTTTCCAACCCTTAAAGGTAGGAAAGGTCCAAGCTGGCATCCCTCTGTAATGGGGGTGGCAAGCTGAGAAATATGCAGAAATGGAGTAGAAATGAGAGGGGTACCTCGGGCCACCTATGGGGGCACAGGGGCAACCAACAAGGGGAAGCCCACACCATGGGTATAGCGTAGGAGGGAGCAATTGTGGTAGTGAGGTGCCCGCACCTTGGATTTTTCCACCCTCTCTCTTATATGCCTTTTGTGCCTTTTATGATTTTTCTTTACCTTGAATCAAGCTTGCAGGGCTCAAAGGACAAGAGCATGATGTGTGTAAGATATAACATGCAGATTACCCCCTTTTAAGCCAGGGTCGTTCAACAAGCCTCTCCAGCTGGGATAATCACGTTACCTCAATGATGCAGGAGGATCATCTAGGCCCTATGGAACTAGGTGACGACCATGCATTTGTGTAGAGCTCATGTATTGGCTTGTCTGCTTACACGATGCTGTGGTCGTCCGTCTTTTTGCATTTTGTGGCACAATTTCCCCGTTGGAATGTGGCCATCGAAGCTTTGCACTTTTTCTCTCAGCCAAGCTTCAACCTTTTGAGGCATCATTCTCTCCTAGGCCCAACCCAAGGTGCAAGGGCATAGGGGAGGCCGATTCCTATGTGGACCCAAAGACACAATGTGGACCCAAGTGGGAGAAATGATGAATCGTATAATGAGTGAGAGCGAGTAATATACGCGGAGCAACGAGTGTGGGACCACACACTCAAAGCTCGGGTTTTCCTGCAAGTAGTACCACCCTAGAACCAAAGTGGTCAATAAAGGGAGATCCCACTGGGACTAAAGATCCAAGGGTAACATCCAAAAGAGATCAAGGGGACAAGAGCACAAACTAAGCCCACTCTCTTCCTGCCAGCAATCACTCCCATCAGCCTCCATGCCCATAAGCATCCAATAAGTGGCAAGTAAACTCAATACTCACACACACAAATGACAACAGACATACCTTTAGACTCTAGGAGGCCCACCTCTTCAAACCTACGATCAATACAGTATGGGTGAGGGACCACATGGTTGGCTCAGTGGCTTAGAGAAAATGGCACAATGAGCTAGAAGAAGGATGCAAGGGGTCGTTACGTAGTCCATCATGGAGAAAAATTCTCATGGACATCGCCTCCACGGAGTGGTGGGTGAAGATCCTGTCTCCAACCGTGGATGTGGATCTCTTGATGAAGTGGGCAAGGTTACTCTGCACCTGGAGGTCGAGAGAACTCCAACAATCTCTTGGTCACCGTAGACCTATTATTTGGCATTGAGTGCCAATGACTCGGGCCACGAGGCAAACATGCTTTTCATGGTGTCTTATGATGACTCACGCGCTAATGTCGCCGCAGAAAGATCAACACTGGGCTGAGCTAAATAAAATATGCAATTTTTAACCTAAACGTAGCTAATCTATCATGAGAAATACTGCGTATGAGGTTAGTTCTACTGCAAAAATCAGCATGTAGTGCACCCTAGTTTAACACGCGTATGGTACAATGTCAAGTGCTAGGTGTAGTCATAAACCCAATGCCACCAACATGTTAATCGTATCCATGCAACAACACATGCTTTCCATAATGAACTCGACAATACAAATGGGAATGATGATATGAGGGGTTGCGAGGATGGGAGATGGGAAACGAAGAGACCCACATGTCACAAAAAAAGAAAACCAGATAAAGAATACGTGCATCAATCGAGAGGATTTATTTTGATCCTCCAACCAGGAGATGGAAATGTCAGCACCACTCAAGCATAAGGAATCTTTTGATGGAAGAACTGACCTCGGTGCCCTATCATCCTTAGGGTGACATGGGTAGACGACGTGACACATATTTAAGATGATACTATTTTTGTGTCACTTGGAAAACAAGAAGTGGACTCATCATCGTATTTGGGGAAAACCACGCATTCTTTGTTCTTTTGTGAGGGAAACTCGTTGTTCATCAAAACCAGGGGGACAAACCTTGCTCGCAAAGCATCCATCTCCAGGTGGTGACACAGTGAGCGAGGACTGCCAAACATGAAGAATAACCTCGCATCAAGCTGGCATGGCTCAGCCTGAAGCTTCTTCTCGCTCGCCTTTTACATTAGAGTCATTAGAATCTCCTACGTACCTTTTGGACGACTCTTTATTTGATTGAATCATCTTGGAACATAAAGAAGAGACCCTTCCCACCCACTAGGGAGGGGTTCATATAGGGCCAACACTTCCGTTGTTCCAAAGGGGAGTGACCATTTTCTTCTTTTCTTTGAGTTCATACTCTATGTGACGGAGAGACTATGGGGTCTTCTGGTTTGTATAGTCACACCCAATTCCTCAATCAACAACCCAAGAGTCATCCATAGTATTTCTTCGTCGATTTGACCATCTATGATCCTCCTTAGAATCATCCAATTTTTCACTACATATTTGTGCTGGCTAGATGCCATCTCATTCTCTTCTTTAGACACGCTGACGTACCACTCCTTCATCCGTTCTCGGAAGAATGAGATCCAAGGTATTTACCGAATGATTTTGATGGAATGCTTCAAGAAGAAGGTCACGTTGGTAGGGCTCTTTATATTCGCACTTCATAAAGTCATCGTAGACTTTCCGATTTCTCTCACAATAGTAGGAGTAGCATCTCTTTGGGAGTTATATGTAGCCATTAATTGCTCGTTACGACTTCTTCATATTCCTTCATCCATTCTTGCAACACTCGTAGGGCTCTTGATCCACATTTTCTTTATCATTATCCCGTGAGGACAAGGCTTTCCAATTCATGCAGTCTCTTTCACGGCACTTTGTCCCTCGAGGTATGCATCAATCACTCGACCATGATGATTTGGAGAATGTATCAAGACATTATTCCTCAAGCACAAAACCATATTCAATAACTTCCTTCTCTCGAAGGGCCACATCCAACATTTGGCATATGTCTTCATGAGTTTGGAAACTCGACCCTTTATGCAACAAGAAGCGCGTAGCTCAACATCGCAAGAGAAGGAATGCTCTTAGGTCTGCACAACCCAAGCCAATCCCGCATGGGGGCAATGGAGTAGGACAAACAATTTCACTTTGTTCGTAAGGTTGAGTTATATTTTGCTTTTGAAAGACACCTCATGAACCTTACCAGCGTGATTAGTCGTGGAATGTGGATCATCGAATGTTGGCATATTCTTACATGGACTTCGCTGAGGGATATCTCGATCCCTATCATCATATCTATGGCGGGATATGGCGTGCATCACTACGTCGCCGGGTCCTCGATGACATGGGAGTCTGCCGTGGCGAACGAAATTGCCCTTTGAACATGCTCGCTTCATCCTAGCAAGCACTGACCTTAAAGATCAACGAAGAACTGAGGCCTTCGTTCTTCCAATGGAGTTGCAAGAATGATATATAAATATTTTCATAAGGAGAACCGTATACACGCTCGCGACTAACGAGCGCCAAAAATGTTACCACTCGACTGACAGGGGACCCAAAAGTCCTTAAGAGGGGAGTTCTGCAGGGTTAAGGGCAACGACGAGACTTAGCCTGACCGGCCACCATAGCTAAGGCTTCTTGCTCTTTACGTATTCGTCCTTTCACCGATAGGGAGGAGTCCCGATGTTCTTTGGGAAACCACCTAGAGCAAGGATATCTCAATGAACAGATGAGAGGTGACCCTTAAATCCTTTCTCGTAGGATAGAATAAAGAATGAGACTTGCTCGCCTTTTAAGCGTAGGGACTCGATCTTCTCAGGGGAAGAGGGTGAGGGATTTGAGGGGTAAGGATGAAGGGTACAACTTGTAGAGAGCGTGTACTTTGATCCCTAAAATCCTATAAGAACTTGGATTCCCAAATATTCCTCGATGAATAACAATCTTTCCCAACAAATGGGACCATCATGTAGACCAAGTGACGCAAACCCGAAAGTTCAGTGATTGGAATATAGCAACCAATGATGCCTCCTATCTTGGACAAGGTGAGGGGAAAGGGTCAAACTAAATTTTACTTCAAAGGGTGAAATTGGAGGCCGTTTCGTGGGTGCTAGCCTTGGGAAACACAGTGCAAAATTTTGGTCTAGAGCTTAGGGCTTGAGTTATTGTGAGATTCCACCATGGGAATTGGTCCAAATTCGCAGGAGAGCAAGGGGAACCCACCAACACACACTCTGTGGAGATCGAGCTTTCCGTGCATGATTCTCGGGGACCTGATGCCCCAGGCAACCTAATGGAGCCTGGACCTAGGAAAATGTCTAAAAATTGGGAAGAAAAGTGACCACTCTTTTCAGTGAAGGACCAATGGCTGAATTCACTCGATATGGAGCCGAGGATGATAATGAATAAGAATTCAGCTTTGTTCATGTAGGAGGCCCAAAAAGTCACCTTCGCTTCATAATGGTAAGGGATAAGATACATAGTGACCTTCAAGAATTTATACTTCACACGACCAGCAAATCTTACCGAGAAAAAGCGATCCCAGGACATCGCATTCATCTAACAATGGCCTATACATAGAACAAGCTAAATAGACACATAATTCCACATACTTCCATCATGCGAAGAATTAGCCCTAATTATAGCGAAATCCAAAGAAAGTATGCTAGAGGCGAAGAAAAATAACATCAAATTTACACTCAACAATGTTAGAGAGTATATCCTTGTACTCAAAAGTAAGATGACTCGCACATAAGAAGCTCCAAAAATATAAATAGCCCAAATCCACACATCAAAATTCATCCGTCATCCAAAAATCTCCACCACAAGGAAAAAATGGCCTACAAATTCTCTTTTGAGGGAGAGACTCCAAATTCCAGTGATGACACAAATGAACCGCAACTAACTTCAATTTAGTACCTTTTAGGAGTTTGAATTAGCCTCATGAGCCTACATTAACCCCTAATAATAAAATAATGTGCAACAAACCACTTTTGGTGCACAAAGCCACCAAACTAGCTTCATAAATGGAATACGCTTCTCCTCTTTGTGAGGTCAAATGATAATATGCACATGTCAGGCCCTCCTGTGCAGTGTTGTTGTGGAAAAGTCGCTGACATATCGGCAAAGTTCCAATGGACTCAGTCGATTTAATCGACAGACTTTTTTGGCCATTTTTTCCCTTGCATGGAAAAGCCTGGGATTAAAACGGAGATTTGTCGATTAAACCGAGATTTTTTCCAAAAAATCAGATCATCCAAAAATCAAGATTTTTTCCAATATATATATATACACATATAATTTTTTTAAAATTTTCGCCGACTTTTTACAAATTTTTCAATTTTTGGACCCTCGCGTATCTAATCTCGACTTCAACTTTTTCCACATTGCTCCAAAGGCCTAATAATATCCTAAGTGCCGCAATGATGAATAAACTCCTCATATGATGGACATAGGGGTGGCCCCTTTGCTCTTCCAAGTAGTAGACTTGTGAAAGTGCTCCTAGTGGTGTGCACAGCAAATGACCCCATGGGTCTCCATGCGTGAGTCGAAGATGGCACGTAGATCCTATGCATGGGCTTGAATGATGGAATGAATGCTACCAGACACTCGTAGTGACCCGGGACACTTTCCAAGAGTGTGCTCCGTGGGGCCTCACGTACAAGTGTACCAAGCACATCATCATCATCCCGAAGTGGATCTCCTGGTGGAATCTCCCGAACATCGACGGGATTCGTGGAGGTTGTTTGGCCGCCGTGGAGGCCCACGGCTCTCTACACACACCCTATATGTGCCAATGCAGCCTCTTTTGGGCTAGGACCCAGCATAGTAGGGAGACCAAATCCCAAATGGAAACCACTTGCAATCGTGTATAAGATCCAATGCATCCCCTAGCCTTCCACTACAACAAATCATTAGAATAATTGTGTAAAAGAGCTTTACAAACCATGGATAATAAAGAGGGCACTTCACAATGGCATGCCCTTCCGTAGCGCGTCTGAATGCGCTAGTGTCTCCAAGCTCCCAAACGCAGGGTGGACGCAAATACCTTATTAGGTGGTTTCAACCCTTAAAAGGGATAGTATGTCCAAGGCACATCCCTCTAATGGGGGTGGTAAGCTGACAGCCATGAAATGTGGAGCAAGGAATGAGAGAGCAATTTTTGGCCACGTGTGTGTGCACAGGTGCAGCCAGTCAGCATGCCTCCACACCATGGGTATATAATGTGTAGGGACGTAGACAATCGTGGTATATGAGGTGCGACCCTGATTTTTCACGCATCTTTATATGCCTTTTGCCTTTTATGAATTTCCTCTTTTAATTAGCCGCTTTCTAGGCCCAAAGTGCAAGAGCATGAGATGTGTAAGATATGCAACAATGATTACTCTCCTTTTTGTTAGGGTTGTCTATCGTCCAGTCACATTTTTGGGCAAATAGTTCCAAAACTCCATGTTATGATGCTCGTATGATGATGCCAATATTTTTTATTGGATTCCTCTCGTCGAGAGATGCAAGATCGATCTAAAGATCATCTTGCGATCGGATGAGCGGTGAACATTTATTTTGAATTATTTCCACTTATGTGCAAGGCTCGACCGTAATTGTACTTATGGCTTGGAGCCCCACAGATGTGTCAGCACACCCTCGCTCGCATGGAGAGACATTGTCAAATCCTGGAGGTCATTTTTCACCATCACTCATCACACACCCTTCTTTGTGTCTCCCATTGGTCTCGATCACCATTTCTCGGAGGCTTCTCTTCTGCTCACATGTGGGAAAACAATGTCCAGTGCTTTTTCAAAGACAATTTCTTATGTCAGATGGCCAATTGGGCACACTTTTGGTCAACGTCGGTCGAACTTGATTTCAAACTCTCCTAAAAATTTGATCTTGGCAAAGCCTACATTTTTTGGCACAAATATCGAGGTTGGACGTTGACCTTTGGACCTCACGGTGTTGACTTTCAGCGTCAAGCCGTCGCTCAAGGCTGACCGTTGACCGGACAACACCGACTTTTGTTGACTTTGGAAGTTGATTGCCAGTAGAGTCAGTTTTCGAGGGCTTTGTGTGACACTTCTATCAAGCCGACCGTAAGGAGACTGATTCGAAGCTATCCCGTTGAACTCGTTGGCTGTAATGCACCCAACAACACATACTTTTGTCAAGTCGAAGTTAAGTGTATTTTTGGCTTGTCTCTCCATCGATCTATTGTTATGTGTTTACTGCGCTTTTTACTTTCATGTTTTATGTGTGATTGCTATTTGCATTGGGTTTAAAGTAAAGCGCATCAATGCATAGAACATCTACGAAAAATTTACATGGCATTAGAGCCAAGGTGAAGACAAAGCCCAAGTTTGTATTTGAGAGAGACTCACCTGTAAGAGGTAGCATTATGTCAAGGACGGCTGTGGGTACTAAAATTTAGGAATGGCTTCAAAGTTGATGACAAGTCGATCGGCAAGTTTTGACTTTTCATGCTTTGGAAGATGTCTCGGATTTGATCTTGGAAGATCAAGAGGCCATGGACCGCGAAAGGTAGAAATCCAAGAGGCTCCACCTCGAATCCGCACTCGATGCCACCAAGTTGGAAGTATAAGAAAGAGGAATTCAAAGCTAAGTCGATCATCCTGGAGTTCCATCCATAAAAGTCTGAAGGTGCTCACATCTTCTCGGAACATGGGCACATCTAAGGAGATGTATGATAAGTTGGCTCGTCATGTTCAGTGGCTAACAATGCAAATCAAGTTCTTTTTCTTTAAGAACCAATTGAAGAATCTCAAGAAAGGCAAGGATGAATCCATTCAATCTTATTTTCTTAAGTTGACTAAAAATCGCGACAACTTTCTTTGCCACTTGGGGAAACAATAGCCGATCGAGAAAATGGTTCTCACCGTACTTGGAGGTCTCCCTCTCTGAAATGGCATGTATTCAATACTACCGCTCTCACAATAATGTGATTCCCGATTTTGACGAGGTTATTGTCGAGATGCAATCTCAAGAGGAAACAAGAATGATGGAACATGAAAATGATGGTAATGTTGCCTTCACTCGCTGCGTGCTAAGAAGAGCAGAACAATGGTAGGTCCGGAGGAACCATGGAAGAGCAGGAGCCAAAGGACAAAAGGGAGATGTTACGCACGTAACAAGCCTGGCCACTATGCTAGAGAATGCCCTAGTAGAAGAGGAGATTCTCCTGTGTGACGATGACAACAAGAACGTGAATGGCAATCAAAGGAACAACAAAGTTCAAAGGCAAGAGGGAAGGGCTCCCTCCGGTCGTAATGAAAATGGGCAAACCCTTCGAAAAGGGCTCAAGGAACTTCCATGTACGTGGAATGTAATATATATATATTGTTTGTTTGTTTCGTTTTGAATAAGACTAATTCTATTAAGAAAGCATACGGTACAATATGAGATTACAATCAAGAGAAGTCGTAATACGTGAGCCGAAATGAGACTATTAACTCCCGTCCCGAAGAGCAACCATGAAATAAGCAAAAAAGGATAACAAGGTAACAGAATCAATGAGCTAGACATAGGAGTCTACCCGCAAATGGCCGAATCTTCCATGCTGACATTTTTGGCTCCTTTCTCTTTTACTCACCTAGACCCCAATCGTAGCGTGTAGATGGGGCGAGAACCACTCGCAGAACGTTGTGGAATCACGGAGGAGTCTCCTTGTTACCAGACGGGAGGTGGAAGACTCATGAGCATGTTTCTCGCGAAACCCGGGAGGTTCGGTAGGATCTCGAGGTTAGTCAGTAGGGCGTGTCCTCTCGCTTTGCTTTCGCATCCTCTTCCTCCGCTTCGGCTCCTCCTCTTCAATCGAGCTCGAAGGACTAATCGTCATCCTATGGGGGTGGATCACATGGCTTTCCAACTTTTTGGATTTTGATTTGCGAATGCTTTTCTTTTGGAGCGTAGGAACGTGGCGCATGTGTTCGAAGGTGCCTTTCCTCATTGATGGCAATGGCGGCGATCTTTAAGGCGTGTTCTCATAATCCGCAGTCCTGTGTCCATAGGGGGTCCCCAATTTTGAGAAGTTGATTTCACTCGCGTGCTCTCGCTTATGTCTATATCCGCGCAAATTTTCGCCATAGGTGTATATGCCCTTCGCAGAGGAATCAGTAAGCCGTAAAAGCGGCCCGCAGTGTTTCCAACTCTGGGCGACAGAAGGCGCAGAACAACGCAGGAGTGTCTCTAAGTCCCACCCAAAATGGGAAAGCTTGGTGATGACCGCGAAGAGGGGTTGAAGTTCCGGGAACTGTGGGGTGAGGCGATAGCTCGTCGTCTCCTCGAAAAACCATGGGCCTCTGTCAAGGCTTTTTGATAATTTTCCGCCTCGAAAGTAAACGCAACTATGAAGAAACCCTTTTGAGCAAAAGAAAACCTCGTCAGTTGTTTGTCCAGTATGGAGTGGATCCATTGGTATAGATCCTGCAAAGTGCATAGTCACAGTTAACAACTCGCAACGATGGCGGATTCTCGCAAACGTTTGGTGTTGATCGCTCCAACGATGGATGGGAGATTTCGGCGGAGAGTAAGCTTCTCCATTTTATCCACCAAAAAAGGCTTTGGGAGACTTAGTGGGTCGATGCGGTATTTCTTGGGAGATCGCGCATGGACAACATCCTCGTAGGAGAAACAGCGGGTGACAGCAGTGGAAGGCCGCCCGCATGCTCTGGCAGACGAAGGCAGTACAACCGAAGCATCTCTTCTCGCCCACCGTAAAAGAAAGGGAAGAGAGTCCTCTAGTTGTTTTCCTTCACAAAGAAGTCTCTCGAAGAGCAAAGAGGGAATCCGCAACGAGTCTGGCAAGGTCGTGCGAGAGGTTCGATATCGTATCCGTTGCGCGCACCCAACAGGTAGAAGTGGTTTCTGCCCCGTAGAGAAGCGAGATCCGGAGGAAGAGTGATCTCGCAAACTCTCACCCGGGCAGTTGCAAACATGAGTCGGTGAACGTGCTTGATCTTTGCTCTCCCGCATCCGCCGCACCGCCCGCTCGATGGGAGGCTAAATGATGGGAATAACCATGCAAGAAATCGGGATATTTCCAACCAAAGGAGGCACCACCGTGCACCCAACTCCTGCGTATCCGAGAGGTCGAAACAGCAGCCAGGCATCGACAAAGTGGTAGTGGCCTACGTACTTTGCCCTCATGCATGCTTCATATTTCATGCGCGTCTTTATTTTGTTGGAAAACCAGTACGCGGAGGCCGTATCTCGAACCGCATCTCCCGATGCCGAGGGGAGCAACGATCCGTACCACCGCTCGTAGCAGCCGCATCGAGCGGCTAGCGCTAGCGCAGCCGTGTGTGGCACCACCGCAACATTGACCTCACCGCGTCCCGCGACAACGATGCTTTTCGTGGAGTCCGTGAGCCGCCCAAGTCTCTTATCTCATGATGTCGAGGGGAGCGACAACCGTTGCGACTCGCAGCGCGTGATCGCCTGCGATGACAGTGGCACCAGAGCCGCGCAGTGAGGCGTGGGCGTCGGAGCAGCAACCTCAACGTTCGGCGATAGCAGCGAAAGCTATGTGGAACCCTTAGCAAAGCGCTTTGCTATTTCCGCCTTCTTGAACCCACGTCGCCAATGTTCTCGTTGTTAAAATGCATGAGTGAATCTAATGTTGCCGAGTGATAAAAGAAAATGAATCCATTCTTGTATCTACCCTCTGCGCCGCATCTCCACCCGACACCTTTAGATGTTTGGTTGATTGGATGAAGTGGTGCTTCAAGGCACCTCACTTGGCTTTAAAGAAGCTCTCTTCTGATTTGATTGAGAAGGAGGCTAATCCGTAAAATCAACCCTGGAGATAATGCCACCTATCCCATAGAAAGGGACAGTGGACCCGTGACCTTCCGTCTATCACTCAAGGTGAAGACCTCCGGCTTTGCAAGGTGTTTTCGTATGTGTACTTGGATCCGAGTAAGAACCCTGTGTCTATTTCCTGCCATGGAAGATAAAGGTTTCAAGGTGGCATCTCGCCGTACTGGAAAGGTACTCATATGGAAGAAGAGCCATCACAGCCTCGCTATTAAGCGGAGGATGATGTTATTCTACTAGGCCGGGAGGAAGTCCATTAGGGGCCATGACATGGGACATACGCTCAAACCGAATAATGGCCCTGAATGGTGAGACGAACGAGTTCAATAACTTTTGCAAGAGAAGCCGTACATTAAGAGGGAGATCACAACCGAGTAAAATGGCGTTGCTAAAGCAGAAGAGAAGCCAGACTAGATGCTTTTGTGAAAGAAGGGAATGTTTCAGGCTACAATGAAACTTCGAAGGCTTATAGAGTCTATGTGCTTTCGGGTCAAAGAGAAGTGGAGATTTGCCACAACAGCTAATCTCTTTGGATGAAGATGCTGACCTCAGAAAGTGATAAATCTTTCCGAGCTTTGAGGAAGATCATGATGTAAGATTAGGAATCAGGAAGAGGCCGAAGGATGGGATGTGATGCTCCGATGTCGAAGGATCGATGGACCGACCGATCCGATCCACCTCCTTCAATGCAGCAGAAGACCCTCGTGGCTCTAGGATACTCGACATGTCGATAGACGTATGGCTCCCGCAAAGGGGGACATTCCGCAAAAAGTAAGGTTAGGCCGAGTGAGATACCAAAGTGTATCCAGCACACATGAGTACAATCGCACAACCGAGCTCAGCATCCTTTTGAAGAAGTCACAAAGCACCGAAGTCCGGAAGGATGCTATGCTCAAAGAGCACGCAGTCGTGTGAAGAATGATGTATGGGATGTGGTTCCGAGACCGCAGGACAGAGTCATGGTTAACACCTTCGAAATGGCTCTGCAAGATCAAGCATGGATTTGATGGTAGTGGCCGAAAAGTTCACAGCAAGACTTCGTTGCCTCTAGGTCTCTCTCAAATGGAAGGCCACAGACTATGACGACATATCTGCACCCTGCAGCTCGATGTACCACCATCCCGATCTCATTATTGCCCCGTCGCTAGCGCAAGGATGGAATCTTCATCAAAATGGATGTGAAGACCGCCTTTTGCAGTGAAGTTCCGACATAGGAAGAGGTGTACGTGAGCAACCTCCGCGCATGAAGTCTAGGATAGACACTCGCGCGCATGGTGTTGAAGAATGCCCTCTATGGGTTGCCAGCTGTGGCTTCGTACAAGAGGAGATAGATAGCTACCTGACAGAAGCTCGTCTCCTTGTGGCACGCTGCATCCAACTCTTACTCACAAGTTTGATAGAGAAAGCCTCTCATTCGCGTTCTCTATTTGGACGTTCTCTTCCTGCAGAGTGCCGACCTCCTCTCATTCACTGTCATGGTGAGAGGGAGCTCGGCTCTCGAGTTCGAGATGGAAAGTTACCGAGGATCGATGCATTAGCCTTGAAAGCTCGAGGTTCGCGCGAGATCCCAGCGAGATTTTCCTCTCTCAAGGAAAACAGACCAGAGAACGTCGTCAAAGATTTGGAACGTGGATCCAGTAAGTCCGCGTCGGCACCGATGTGAGCTTCAACTTTAAGAAGTTTAGTGGAAACGCGACATGGCACGGTGCTGGCAAATCACTACCGAGCACCGACAACTTCGCGATGTTCTTCAGGGAACATCCCGCTCCGGATGCAGTGTGCTGAACACTTTGAGTCAACACATGGTTGATCCTCGTTAACATTCCTATCAAGGAAAGCTGTGCACCTTTGAGATATCTCTCGGGGCACGATAGACTACGCCGAGATACACCGGCCGGAGTTTTGAGACTCACATGGATATACCGATGCCGATTGGGTCGCGCGCGCATGGATCGCAAAGAGCTACGAACCGAATGTTGCTTCTCACGCATCTTCGCGGTCCTGCTTTCGAGCAAGAAGCAAAAGTCAATGGCTTTGAGCACCGTTGAGGCCGAATACATCGCAGTCATGTATGGCTCGCTGCTGCAGCTACTTTGGCTGCGCAAAGCTCTTCAGCTGAGTTGTTCGAGCTCATGTGCTAGACACCACCGTTATCCTTTGTGATAACCGCAGGGGATTTGTTTGGTCTGCAGAACTCCCATGTCTCGCGATTTACGTATCTAAGCATGTTGATATTAAGTACCATTTTTATTCGGGATATGGTACAACATACGCGCCGTAAGGCTCGATCATATAGGAACGGATGAGTGGTGTCGCGAAGCGTATTCTCACAAAGCTCCCGAGGAAAGGTCATGTTCCTAACTCTTCCGCGAGAATCTCAGGAATCGTGAACGAATCCCTATTCGGAGGGTCCCTGCTGGACCTGATGAGCTTTGGGAGCCTTCGAGAGCTTTGGGGACAACTTCTTGGAGCTGCACAGCACCAGCAGGCTAGGCTCGCCGAACCTCCGCTGGTGTGCTTTCGCCCCACCGTGATGATATTGGAGTCAGGTCACTCTCTTTGGATCCGTGCGCATGCATCCTATCCATGGAGTACCAGACTCATGGGAAGCACCTCTCATCCTGGCCAATGAGGTGGGAAATGTGGACAAAGACCGACAGCAAGACCGGCGGACGCACCTGCGATCGCCGTACTCTCTGCTGCCTAGGATGGCACGTGGTCCAACCACTCGATTTGGGATCAGCTTTAGTGGAGGTTTCGCACCTCCAACCCACTTCGGGCCAGCTTAAACCACTCCGGTTAGTACATGACCTCTTTCGAGTCCAAGTGAGGTTTCTGACCTCCAACCCGACTTCGTCGTCGCTAAACTAACTTCTCAAAGTAAGTAGGAGACTCCTTTCGAGTCCTATAGAGGTTTCCAAAACCTCTCGAGCCGATTTTAGGGTCGCTCAGTAGTGATGTCTTTGTGACTCACCATTTAGCAGTGCATGAGGCCATGCAAAGCAAGTTACGATGATGACGCACGATGTTTGGATGTGCCACAGGGATGGAGTTCTCCCTAGTCGAGAGGGGAGTGCCGATTTTAGGCAACTCAGGGTCCAAACTCCATGTCATGATGCTCGATGATGATGCCAATATTTTAACATTGGATTCTTCTTTTCTGGAGAGGTGCAAGATCGATTCGGCATCATCTTGATCGATGATGAGCTAACATTTATTTTGAATTGATTCCACTTATGTGCATAGGTTGGCCAATTGTAATGTAGGCTTTGGAGCCCAATGTATGTGTCACACACCCTCACAAGTGGATATATATCGTGTCAAGCTTGAGTGTCAGTTTTCACTCATCACTCATCACACACTTCTCTTCTCGTGTCTAATTGGTTCGATCATCATTTTGGAGTGCTTTCTTCTTCACACGGGGAAAACAACAGCTCAGGGTTTCGGATTCGTCCTCAGGGTTTTCGCCGCAACTGACCCTCGACCAAATGTTGATTTTGCGTAAACAAAGCTCGTCGACCCTGACCTTCAAACTCTCCCGGTAACTTCGTATCTCCGTCCACCACATTTTTTGGCACACACATCGAGTGCCGGACATTGACCTTTCGACCTTGATGTGTGTTGACTTTCTCGTTGTTGGTCGAGCTCGCGTCGGGACCGCTGATTAGCACAACCTTTGACTTTTGTTGACTTTTGGATTGGACCGTTGTAGAGCCGTCTTTGGAGGCTCAGTGTGACACTCTTTGGGTTGGTTGACCCAGTAAGGGAGACTTTCGTCTTCGGGTTGAAGCATCTCGTTGACCGCCGTAACGCACCGCGAACACATATTTTGCCGATCAAGTTAAGTGTATTTTTGGCTTGTCCTTTCGCTCGATCTATTGGTATGTTCCGCCTACACCTTTACTTTCATGTTTATGTGTGATTGCTATGTCGGCATCGAGTTTGTAGCGTTAAAGCGCATCAAGCACAGAACATCTGGCGTAAAATTTGCACCGCTCTCCATAGCCGGGAGAATCCGCTCTCGAATGATAAAGGAGGCTCATCTAGGGCCTCCTGGAACCGTGGTGACGAGCATGAGCCTGCATGTATCGCTTTTGCCCACGTGCCAATTAGCTGGTCCCGACCATTCTCGTGCATCTCGTGTTATAATTTCGCGTTGAATGCGCACATCGGCGGCGTTTTAGCCTTTTTCTGACCGCTTCGAACCTCCGAGGCATCATTCTAGGCTTGACCACGTGCTGCAAGGGGACAGGGAGGCCGAATCCCTATGTGACCCAAGATGCCAATGTGTGGACCCGTGTGGAGAAATGATGAATGTAACAGTGAGTGGAAAAGGAGTAATATATGTGGATAAGTGAGCGCACCTCACACTCCCAAAGTCAAGGTTTCCCAAGAAAGTACTCACCCTAGTTCGAAACTACACATGGTCAGTACAGGAGATCCCTATATGACTTTCAAGATCCAAGGGTAACATCCCAAAAGATATCAAGGGGATAGTGGAGCACAAACCAAGCCTCCACTTTCCTTCCAAATCCCCTCATCAATCCACGCCCATAAGTATCCACAGATAAGCACCCGCAATCAATTACCAAATGACAAGGACATACCTTTAGATTCTACGGGAGGCCCACCTTCAAACACACGACTCACTGCATGTGTGGTGAGGGACCACGCGAAGCTGGCTCGGTGGCAGCAGAAATGGACACAATGAGCTCGTGAAGAACGCCGTGCGCAGCCGTCGGTCGCGGCCGATGTCCACCATGGGAGAAAAATATCTCTTATGGATATCACCCACAAAGCAGGGTAACATTTGTCTCCAACCGCGACGTGATCTCCTCAAGAAGTGGGCAAGGCTACTTGGAACTGTGAGGTCACGAGAAGTCCAACAATTTCTTGTTCTGGCACTGAGACCCATTATCTACACACGTCACGATCGATAGCCATCAGGCAACGTGCTTTTCACCGTGTCTTATGCACCACCCATGCTTAATGGCCACCCTCACCAAGAATTAATAAAAATATGCACTTTTTAACTTCCAAATGCGCCTAATCTATCAGGAGAAAGTACCATGAGGTTAGTTCTAAAGCAAAAATCAGCTGATGCAATGCATTCTACTCTCACACGCTACATGGTACAATGTCAAGTGCTAGGTATAGTCATAAACTCAATGCAAACTAATGTTAAATTTTGGGTACCAAGGACAAGTGGTTCCCCATGTCTTTGATCTTTTGCCTAGGAAAAGAGTCCACTCTATCGTACCTCTTCTTCTAAAAGTGACTCATAAGTGGTTAAGTCAACAGTACTTTAAAAGTGACTTTATAAGCGTACAAAGTCACGGTCTCAATTTTGAAAGTGACTTTATTAAAGTCAATGAATAATTAGAAAGTGAAAAGTGACTATGGAAATAAAAGGCTAAGTGGGTGAGTGATTAAATAGAAAAATTGATAATGCACATTTATTTTCTATGCCTTTGATCTAAAGCTTTCAAATGGCTGATCTAGGAATCACTTTCAAAGCTCACTAGTGTTAGGGTAAAAGGAGAGAAGAAGAGGAAAAAGATCATTCTATTCTTTCTCATGAGCACTTTGAGAGAAAGCAAGAGAGAGCAAAGGAGAATTTTTTGAGTAGGGAGGAAGTGAAGAAGAATATCGAGAAAGCTTTGGCACGCATCCCAAGGAGCATTTTGGGCATGCTAACGAAGGAGGATTCTCAAGCATCATAGCAGTAATCGTACAACAAAGCCTGGCACGCATTCTAAGGAGTGGTGACAAAGATAGACTTTTCGATGGAAAATAGTCTCGTAGAGAGCGAAGGCACGAAAATTGGAGGCAAATCGGGCACGATTTTCGAGGATAGAACTTGTCATATTTTTTCGTATACAGGCCGTGCAAATTTGCACGAGCCATACACGCATGATCTGTGAATATTTCATGGTTACCGTCCGTCCAACACTGGCTGTTGTGTGTGACTCAGCTTTAGTTTTCTTCGATGGCATGATTTTCAAGGTGGAGTCTTGCACAGCATAACCGAGATAAGTCCAAGTTTTTGTAAATGTTGGAACATTTTTCCTCAGAATCGTTTTTCGTAAATAAGAAGAGCTCTCAAATTGGTTTTCCTCAAGAGTCGTAGGGTTTTTCCTCTGTGGTCACATTGACAAAAATCTCGAAAATATTTTCTTTGTATGGTCGTTATAATTTTGGTCAGCATTTATTTGTATGCGTAGAGAAATCTTCTAATTTGTATTTTCGGTAAATAAATATCACTCCGCATTTTAGTGCTTCAATGCATGTCGGATTTCATATTAAATGAATGGAGTGATAAGTCGAACACCGTTAATCGAAGTGGGGTTTGAATTTTCACATGGCACGTGAGCAAAGTTGATTGGAAATTGTTTTTTGGGACAACAATGTGGTAAATTACGAGAGCACTGAGCTACGTAAAACTTCACCTCGCATTTGAAATTTCAATGTTTTTATAGGACGATGAATCATGATTTTGGGATTGAGGGTTGAAGATAGGTTAGATGTAAGGCAGTAGCTCCAGGCGCATGGAGGGAGAGAATCCAATGTATCTTTGCTGAATCGCAGTTCTAGGCATTATGGCACAGGCACCACCCAATACCCAAGCAGTAGCCTCCTCGCTCATGCAACACAAATGGCTTAGCGCAGTTCACTTCAAAAGAACAAGCTAAGGCCAAAAGACCACTTTGGATGGAGTCGTAGATCGCGTCGTCTCCTGCATGTGAGAGGAAAGACTTGCGCGCATGAAAATGTGGATCAGCTTCTTGACTCAGCGCTTACCAGCAGCTCAAATGAGAACCGTAAGATGGTCCTAAAGGAGAAACTAAAGGCCATAAATGGCACAAGACCCACAACATTGAGCAAACATACCCTCACTGTGTTCACTTCGCAAGAGATGAAAGTCCATGTACCGTAGGAGAGACCATTGCACCCACTCACATGGTCTTCCCAAGACTTGACAAGTATATGGTATTGTCGCACGAGAGTAAACCTTTCGATGGGACAAAGGTTGTGAGATGATCGCATTCATAATGAGACTCGTGGAAGAACCATCTAGGGACACCTCAAACAAAGGATGGAGGATGACAATGTGGCATTGTTGGTGCAGAGGTGTGTGCAGACAAATCAAAGAAGGGAGCGTACCACTCGCGGGAGGCAAAGGGAAAAGGTGTTATGAATATAATTCATAACAAATAGAATAAATAAAATAAGTGTAATTACTAATAGTCAAACAAGGATTAGGTTAAGTAGTGATTAGGTTCATCGTAGCAGGCATGTCTAAAAGACATGCCTCAGTCATGAAAGGCCTACTCCAGCATAGACATAGCAAGGTGTGCCTCATCAGTACATTTATCATCGATCATATATACATTTTATTTATAAATTATTACTACAGCAAGCATCTTCTTGTGTATTTTACAATTTAAAGTCAACAAGCACACTAGCTTTTGTTGCTTAAGTGGTATTGAAGCTCACAGAGCCATGTCGCACGAACACAGGCCTCTTACAAGCCCACAGAACGTAGTACACATGTTTGTTGAACATTAAGTTTAACCGTACAATGGCATGGCCACGTGCAGAAGATCCTCAAGAAAGCGAGAAGATTAGAAAAATCAAGAAAAAGCTTCAACAATTATCAGTGTGTCAGAGTTACAACACTTTTTTAAAAAGAATTTTTATGGAAATCAATAATAAGGATAAAGATGTTGCAAAAATGTGATCAAGATGATGATCCACACGAAGATGAGGATGACATGGATCACGATGACGATCTAGATGGAGTCGATCTCCATGTGGATAAGAATGATGTTACCAAGGTGTTTACAAGTAGCTGCATCTCCTCTTGTTGCTTCAGCTATGCGTAGATCAAAAATACCGAGGTGTATCTTCAATCCCATCTTCTCATGCTGCCGCTCGCTGCGCTAAGTGACAAAAACAAAAGTATGTTCGTGTTGTCATCTTCATCTCATTCTCCTCCTATTTTTCCTCCACCTACCATTGTAAATGTTATTGAAGGTGAGTAACCTCTCGAGAAATTTTCATCTCCAACGCATCCTCCTACAGTGCTACGCTTTGAAAACGATAATCGAGGAGTGACACACCAAGGCACGTAGTGAGAAGGGAGAGTCATCGATTTCATCGTACGCTTAGCGCAAAGATTAGATGCTTTCAAGATCGAAAATTCTCTCCCAAAGAAAAAGCAGGTAGAAGAAGTCTCACATTGAATTACTTAATAACATTGGAGTTCTTCATTTCAAGCGTGGTGAATTTGAGTTGGCTCGAGCCTCTTTACATATGCATTAGGAGATGATGTTTGGGTTGACCTTATCAATGGAGGAATACATTGCCCCAATGTTGATTCTCAAGATCTCTTTCCTACATAGTTCAAAGATACAAATTTGTTCCATCAACTACAAGAAGATGACGATTTGAGTGGCTGGACACCATTGGGTATGTCGTCGTGGGCACACTTTCTGGACCGCAGTAGAGGATGCCGAGATCTCGACTGCAGCGTATTGGGACAGGGATGGTTCAGTAAACACATCAAGTTATGGAAGGAAGCTTAGCGAGTGATGTTCTCCACGCAACTCCGTGCAAAGTTGTCGTGCAAGCGGTGAAGCATCAAGTTGCCGTAGATGACAATTTTTCAAATTGTTCAACCGTACTCCCTCGCATCCGTTGTTGTAAATGCCTCTCCGTATAAAGGGAGGCCTTCACTCAGCCGACCGTAGCCAATCATTAAACGAGAGAAAGGCCAAAATTGATGAGGAGAGATACGATATAGGACGATGTAGCAAATAATAATGGAACATGAAATCGATGTGTGTTTGTTTTGCCACCTTCACTCGATAATGGGAAATAAATAGCTCGTGATGCCCGCGTAGATGCCGAGATGACTCGCATGAGAAAATTTAACGTTGTGTTTAACCGTATTTCAGGACCGGCTAATGAGAAGTGCACAAATGTACTCTGCACACCGATCGGGTACTTTTTGAAATATATTCATCCGATCCTTGCAAAGAGTTTTCCTAGTTACAGGAAATAAGTATAATCTCTTTAGTGGTAAGTATTGTCTCTATCCCGTGCCAAAGATTTCCGTTAGTAATATTGTAATTTCGAATAATAGCCAGTTTGAAATTGAAATGGCATCCCTATTTTAAAGATGTAGCCACGGAACATTACACGTTTTCCGTGCATCCCAGTATTGACAGCAGGATGCTCGAAGACATCGATGAAGACGAAATGCCGTCGTGGCTTTCACACAACCTCACAGTATCCGTCATATATTCACCTTTTCCCACAATGCGAACCAACAACTTCATCAAGTCTAGTAAATTACAAAAATTACAAGGTCAGAGCAGGGTAGGGTCACACTGCTTAGTGATGGCCGGTCTCGCTCGCATGGAGAGTACTGATATTCGACTATCACTATAGTATACCTACGACAAGATTCTAATACAATCATAAATTAATTATTAATATAATTTCTAATTATATAAATTTACATAATTAATTTAAAAAGAAAATTTATTTTATATATTACCAGAAAGAAAAGAGCACAGAGAAACTCCTAGCTCAAGATTGCATTTAGTTCTGACTCACCTTGATGTGTGCAAAGGATGCTGCTATGCGGAAGTTTCGCAAAGCTCCTTTTCAGAGAGGACAAGCAAACGACAGATCCTCGACTTGATTTATTTCGATGTGAGTGGCTCGATGTCCCATGTGTCCTTGAGTGGCTTTGAGCATTATGTTGCCCTATCTCATCGACGCACCACTCCAGAAGACTCGGATCTATTTCTCGAAGACCAAGGGTGAGGTCTTCGAAGGGTTTCTCGAGAGTCCGTAAAGCTCTCGTGGAAACCTGCATAAACAGGTGAAGATCAAGGCACAGCGTCGTACAATGGAGGGAGTATATTCTCGGGCGAGGTTTCGTGGATTTTTGTGACGAGGGTAGGCATTAAGAGGGGAGTTCACAGCCTCACAACCTCGGTGCGCAGAATGGGGTGTCCGAAAGGGAAGAACAAATCCATCGTAGGGGCCTGCCGAAAGCCATGATTCACGACTCGTGCTACCTTTATTTTTGTGGGCAGAGGCGCAACACTACCGTTTACTTACGTAACAGAGTCCACATCGTGCCTTGGGAAATGTGACTCTTGGAGGAGGCTTTCTTAAGGAAGAAGCCCGAAGTTGGGCACTTTCGTATCTTTTGCGGCGCCTTACATATTCTTATGTCCCCAAGTGAGAGAGCGACCAAGCTAGAAACCTCACTCGCAGACATACGGAATCTTTCGCGGGTTATAGCGAGACCTCGAAATCCTACCATATTTACATTCTCGCAAAGAGGAAAGTGCTGTCGTACGAGGAGAGTAGATTTCCAAGAGGCCAGCTGGAGCTGCCAAAAGATGTAGAGTCACCAGACACTCGAAATGAAAAATCGAGCCACCATGGTGGCGCAGGAGTGTCGTGTGATCAAGAAGTAGCAACTATTACAATTACAGTGCTCATCGCTGAGTAGTGGCTCTCGTAGCCGAAGTGAGTGATCTTCACACCGACAGTGGCGTGTCCTCACAGAATCGGTCACAGACAATCCACCCATGGACAAATTTGGCATGGCGTCAGCGTTCTACAGGCATGCCGTCAGCACATGTATGGGGTCGGGCCACAGTGCCTCCAGTGAGTTCAAGCTCTGATGATGATGATGATTCCTTCACTCCTCTGGAAGAAGTAGTTTCTCACAGTGGAAGAGGAAGCCATGGCGGCCTGGTGACGCGTGAGGCCACACCGCCTGGCTTCGAGTCCAAAGAGACAAAGGCCGCAGAGACAGACCACATACAGCGCTTTGTAGTTACATGGCACTTCGGTAACAAGCAGCTGCTGACACCGTAGCCTTCTGGGCTTATGAGGAGGCGGCCCAACCAAGCAGGTCCTGGAGAGAGTCCATGATAGAGGAGTATTCTTTTGTCTTATGAAGAACAATGCTTTTGAGCAGAAAGACAGGGCCTCGAGCAAAGCTAAATCACATTTCCCGGTGGCCTCGTATGATAACGCAGTCACAGATACATAGAGAAGTTCATGGCTCGCATTTCGTGGTGAGAGGGTTCTCACGCGCAGAGGGAGTCGACTATGAGGAGACCTTCACTCCCGTAGCTCCCTGTGCATACATGTATTCGCTCCATTATATTGATTGCGTAAGAGATGGGTTGAAGATCCACTCAGTATGGATGTGAAGATCGCCTTTCTCAATGGCTTCATTCGTGAGGAAGCTGAGCTGAGCAATCTGGGTAGGCCTTTGGAGGGGTACATGGGCATGTGAGACCCATGGCGGAAAGCTGGAAAAAGGCACTCTATGGCCTAGAGCTGCTCCTAGAGCTTTGGCACTTCTCAGCATTGATGCATACTAGTGCGTAGCTGGTTTTCAGCCAAGAGTGAGAAGTTGATCCGAGTCTAGGTTTACTCCACCGTGGCAGTGCGGCAGAGCTCATTTTGGTGTGTTGTATGTTGATGACTTTGTTCATCACCGCAGCAAAGAGACTTTATCGAGGGTCGCAAGAGAGCTCTATGCCGCAGTTTGAGATGAAAGATATCGCTGATGCAGCTATTTTACGGGATTTGGAGATGGTGGTAGGAGGAGCATACCTTCCCGGGAGCCAGGGGGAAGTACACAATGGATATTCTCAGCGTATTTCACATGTGGAGGACCGCAAACCCATGTCTCACACCCCATGATCACCAACCTGGAAGAAGCTTCACGCTTCGACTCCGAGTCGCAGGATCCTACGACTATACGCTAAATCGATTTGATCATTAGTCGTATTTGGTCAACACTCAACCGTACATACGCTGGTGTCGTGGTCACCATGAGCTGACGATGTGTGAGCCCGTAGATGTGCATCTGGTGGGTGCATAGCACATTCTTCAAGTTACTTGCGTGGTGGCAGTACCTAGGATCGTGGCTTTGGACCATGTGACAGTGGTGATGTGAGTAAGAGATTTCACAGGTGATACACAGATTCAACAGTGTATGATGTACTTCAGTACAGAAGAGCACTTCAGAAGCCGTTTCTGGGGTCGCTCCGGCATCGTGTCGCGGGTTCAAAACCTTAAACAAGTCGCCATACTTCTAGTCACTCGAAGGCATGTTAGCATAATCGCCACTAGTTTGGCTAGTCAGTGAGGGCCACAGAAGCTTCAGCAGGTGTTGTTTTGGCTTGATTTGGTCAAGCACTGAGACCTTTTGTGATTCATTGTAATAATCGTACCTGCAAAGAAGACTCACTGAGAACTCCAGCTTTTTCATGAGAGGTCAAAACATACTGGGATCAGTATCACTTCATTCGAAAGACTATGTCCAAAAGGGAGTAGCCAGGCTTGAGTACATCTCCACAAATGAGCAGTAGCCACATCTTCACCAAAGCCTGTCACTCGCAAACATGTCTCACGTCGCAGACAAAGATGGGAGCGAGTGAGGAAAATCCCTTCCTCGATAGGAGGGAGTGTTAACTTTGGGTACCAAGGAGCAAGTGGTTCCCGCTATGGCTTTTGACCTTTGCCGTGGAAAAGTGTCCTAAATTTATTTGTACTTTTCTCCCTAAAGTGACTTTATGAGTAGAGAAGCCAAATCTAATTTTTAAAGTGACTTTATTAAAGTCGATGAGCACTAGAAAGTGAAAAATGTGACTATTGGAACAAAAGGCTAAGTGGGTCTTTATTTGAGCGTGAGTTAAAAAATAGAAAGTGAGAATTAAATGCGACATTTATTCTCATCCCTAGATCTCAAATGAATCTCAAAGCCTGTCAGATTCTTAGGGCGCTACCCAAAAGGTCATTTAGGGCAAAAGGAGAGGAGCAGAGCAAAGATCAATTCGCCCTTTCATGAGCTATTGAGAGAAGAGAACAGGAGAGCAAGGAGAAAATCTCCGAGCAAAGGAGAAGTTGAAGGAGAGCAACATCTCTGGCACTCACATCCCAAGGAGACATTTCTGCAGCTAACTCGCACTGACAACATTTATTGGGCACATTTACCACAAGTGCAGAGCCCGTACAATAGTTTTTGAGCACAAAGTGCGAGTAGGGGAAAGGAAAGGCAGCCGTAAATCGCAGGTGAGGACAACAAACTAAAGGCACAAATTTTGAGGTCAATATGTTAGAGTCCTAGAAGAACATGGTGTACTGCATAATTTTGAATCGGGTTATGTTTAGTCTTGTAATATTGTACATACCTTTGCTTTTTGCAAATGTTTTTCCATATTAAAGAATGGAAAAGAGGGTACGACCTAAAAGAATAATCAAAGGACCAAAAGAAAGAAAGATAAATAAAAGGATATAAAATATGAACCCCACAAAAAGAAACAAAAATAAATTTTGAACAGAGAGCACATTCAAAATGCCACCACTCTTAGTTTACTTGACTTTTGCAAATAAAATTGTGTGCAAAAGTTGTCTAAAATGCCACAATTCACGATGATCAGTACATGCTCATCTTGATTATTCATGCCTTTAAAATTTCATGTCACAAGATAGTTAGGTGACAAAACATCTCGACTAAACCATTTAATCTTGGTAGACTCAGTAGGTTAGGTAGAGCGAACAAAATGAGCTCATAAGTTTAATCTCTGAGGCCATTGGAGTGACATAAGGTTAGAAATAAGTTAGTTTCTGCTTATCAAAGTAAAATAAAAGTCAAATGTTAAGCCCAAATGCACTTTCAATAAAGGAAGTTAAAAAGGTTACGATAAATAAAGGGTAGCAGGTCACTTTCAAGAGTAATGGAAAAGCACTCAATGGGTTTTAACTACTCCCTTATCACTAATATCCTTCTCTAACATTTCTTATTCTAAAAACTCTTTCTCTCTTGAAACCATTTCTCCTTGCAAAATCCTCTTTTCCCTTTGCAAAAACCCCTTTTCCCTTTGCTAACATCCCTTTTTCCTTCCTAAAAACCCTTTTTCCTTTGAAAAACCCATTTCCCTTTGACTAACCCCCGCCTTTTTCTAAATAAAACAACAAAAACCCACAAAAATCAAAGTTTCAAAGCATGAAATAAATATGTTATTCGGGCACTTCCCTTTTAAATTAAACGCTTAACATATTTCCTAAACTTATTTCATAAACTCCTTTAATTAAACCCCTCCCCTTATCTATTTTCCCTACCTTTATTTCCGCACAACTCGTTTCACATATGTTTCCTCGCATATTACACCCACTTACATTTACCCCTCCGCATATCAATCTCCCGACCCCACCTATTTGAAAACTTGCAACTTCCTCAAGCCGCTCTCGATCACCACGGATCATATCCCACGACCAATAAACCTTTTCGCACCCCTCAACGTCCGATATTTTAAACCAATCGGAGGGGTGTGAAATGGGTGGTTTTATCCACCCCCTACCTTTTCACACTAAGTGCAATACCCGCATCTTATTGCACATCCTTAAAACCAATCGCAAAACCATATTTTATCGCGCGTATAATCCGCTAACCGTCTCCGTGCTCATGCGATGAAACCACCATTGTTTGGAACAAACGCGCCATCGCGATAAGCCCCACGTTCAAAAAGTAACAAACTCCACTCGTAACAATTATTTCTACCTGCTTTCGTTATTTCGCGAAAAAGAGACCCTAAAGCCATTTTCCGACCAGAACGAAGCCGCGACCGCTGTGGACCCCTTCCAAGACCAAAATCAATATTCTGCACTCCTAAGTACCCGAAACCATCTAATTTGATTATTAACTCAGCAATTAAACGAACTAATGGCTTCCCAAAGCATTTAGACGGTGAAACCACCAATTTTAGATGTCGACGACACCCCTTTGGCCGACAAAGATTTCCAAGATCATCGCATTTCAACCTTTTGGAGCTCCAGGCACCGCCGGAGCCATGATAAATTTGTCGACTTGCTGTGATGCCATTCATCTCCAGTGATTCGAACTCGCCCAAATACATATTCCTCGACCTTTTCAAAGCTCCGCAACTCGAATCGCACTGTGCTACAACCGCTATTTGCCCGTTCATGTAGTGGAGCTTTTAAAGTTACTCCCAAACCAAGAAATCCTATTCACAATTATTGCTCAATCCATCAATCAAATTGCTCTAGATTCAACCACAACCCAGATGAAGCACCTTTTCTTTACTTCGCAACCCTTGCATCGATCTCTCACCGCAGCCGGGACTTTACTAAAAGACTCCAAATCTTTCAAACTTTCCTCCCTCCATCGCAGAACTAAAAACAATCCCTCCATACTCAACTTCTATGTTTTCGTAAAGAACCAAATTTTCCGCATTGTAACCATGTTGTCATGTATTTTAGGATATTTCCACTAATGAGCATGTAGATGCATCTATTCTTGCTTTCCTATCCATCTCTTTGCCTGTGTCACCTCCCGGCCTACAACCTTTCAATCTTTGCCCAATCACCTCCCATGCACTATCCATGATCGCCTAGTCAAACTCGCTAGAAGCAGGAGTGTTCAACATGCACCCGGCTTTTTGTTTACATAGGTCTATATTTCCACCGCAAAGGTTTGTAGTTAGCCTCCAAACTCGGACTGCCGTAGTAATCCCCAACTGCCGCCTCTTTTTGGACATCCCTGATCGTAAAGTGATTCCACCGAATTCAAACGCCTTCAAAGACTTCATCGATTCTTTTGTTTATCCGCTATGTTAAGAAGATGCTACAAAAGAGTATCTCGTACCCTAGAATCACGTGAAGAGATCAAAAAGCGTCGACAACCTATCAGTACGTAGCAAATAGACCGGTATTTACACCGTAATCATAATAGAATCCGTATGTATATGGAAGCTCTACTGAGTGCACACAAACTTCTCAAACACCTTTCCATGAGGATATTTTGCTTTAGAATATATTTCTAAACAAATCTTGAATTCAGTAGTAAAATTTCAGCCTAAAAAAGAAGACTTAATTCAATATTAAAAACTAGCTAGGGCCTTTTATATGTAAGAGTAGGAATGGACAAAGACGTGCTATAGTAAATGTTTACAAGAGTTCAGGTTTCAATAGAAGAGCCTCAAATGGTCTTATGACCTCTTGGGTATCATAAGCAAATTAAGAGTTAAGTTCAAATTGACCCTTTCGATTCACAGAGCTCAAACCTCAAATCTGAGAAAGTATTCCAACCACTTTGAGTGGTTGGAAAATACTTTGACAGGTAGAGTGGAGAAACAGTTGACACTAGTTCCATCGATTACTCCAAACTGCGACAGACGTTAAATTTCGTGCAGCGCAAGAGAGGAAGGCTCTTATTTCCGCAGTAACCACTTTCCGATACTAAATTCAAACTCATGGCAGGAAGAAAACAAAACTCGAATCTCAGTGATAGAGACAGCTGAAATGTACCAGCTGGAAACCATTTGAGACAAAGACATTGTTGCCAGCAGATGATGCACCTCGACAAGCTTCGCAGAAACACATCATCCATCAACTTCCGAAGGTGCACAAATTATTCGAAACGCAATAGTGCGTAGGTTTCTATCATCTAGCAAACCACTTGGAGAAAGAGAAACATATCATGGCAGAGTCACAATTAAAATTAGAAATGAAGCATTAAAAGCTATAACATATGGCAAGTAAGGGCACGCAGACTGAAGCAAACCTCCTCAAAGTGACTTAATAGATTGCTTTCTGCCTTTTGGACTCACAAAACAAGAAAGATGCAAAAGTGTGCATGCTGCACGCAAAGTGCAAGCTTCAAAAGACACTCAAAAGATTGCGAAATAGACATCCTTTGAAAGTTCTCTGCCAAAGATGTGCATCCTTAATAGGTTTAGATTGGCATTTCACATAAACAAGCAGGAGAAATGCTCTATCTCACAGTGTACGCTGGCTAAAGCTTTAAGTGTCCAGACGCTAGTACATCTAAAAATATAAAGATACAAGCAAAGCTAGAGAAAGCATCACAAGCAACAGTGATAACAAAGATAAAGCCACTTGAAGATTTCGTAATAGAAGTTGCTATAATCCAAAAGATACTCAAAGCAGCGAGAAGAGCTTATCAAGAAGAAAATGCAGATATAGTTGCACTAAAGAAACAACCAAAGTTACCAACTACCGAGCATCCACAAACCAAGGAGGTTTTGAAAATCGAGAATCAAAGGATGAAATGATGAATCTCATCATTTAGTTAACAACTCAACCGAAAGAAATGGAAACAAGAATGGACAACGAAAGAAAAGCAAGCCAACATGGAAGAATTTAATATCGCTATTCCTATAGCTTCTACATCGCCTCCATTGTCTACAACAGCTCTAGTATCAACAACAGCTCTCCAAAATATCAATGTGGTTCCAAACATCGTGTCTCCAAGAACTACATCAACATCAACATCGCTATCCTACTGTACCCCATCCCATCGATGAGGCCAACAAATTAATCAAGGCAATGCAAGATATGTGTAAATTTTTGTAGATGTTCTATGCTAGGAGCAATTTTACTTTTCTCACAAGAATCATACAAAATAGTTAACAAGCAAAAATGCAGATAGAACATATGAGGATCTTGCCAGAAGACAAATCGTAAAACAGAAAATGTGGTATTCGTTACGCGGTCAACAAGATGCTTCAACCAAATAAAGTCTTCTTGGTCGCCCAACCCAAGACAAGCGTTAAATGTTCAATCAAGAACGAGTCAAACCAAGTCAACTCAAAAAAGTCAACGCCGTCCCGAAAAGTCAACGAGAAGCAAGCTAAAAGTCAACGCAAGAAATAGACACAACCCTTTGACCTCGATTTCTCGTGCCAAGTAGTACGCCTTCCAAAATCGAACTTCCCACAAGTTTTCAAAATTTCAATTGGACCATGTGTTGACCAAAGCTCTTATCAGCTTCGGTCAAACTTTCTCGCAAAACCCCTAATCGCGAAAATCGTCCTTCAACTCGCCCGTACCGTTTGTCCTTCTTCTCCTTCACACGTGTGGCCGAACTCGGGCCCTCCAAGGAGCTCGTACTTAACCGTATGAGAGAAGATGTTGTGAGTTGTGTTGTGTTGAAATGCTCTCCAACTTTGCTCGTATTTATATCCATCATTGGGTCGGTGAGACACATCCGCCGGGGGCGTGCAACCTTAAGGCCGACTCGCACATATAATTTATTAAGAATAATAAATTCAAAATAATTGCTCCCCGTCATCGGACAAGTACATATTATATATGGATTTTACACCTCTCCGAAAGAGGATTCCAACAAAAATATTAGC
The DNA here is from genome assembly GCA_034641835.2 of Pinus albicaulis. NCBI lineage: Eukaryota > Viridiplantae > Streptophyta > Pinopsida > Pinales > Pinaceae > Pinus > Pinus albicaulis. Next base: position 1,017,134,248 of record CM076581.1, on the reverse strand, counting down.
CTCTTAATCTCGAGCATCATAACATGGAGTTTGACCTAGTTGTCCAAATTTAACACTCCCTCTCAACTAAAGGAGAACTCCAGAAATTCATCAAGGCACCCAAACACCGTGCGTCATCCCGCCAGAATCGTTTTGTCGTCTCTTTATTTCGGTAACGTAAGTGGGTCGCCACAAAGACATCATCCCCCGAATCGACATAATCACTCCGTAGGTTCAAAACCTCTATCTAACTCATGAAGAGTATCCAACCAACCCAAAGTTGGTTCATCTCACCCGAAGTCGCAAGTAGGTCCCGTATCTTCACTAAACTTGATCCCAGACTGGGTGGCTGGACCGTGCCATCCTAGATAGAGTACGTGCAATCTCCGATGCGTCCATCAGGCCATACGTCTCTAGCTTTTCCCACCTCATTGGCCAAATGAGAGGTACTTCCCATGAGCCCCCGAACTCAATGGGTAGGATGCATACGTGGGTACGTATAAATATACAACTACCAATAATCACAAGGGTGGGGCAGAAGCATTATGAGTGCTTATAGCTCCGAGAAGCTATCCCCAAAGCCCCCCAGAGCTCCTGCAGCTCATCGTCCAATGTGACCCACATCATAGGGTCTTTCCACGACACCAAGACTCTCACTTCGAAGGTTAGGAACTTGACCTTCCCTAAGGGCTTAGTGAGTAAATATCCGCGACCCGCTCATCACTTCCTATATGATTAAGCTCACGACGCCTCGTTGTACCATCCCGTATAAAGTGGTACCCGATATCAATATGCTTGACTCTGGCCGTGGAACACAGATTTCAAATATACGAATCCCACTCGATTATCACAGAGTATCACAAAGGTATCTAGCACATGTCCAAATGTACCACTAAAGAGCTTCCGCAACCAAATCGCTTCACAACAGGCCATACTAGCAAGAATGTATTCGGCCTCCGCGTGCTCAAAGCCAACGAATTTCCTTCCCCGCTCATCCATGAGATCGGCTAAACCAAGATTGAAGCGCATCCCGATGTGCTCTTACGATCCACCACAATCGGCAAAACTCTGCAACTCCAAGATCGTGGGTATATCCACAGAAAGTATCACACTCCCTAAGTAAAGGTATCTCTTCTAAACATGGTTTATCGTGCCCCGAAGATATCTCAAAAGATTCTTGGCACTAACCCAAAGGAAAGTGATGAGGCTCAACCATCTCGTTGACTCAAAGTGTTCACCGCAAAACATATATCCGGGCTCAAAAATTACCAAGAACATCAAAGCTCCTATGAGTCGACGATACTCTCGCAGGGATTGGCCAGATTGCCTTGAAGAATAGCCACCAACTTCTTAAAGTTGAGTTCCATCGGTGTCGACACGTACTTACAACACCATCCCAAATCTCTCCCGTGTATTTCACAATGTATTTTCCTTGAGAAAGGAAAATCTCTCCTGTGTCTCTCGACTCGTGTGCCCAGGAAGTAGTGCATCAATCCTAGGTCCTTCATCTCGAACTCAAATAATGAGCTCCTCTAACATTGATGAATGAGAGGGTCAGCACCTGTCAAGAAGAGGTCATCCACATATAGCACTAGAATGAGAGGCTTCCCCTGTACAACCTTGAAGTAAAGGTTCGGATCAGCATTACTTCGAGTGAAGCCCAGCTTCATCAAGTAACTATCCATCCTCTCGTACCAAGCTCTGGGTGCTTGCTTTAATCCATAGAGGGCTTTCTTCAACCTGCAGACATGAGTGTCTCGATCCCGAACTTCAAATCCCAGAGGTTGTTCCACATACACCTCTTCCTTTATTGCACCATGCAGAAAAGCGGTCTTGACATCCATCTGATGAAGACTCCATCCTTGCGTAGTAGCAAGGGCTATGATTGATCGAATGGTGGTATATCGTGCCACAGGTGCAAATATGTCATCATAGTCAATTCCTTCCTTTTGAGAGAAGCCACGAGCAACAAACCTTGCCTTGAACTTTTCAGCACTCCCATCAGATCCATGTTTGATCTTGTAGAGCCATTTCATGGTGACAACAGATTTGTCCTTCGGTCACGGGACCACATCCCAGACATCATTCTTCATTATGGACTCATATTCTTCGTGCATAGCATCCTTCCAAACTTGATGCTTTACGGCTTCCTCAAAAGATCCAGGTTCAGATTGTACAATAGTACTCATGGCAGCTAGATACCCTTGGTATCTACACGGCTTCTTTCTTTCTCGGAATGTCCCCCTTGGGGCAGCATGACCCTCAGCATCTTCGAGGGTGTCCCTGAGCCATGATGGTCTCTTTCCCAGTGAAGGAGATGGATCAATAGGGTCCATTGGTCCTTCAATATCAGGCATAGTCTCATCCTGGGGTTCTTCCAGATTTCCAGGTCTTTCTTCATGATTTTCTCCAGATCTAGGAAGATCTACTACTTTCTTCAGGGAAGCATCTTCGTCAAAAGTGACATCATGGCTTATCTCTACTTCCCTTTGACCAGGTACATAGACTCTATATGCCTTAGAAGTCTCACCGTAGCCCACAAACATTCCTTTCTTCCCAGTAGCATCCAGCTTACTTCTCTTTTCTTTCGGCACATGAAAATAGACAGGACATCCAAAAATTCTAAAATGTGAGACATCAGGTTTCTTACCAGAGAAAACCTCTTCGGGAGTTTTGGAGTCCAAAGCGGAATGAGGGCATCGGTTTTGAATGTACACATCAGTATTTGCAGCTTCTCCCCACAGAAACTTTGGTAGACCCTGGTCACATAGCATGGCACAGGCAGCTTCCACAATAGTCCTATTCTTGCGTTCAGCAACACCATTCTGCTCAGGAGTATATGCAGTGGTAGTCTCCCTCTTAATGCCAGCTTCTCTGCAAAAGTCTTTGAACTCATTTGACTCATATTCAATGCCATTGTCGGTCCTCAAAATCTTGATCTTCTTTCCGGTCATATTTTCCACCAAGGCTTTGAAGGTACGGAACCACATGAAAGCCTCATCCTTCTTCTTCAAGAAGTATATCCAGGTTTTGCGAGAGAAGTCATCAGCAAATGTCATATAGTAAGAACATCCCCCCAGGGATGTTACGGGTAACATACCAGAAAGATCAGAATGGACCAGTTGCAATATATCAGATGTCTTTGTGACACTTGAGGGGAAAGGTCCCCTTGTATGTTTTCCTTCAACACAGCCCTTACATACACCTTCATGATTATTTCCAAAGTCAGGCATCCCTGTCACCACCTTCCTTGCTTCGGGAAGGGCCTTGTAATGAAGGTGTCCAAATCTTCGGTGCCATAGTTCGGTTTGTCGGATAGTATCACAAGTCATAGCTCCCAACGGACTCCCTCCAACCCGGTAGAGTGTACCAACTCTAAAACCAATTGAGATAGCTTCCTTGAAGCTTTCCTTCCACATGAGCACCTTTCCATCAGAGAAAGTTACATTGAATCCTTTGTCTTCCATGGCAGATACAGACACAAGGTTCTTCTTCAATTTAGGTACATAGAGTACATCTTGCAAACAGAGGACTTGTCCTTGAGACAAGTGGAGGGTCACAGTCCCTGTCCCTTTCACAGGATAAGTGGCATTATCCCCAAGGATAATTTCTAGATTAGTATCCCTTTCAACCATGTCAGAAAGTGCTTCTTTGAATCCGGTGATGTGTCTTGAGGCACCACTGTCGATTAGCCAGACATCCATAGTGTCGGGCGGAGATGCAGCTGAGAGAGCAGATACCATAATATACTCATTTCTTTTATCAACAACATTAGACTCCTCATACCTGGTATTTCTGGTCCTCTTAGAAGGTTGATTGTTTCCTCCAAAGTGAGCCTTCCTCTTTCCTTTGGATTTGTCATTTCTTCGATTCCCATTCCTTCGGTTGTTATTGTTATCGTCACCATCTGGAGAATCCTTCTTGAAGGGGCATTCTCTAGCATAGTGTCCAGGCCTATGGCAGGTGAAACATTTACCCTTCTTCTCTTGAGTCTTTGTCCTTCCTTTGTCCTTAGAGCCACCAGAGTTCTTCTTTCGGGAATGAGCACCATAGGCAACATTTCTGTCATTATCGAATTCCTTCATCCTTGTTTCTTCTTGCATACATCTAGACAGAAGCTCATCAAAGTTAGGAATGGTATTATTGTTGAGAATGGTAGTTGTGAATACTTGCCATTCATATGGAAGTCCTCCAAGTGCGGTGAGAACTATCTCACGATCAGCTATTGTCTCCCCAATAGCTAGCAGATTGTTCCTGGTTTCGGTCAACTTCAGAAAGAAAGTTTGAACAGACTCATCTCGGCCCTTCTTCATATTCTTCAACTTGTTCTTGAGGAATAGCAGTTGGTTCACATTGTTTACTTGAAACATAAGTATCAATTTGTCATACATCTCCTTGGATGTGCCTAGTTCAGATATGTAGGCAACCAGACTCTTATTTATGGATTCCCTGATCAGCAACTTTGCTCTGATTTCTCCCTTCTTATACTTGTTTCTAACAGCTGCAGAGGCATTGGATGGAGGTTCTTGAATCTTCCTCGTCACATGATCCAAGAGATCATGATCTTCCAATTTGAGATCTAATATCATCTTCCAGGCATGGAAGTCATTACTTCCAGTCAGCTTGTCATTCTCCTTGAATTCAAGACTAGTGGAACCCATTTCTTCCGGTGATGATTGCTAAAGATAGAGTTTGTCTTCACCTCGCTCTGATACCATGTAAAGTTTTGAAGATGTTCTATGCTAAGAGCAGTTTTACTTTTCTCACAGCAATCATACAAATAGTTAAGCAAAATGCAGATAGAACATATAAGTAGATCTTACAGAAGACAAATCAGAAACAGGAAAAATGTTTGTGTTCGTTACGGCGGTCAACAGGATGCTTCAACCAGCAAAGTCTCCTTGGTCAGCCAGCCCAGCATGTGTCACAACAGACCTCCAATCAGCAAATGAGTCAACCCAAGTCAACTCCCAAAAAGTCAACGTTGTCCTGAAAAAGTCAACGCAGTGCAGCAAGCTAAAAGTCAACGCAGCAGCAAATTGGTCAACCCTTTGACCTCGATTTCTGTGCCAAGTAGTACGGCCTTCCAAAATCGAACTTCCCACAAGTTTTCAGCTTGATTGGACCATGCGTTGACCAAAGTCAACGCTGGTCAAACTTTCTGCGAAACCCTAGCTGCAGAAAAATCGTACTTCAGCTCAGCCGTACGGTCTGTCCTCTTTCTTCTCCACACGTGTGGCTGAAACTCGTCCTCCAGGTAGCTCGTACTATTTCAGATGAGAGAGGAAGATGTGAGTTGTGTTGTGATGAAATGCTCTCCAACTTTTCCTGTATTTATATCCATCATTGGGGCGTGTGACACATCTGCTGGGGGCGTGCAACCTTAAGGCCGACCTGCACATATAATTTATTAAGAATAATAAATTCAAAATAAATGTTCTGCTCATCGGATTAAGACATATTATATATGGATTTTACACCTCTCCGAAAGAGGATTCCAACAAAAATATTAGCCTCTTAATCTGAGCATCATAACATGGAGTTTGGACCTAGTTGTCCAAATTTAACAATATGTTGTGAGGTATTCACTATGTGTATTTTTCTTCAACGTTTTTTCGAGAATAATTTCAAGAAATACTTTGTGCTCTCTCCTCTCTCTCGGCATTCAACCCTCCAAGATCTTAGACCCAAAATCTGGGAGGCTTAAACGTTGAGAGAGTGGAGAGAGCACACAATATTTCCTGAAACTATTCTCGAAAAAACGTTGAAGAAAAATACACACAATGAAAACCTCACAACATATGAAAAGAAAGATAACTCTCTCCTCTCTCTCGGAATTCAAGCCTCCCAAATCTTAGACCCAAAATCTGGGAGGCTTAAACGCTAAGAGAGTGCAGAGAGCACAAAATATTTCCTGAAACTATTCTCGAAAAAACGTTGAAGAAAAATACACACAGTGAATACCTCACAGCATATGAAAGAAAGATACCTCTCTATTATCTTTCTTTTCATATGTTGTGAGGTATTCACTGTGTGTATTTTTCTTCAACGTTTTTTGGAGAATAGTTTCAAGAAATATTTTGTGCTCTCTCCTCTCTCTCAGCATTTAAGCCTCCCAGATTTTGGTTCTAAGATCTGGGAGGCTTGAATGCCGAGAGAGAGGAGAGAGCACAAAGTATTTACTGAAATTATTCTCAAATAAACATTGAAAAAAAATACACAGTGATACCTCGCAATATATGAAAAGAAAGATAACTCTTTTTAAATGAAGAAATCATTTACAACTACATCTTAGTAGACGAATATGTCCTTTTGAAAGGTGAGGCCCATTATTTATAGTATTTTCGGTGCCTTCTTGAGTAACATCATTCAATACCATGGGTGGATACCACTTTCCATTCATATCACTGCATGTAACATGATGAGCTTTGATGTAATGGCTTCGAGCCTTGTTTTTTGAAAATGAATAGTACCTCAAGGACAAAAACATGTATATTCCTCATATGGATCTATTTCAATAGCATGGGATTCATTTTCAATTTCAAAGGATCCGTTTATGTGGTGGATCCTAAGCGGATCTAGGTGGATTTGTATCGATATCCATCTCCGAAATGTGGATCCGTGGATCCAATAACACAAGATACAAATACTCAAATGAAACTTTGGGAGAGAATGGTGAAAATTGGAATTCCAATCAAGTGGAGAGAAGCAATTATTGTAGAAATTTATAGTTTCCCACCCCGGTTTTCAGTTTTCACCTTATTACTCCAAAATAATTAAATGCCCTTTCCCATATCCATACATTTAATAAACTGGAAAATAAATTTGCTGAAAACACAAATTCTGGAAATTTTTCAGAATGCTGTAAATGCAGAAATAAAATAACAGCAGTAACAAACAGTCATTCAACACATCATAACTCAGTATTTTTGGTCAAGGTGACCCTGGAAAAACCCCCTACAACTCTTGGGGAAAACCAGTTCGAAAGCTCCTTCTTATTTCTGGAAAAATGCTTTTTACAGTGATAGAAATATTCAGCAAAATAAATAATCAGCAAATAGACTTTTACAACTTATCTCTTTTTCCGTGCTTAACCACCGCCTCGAAAACGCACAAACAGCAAAACAGGAACAACAATAAATGCTGTACGGATTTCTCAATTTTCGTGCCAAATAACATCCTTAAATGCTGCTGTACGACTGCCTAGAAAAGCGTGCAAGCTGTCCAAAAATCTGTTGTACGATTTCTGCCTTGAAATGCGTGCCAAAGGTACAACCACTTGCTGCACGGCCTCCCTCAAATCTGCTCCTCGAAATCTGTGCAAATCTGCAGTGCAAATCTGTTGTACGACTGCTGTACGGCCCTGCTGTACAGCCTAGCTGTATGGCCCTTCTTCCTCAAAAATCGTGCCAAAAAACTGCCTTGCTGTGTGCTAAAGCTGCTGAACTGTCTTGTTGAAATGCTGCCTTGGAATGCATGCCAAGCTGCTGCCTCCTTCTCCTCACTGCCCAGAGATCTCCCTTGCTCTCTTTCTCTCCTTCTCCCAATCTGCTCATGAAAGAAATGAATGACCCTTTTCCTCCTTTTCCTCCTTTAACCTAACCCTAAGTGACTTTTGGGGAATCCCTAAATCCAATGGCTGAGATAGATTGAGATCTAGGGCTGAGATTAAATGCTCATTTAAATCTCACTTTTCATTTTTAATTCACCCCACTTTAATAAAGACCCACTTAGTCTTTTATTTCCAAAGTCACTTTTTCCTTTCTAATTTTACATTGACTTTATTTAAAGTCACTTTAACTTTAGTAACTTTATCACTTAAAGTCACTTTAAAATTAGATTTGACTTTATAACTTTATAAAGTCACTTTAGTAACTTTATCACTTAAGTCACTTTTAATTAGATTTAACTTTATAAAAAATTATAAAGTTACTTTAGGAGAAAAATTAAATTCTTTTGGACACTTTCCCTAGGCCAAAGATCAAAGCCTTAGGGAACCACCTGTCCTCCGGTACCAAATTTCAACACTCCCTCTTACCGAGGAAGGTGTTCCTCACCACCCCCATCTTGTCTCTGAAGTAGACATGCTTGCCCCGTGGTAAGGCTTTGGTAAGAATATCTGCAACCTGCTCATCAGTGGGAATATACTCAAGCTTCACAGCTCCTTTCTGAACATAGTCTCTGATGAAGTGATATTTGATCCTGATATGCTTTGACCTGTCATGAAATACTGGATTCTCCGTGAGTTTAATGCAACTCTGATTATCACAGTAAATCACTGAAGGTCTCAACGGCTGACCAAATAAGCCAAACAAAATCTTGCGAAGCCAGATGGCCTCACAACTAGCTAGACTGGCTACCATGTACTCTGCTTCCGCTGAACTCAATGCCATCGATCACGCTTTCGCGCCGAATCCATGACACAATCGTCAACCCAACCTAAAAATAAAGACTTCGAAGTGCTTCCTTTTCCACGAAGCACAACTCGCCAATCGAACCGCAGAACTGCCAACTTTTCACTCCATCCCCCCCGCCCGTAGTCCAGACCATAATCCACCGTCCCTCGCAAGTACCGCAAATGTGTTTTTTTGCAAAAACCCACCCAAAGGAACCTTCCTAGGCTCACACATAAACCGACCTATCGTGTTGACTACAAAACATATATCTGGTCTGGTGTTGACCAAATACATCAAGGAACCAATCAGCTGTCTATACAATGTGGGATCCACCAACTCGGAATCTGAAGCGTGAAGCTTCTTCCAATTGGTGATCATCGGTGTCGACATGGGTCTACAATCCTCCATGTGGAATCTGCCAAGGATGTCCACAATATATTTCCCCTGCCCCAGGAAGAAATGCCCCTCCTCCTGCCACACCTCCAAACCCAAAAAGTAATGCATCAAGCCGATGTCCTTCATCTCAAACTCCGCCGCAAGATCTCTCTTGCAGTGCTCTATGAGTCTCTCCGCACCTGTAATGACTAAGTCATCCACATACAGCACCAGAATGAGAGGCTCCTCACCTATCACAATATAGTAAAGGTTCGGATCTGCCTCACTCTTTGTGAAACCCATCTTCTGCAAGTAAGTATCTATCCCGGAGTACCAAGCTCTGGGAGCTTGCTTCAGGCCATAAAGGGCCTTCTTCAGTCTGCACACATGGGACTCCTTCCCATGCACCTCAAAGCCCTGTGGCTGCTCAATGTACACCTCCTCCCGTATGAAGCCATTGAGAAATGCGGTCTTCACATCCATCTAGTGGATCTTCTAACCCATCTCTGCTGCTATCGATATAATGGAGCGGATCGAAGTATATCGAGCCACGGGAGCGAAGGTCTCCTCATAATCAACTCCCTCTACCTGGGAGAACCCTCTAGCCACAAACCTCGCTTTGAATTTCTCAATGCTGCCATCTGCAGCATGCTTTACCTTGTAAAGCCATCCGGAAGTAACCACGGATTTTCCCTCAGGCCTCGGCACCACCTCCCAAACATCATTCTTCATGATAGAAGAATACTCCTCCTGCATGGCCTCTCTCCAGACCTGCTGGCTAGCCGCCTCCTCATAGCTAGAAGGCTCAGAGTCAAGGATGCTGGTAGCCATTGCCATATAGCTACAAAACCTCTCAGGTGGTCTGCTCTCTCTGACCGGCCTCTTAGGCTCAGCAACAGATGTGGCATCTCTCAAGGTGTCCGGAAGCCACTTGGGCTTCCTCTTCCCTGAGCACACTTCTCCCGCCGGAGAATAAAACTCCTCCTCCTCAACATCAGGAGCCTGAACTCCTGACTGTCTGTCTCCCGCGTCCCTCCCCCGCTTCACACTCGGGAACTCAGAGATGGCCGAGGTACTCGTGAACTCATTCCATCGCGGGACTCCCATGAATCACGCGACTGCCTGTGTCCCATGTTCCCATTCTTCCTCGACTCAAAGGAAAGCATCTCTGCATCATCCAGCTTCTCCATCGTCATAGATGTACCGATCCTCCCGCATCTCGCCCACCGGATCCCCACCACCAACCGCCGCCGAGGGTCTGCTGATCCAGATACTCTAACTCCCGTGACCTCCTAAAGGCCCTATCCTCCTCGAACTTCACATCCCGCCTGACAACAACTTTCCTCTGTGCAAGAATGTAAATCCGAAAGGCCTTTGAGGTCTCACTGTAGCCCACAAAGATACCCTTCTCTGTGGTGGGCTCTAGTTTGGTCCTCTTCTCCTTGGGTATGTAGGAGTATGTGATGCACACAAATATACGAAGATGACCAATATCAGGCTTCTTCCCAGAAAAATCCTCCTCTGGAGTCATGTGCCCCAAGGCACTATGCGACTCGTTCTCAAGTAAACAATGTTGCAGGCCTCTGCCCACAAAAACAATGGCAACCCCCGATCATGTAACATGGCTTTGGCAGCCCCTCCGATGGATCTGTTCTTCCTCTCCGCAACCCCGTTCTGCTGGGGGTTGTAAGGAACAGTGAGCTCCCTCCTAATGCCTGCCTCCACACAATAGTCAACAAACTCTCCAAGGGTGTACTCTCCCCCATTGTCCGACCTCAGGGACTTGATCTTCCGACCCGTCTGTGTCTCCACAAGAGCTCTGAACTCCTGAAACCGCTTGAAGACCTCACTCTTGGTCTTCAAGAAATAAATCCAGGTCCTCCTGGAGTGATCATCAATGAATAACACATAGTACTCATATCCACCCAAGGAAACATGAGACATCCAACCGCTCACATCGGAATGAATCAAATCAAGTATCCCAGTCGCTCTGCTGTCACTGCTGGGAAAAGGGGATTTGGCAAACTTGCCCATCGCACATCCTCTGCAAGTATCAAAGTGATCAGTACTGAAATCTAGCACACCTGTAGTGATCTCCCGCAAAGTCCTCAAGGCTCCATGATACATGTGCCCCATCCTGCGGTGCCAAATCTCACACTGCTCAGAACTGCTAGCTCTGCTGTCGGTACTACTGCTCAATGCCAAAAGGGACTGGAATGCAAACTTGTACACCTTTGCATGGCGTACACCTATCACTCTAGCTGAATCAGCTGGAGTGCCCCTGGGATACATCAACACCTGTCCTCCCCTGAACAGTACCTCATATCCTCTGTCCTCCAAAGCTGAGACAGATATGAGGTTCTTCCTCATCCTTGGCACATAAAGAACATTTGACACCTTCAAGGGAGGTTTGGACTCCCTCTGAAATGTCAATGTTCCCACACCGACTGCTCTAACAACTCTGTCATCACCGAGTACTACCTCTACATCAGTGCCACTCTCTGAAAGCTCTGAGAAGTACTCACGGACTCCTGTCATGTGACGTGAAGCCCCACCGTCCACATACCAGATACCCGAAGATGCTCCGCTAATCGAGGGAAATGCATGCTCCCTCTGAACCTGTGTGGCAGGTACTCCTGCACTAGAAGACTCACACGCAATGAACCCAAACTCTCGGTCAAAGCGATCTGCAAAGTCCTCAACCTCTGCTGAAGCTGCCATGCTCTGGTTCTTTCCCTTCTTCTTCTTCTTCTCCGGACACACAACTGCATAGTGTCCCATCTTCTGACAATTCCAACACTTCACTTTGGAATAGTCCTTCTGTGAGTTATCTTGTTTACCTTTACCTTTGCCTTTGCCCCCACCATTGCTTGTGGAAGCCTGCTTCTTCCCTTTGCCTTTCTTGCGTCCTGCCAACAGTGCTACATCCTCATCCTCCTCAACTGGCTTGGCTGCCCCAAGCTGACCTTTCCTGATCTCTGTCTGAATGCAATCATCCCAAAACCTCTCCCATGTGGGAAGGGTCTCACGTGCACAAACCCCATCAGCAAAGTTCATCCATGAACTAGGGAGGCCATTCACTGCAATCCGCACCAACTCAGTGGGTGGAATGGCCTCTCCAATCGCTGCCAACTCATCTCTCACATTAGTAATCTTTGTGAGATATCCAGCTGCACTATCAGTCTTAGCCATCTTAATGTTCTTCAGCTTCTCCTTCAGGACCATTTTCCGGTTCTCATTGGTACTCTGGTAGAGGTTGGTCAATGCTGACCACATCTCATGGGCATTTCTCTTTCCTCTCACATGAGGAATGCAATGGTCCTTGATTCCGTCTAGAATCAGTCTCTTACCCTTGTTGTTCTTCCTGTTATATGCTGCCAACTGAACAGGATCAGTAGGCACATTAACAGGCTGCTGTGTGGTATGAACCATGATATCCCAGACTTCCGCCTCCTCAAAGATACTCTGCATTCTCTCCTTCCAAACACTGTAATTTGTATGCCCATCCAGCCTATCTTCCACCCTCAATCCCAAAGACATCCTGCTGTCCTAAAACTGAAAAAATAACACTGCTGTAGTAAAGGTAAAAATCTGCTGTTTGTGAAAAATCAGCTTGCTGGAATTTTCTGAGTGAAAAATCAGCAGGCTGTAATTTTCTCCTTGCTGTCCCAAACTGCTCTTCAGCACTCAAGCTCCGATACCATGTAGAAAATTCTATTTCCCACCCCGGTTTTCAGTTTTCACCTTATTACTCCAAAATAATTAAATGCCCTTTCCCATATCCATACATTTAATAAACTGGAAAATAAATTTGCTGAAAACACAAATTCTGGAAATTTTTCAGAACGCTGAAAATGCAGAAATAAAATAACAGCAGTAACAAACAGTCATTCAACACATCATAACTCAGTAATTTTTGGTCAAGGTGACCCTGGAAAAACCCCCTACAACTCTTGGGGAAAACCAGTTCGAAAGCTCCTTCTTATTTCTGGAAAAATGCTTTTTACAGTGAGAAATATTCAGCAAAAAAATCAGCAAACAGACTTTTACAACTTATCTCTTTTCCGTGCTTAACCACCGCCTCGGAAAATGTGCAAACAGCAAAATAGGAACAGCAATAAATGTTGTACAGATTTTCTCGATTTTCGTGCCAAATAACAGCCTTAAATGTTGTTGTACGGCCTGCCTAGAAAAGCGTGCAAGCTGTCCAAAAATCTGCTGTACGATTTCTGCCTTGAAATGTGTGCCAAAGGTACAGCCACTTGCTGTACGGCCTCCCTCAAATCTGCTCCTTGAAATCTATGCAAATCTGCAGTGCAAATCTGCTGTACGGCCCTGCTGTACGGCCCTTCTTCCTCAAAAATCGTGCCAAAAATCTGCCTTGCTGTGTGCTAAAGCTGCTGAACTGTCTTGCTGAAAATGTCTTGCTGAAATGCCTTGGAATGTGTGCCAAGCTGCTGCCTCCTTCTCCTCACTGCCCAGAAATCTCCCTTGCTCTCTTTCTCTCCTTCTCCCAATTTGCTCATGAAAGAATGAATGACCTTTTCCTCCTTTTCCTCCTTTAACCTAACCCTAAGTGACTTTTGGGGAATCCCTAAATCCAATGGCTGAGATAGATTGAGATCTAGGGCTGCGATTAAATGCTCATTTAAATCTCACTTTCCATTTTTTAATTCACCCCACTTTAATAAAGACCCACTTAGTCTTTTATTTCCAAAGTCACTTTTTCCTTTCTAATTTTATATTGACTTTATTTAAAGTCACTTTAAAATTAGACTTTAGTAACTTTATCACTTAAAGTCACTTTAAAATTAGATTTGACTTTATAACTTTATCACTTAAGTCACTTTTAAATTAGATTTAACTTTATAAAAAATTATAAAGTTACTTTAGGAGAAAAATTAAATTCTTTTGGACACTTTTCCCTAGGCCAAAGATCAAAGCCTTAGGGAACCACCTGTCCTTCGGTACCAAATTTCAACAATTATCCATTTATATTAAAAGGTTATTGTAGAATTGATGTATCCATAAATGAGAAAACATGAAACAAGAGAGTCAAATTCAATAATAATATGAAGGTAAAACAAGAATGCCCATTCGGTTTATTTATAGATCAATGAGAAGAATGGATCATGAAGGATGGAAAAAGAGGTATACTCATCGCTAGAGGCTATGTTTTATTATTGGTGATTTATGTTATGAGCAAGGCCCAAAAATAGTATTCAAATACAATTACTTTGAAATGAATGTTAATGTAAACAAAATATAGGCAATGGTAAAAGGTAGTACGGTAGGGATATTACCATCACATTTAGGTCACAAATTGGATGTGAATCCCATTTTAGAAGTAATTGGCCCTCAAATATGATTTTGATGATAATTGGAATTCATGTATAGAAAAGTGTAATAGGAAAGTATGAAAGCCCTTTATTCATAATAAATGTAGAAAAAACTAGCAAATTGAAGAAGCTACTCTTCAGAACATTGGTATAAACAATACTTTTGTATGGTTGCCCAGTTTGGTTGAGTCTTTTCAAAAATATCTTGGAAAAAAATTGAAAATTTTCAGAACAAAATCGTATTAGAGGAACCATGTGTGAAATTTTTAACTCTATTGGAGCAACTATAAATTATTCTTCTAACTGTAAATTAATTATGTAGTTTATTTGCTACGAAAAACAACAAATAATTCACAGCTGCAATTTTCACCATAAAAACTGCGAAAAAATAAACGCGTTGGAAACTGGGAAATGCTAGCACACACACATAAAATTGACACTATTAGTTTTGGACAATTGTCCTCAGAAAACCCCAATGTGGGAAAATCGGTGCAATAGTTGAGGGTTTTATTATTATACAGCAGCAGAAAATCTGAGTACAACAAAAAATGGATGCCAAACTAGCATTTATATTTGAGAGAAATACTAGTAAAATCACTGAGCGAATTTTTCCCTCTTCTCCAAGCAATCCCGAAACAAACTGAGCCTCAGAACTGGCTCTCCAAACCCTTGCGCAAGCCGTTTGTGCTACCTCTACGCAGGCCAACTGAAACTGGCTGGAATCTACCTCCGATGATGACATCCTGTATGTTGCTGCCTCTAGAAGTGATTCTCCCAACCTCCTGGAAATTTTCCCGACCACTGGAAGTTGCATCGACCATTCTTCTGGTTGAATCGAACTACCCCTCTTGAGGCACGGCGCAGTGCTTGCGCAGTCTCCTAAAGAATAAACTCGACCTCCTCTCATTGCCTCTCCAGAACTGGAAACTCCTCTGGAAATCTGTTACTATGCCCCTCCACCACCTGCTACTCGATCACTAGCTCAATTTCACTGTTGAATCACCTAATACTAGAAAATTGAACTACCTTGATCATTGATTATCTTCAAATGGTGTGTTCTACATCTACCCATTGACCTCTTCTTATAATCTCCAATTGAGACTTCAACAGCCACGATTAAAACTTAATCGATGGTTGAGATCATCTCTAAGTCAATCCGTGTGAGTTTCTAGAGAATTCTCACCTTTCTCAACTAATTACTATTAATTAGCCAGTTTTCTTAAGTTAGACTTCGAAAAAATTTAAATGATGGTCAATTAATTTAATTGAGCTATCTGTATGTGAAATTTCCAGCAATGATTTATGGGTTTTGGAGAACTCGTGTGTTCTAGCCTCTCCATAAAGTTTGAGGCTAGAACACCATCTGATGCTACAAAAAGTTAAAACTAACACTCCCTCTTAGAGAGGAAGGTGTTCTAGTGTTGCACTGCTACAACACCCTATCTCTACATCATCCTCCCATACACGTTGTTGATATCTGACAATTGTAGCTTCCTTCCACTATCCACCATTCACTGCGCTAACTCTGATTCATCTGCTATTGCTTATAGTTGAACCATGCTACATTTGTGTTGCTACTGAAACTGCACTGTACAACTTGTTCTGCTGCCAACTCTGCAACTAACACTCCTCACTATTGCTGCTACTGCTGCAACTGAGAAGTATCCAAAATACTCTAACTGTATCAACTATGATCACATGTTGCAACTGTCTGCTGAGTCTATGATTGCTGCTAGCCTTTGCACTGTCTACTTGGAAACTTGTGCTACTTTTGATTCTGCATTTTGCCTCCTGCACTGCTATCAACATTCATTTGCACTCCTCGGCATCTGACTGCAACTAGTACTGCACCTGTCACTCTAGAACTAACTGCACCAACTGACACTTATCCTCCTGCTACTGATTTTACCAATATTTCACTGAGAGGTAATGATACATGAGAATATGATACTGCAACTGCTGTTACTCTCCTATGAACCCTACCCAAATCTTTGAGCAACTCTGGGACTAAAGCTCTACATCACCCCACCTCTCTCCTAGAGGGATAGCTGCATACATGGCAAAATCTTCCTCTAGCCTAGAGGAAAGATTATCGATCTCTATTGGAGTTGTCGCTTGATCCTACTTCTCCTTTTTGTCCTTCTTCCTTTGAGGACACTGGTTACTGTAGTGGCCAAACTCGAGCACTTGACCTTGGACATACCTTCTTCTTCTTCTCTCCCTGCGAGCCTCGTCCCTCACTTGGACCTTTTGTTTTCCCTTTCAATGCAAGGGCCACATTTTCTTCCTCCTTCACACCCTTCGATCCTTTGTTGCTACTGTTGTTGATGGAGCTCTTTACTAAAGCTTGCATCATCTCCTCCTGTGTGAGATCTACCCACATACGGTCCCACCCAGGCAACTGATCTCGTCCCAGAATACCTTGGACGAAGTTCTCCCATTCCTCAGTCACACTATTGAGGGCCAAACACACAATCTCGATAGGTGTTGGTGATTCTCCTATAGCTGCAAGCTCATCTCGGATATCCTGAATTCTTGTGAGAAAGGGGGTGATGCCTTCACCCTTTTGCATTTGAATATTCCTTAGCTTTTCCTTCAAGAACATCTTCAGTTGCTCGAAAGCATTTTGATATAGCCCTACGAGAGCATCCCACATCTCTTTGGTCATATTCTTGCCCGATATGTTTGAGACTATATTATCTCGAACTCCATCGAGAATCATTTGTTTCGCCTTGGCCATTTCCTTCTTGAAAGTTTCTAACTGTTGTTGGTCTATAAGTTCTACCACAACGTTGTCTGCATAAGTCTTCAGACCATACTCATCCAACAGAAAGGACATCCTAGCCTTCCAAATGATATAGTTGAGTGCACCATCCAATATGTCTTGATCTCTAAGCCTTGTTGAGGCCATTTCTGCAAAAACTCGACCTGGGGTGGAAATCTCCCTCTTTCACCTACTTGGTTGCTACTACTGTTATTCGCACTCCTTCCTAGAGTGAGAAAAATTTTCTGCTGCTACTGGAAATTTTGGATTTCTGAAGCTAGAAACCCTCTGATAGAAACTCCCTCTGTGTGTGCACTTTCTCTTCCACCCAACACTGAATTTGCCCTAACAAACTGCTACAAACCCTTTGTGCCCAGACCAAGAGTCTACTTTGCAAAAAATATTGAGTTGTTGCTCCCTCTGCCTGTCGGAATCACTACCCGAACAAATCAAACTTTCCTGCCACCCTGCAACTGGAAAATCGAACCCTGTCTAGTAATTTGCACTGCCTAGCTAGACACTGCACAACCCCTAGAAAATTCGTGTTGTTGCTCCCTCTGAACAACGAATTTCTCCCTCTTCGCCTCTGATCCGTCAAACTCGCTCTAATACCATGTGAAATTTTTAACTCTATTGCAGCAACTGGAAATTATGCTTCTAACTGTAAATTAATGATGCAATTTATTTGCTACGGCAAACAACGAATAATTCATAACTACAATTTTCACCAGAAAAATTGCGGAAAAATAAAAGCGCTGGAAACTAAGAAATGCTAGCACACACACATAAAATTGACACCGTTATTTTTGGAAAATTGTCCCCGGAAAAACCCAATGCGGGAAAATCGGTGCAGCAGTTGAAGGTTTTATTATTATGCAGCAAAAATCTGAGTACAATAAAAAATGGAAGCCAAACTGGCGTTTCTATTTGAGAGAAATACCAACAAAATCACTAAGGGGATTTTACCCTCTTCTCTGAGCAATCCCACAACCAACTGAGAGTCAAAATTGGCTCTCCAAACCCTTTCATAGGCCAACTCGCACTAGCTGGAATATGCCTCTGATGATTACGTCTTGTCTATTGCTACCTCTAGAAGTGATTCTCCCAACTTCCTGGAAATTTTCCCAACCACTGGAAGCTGAATCGACGTCTCTTCTGGTTGAATCGAAATGCCCCTTTTGAGGCACAGTGCAGCCCTTGCACAGCCTCCTAAAGAATAAACTCAACCTCCTCTCACTGCCTCTTCGGAACTAGAAACTCCTTGGTAAATTTGCTACTCTGCCCCTCTGCCACCTGATACTCGATCTCGCTGTTGAATCACCTGCTATTGGAAAATCGAATTGCCTTGATCACCGAGTATCTGCAGCTGGTGTGTTCTCCATCTACCGATCGACCTCTTCTTATAATCTCCAGTTGAGACTTCAACAGTCACAATTAAAACTTAATCGATGGTTGAGATCATCTCTAAGTCGATCTGTGTGTGTTTCTAGAGAATTCTCACATTTCTCAACTAATTACTATTAATTAACCAGTTTTCCTAAGTTAGACTTGGGAAAAATCTAAATGATGGTCAAATAATTTAATTGAGCTATCTCTAGGTGGAATTTTCGTAAACGATTTCTAGGTTTTGGAGAACTCATGTGTTTTAGTCTCTCCACAATGTTTGAGACTAGAACACCATCCAATGCTACAAAAACTAACACCATGAGTCAAAACACAAAATAACCCCTTACAGAGACACATGTATTACCACAAATTGTATTAGAGGAACCATGAGTCAAAACACGAACGAACCCCTCACAGACACACAAGTATTTCACCATGGAAGGAGAAGTAATATGCCAATTTAGGACTTTTATATTCTGGATAATGCATGTGGATAGGAATAGATTGATAAGGATTAGATGACATCGATTAAGAAAAAAAAATGAAGAAGAAGATTTCCTCAATAAATCATTAGTCTTTTGGTACTTGGTTCAGAAAGAAGGTAAGAGAGAAGCTAAGTTCCCTGTGTGAAACAGGTAAATAGGAAAATATAAAAATGAGAAGAATGTTTATTCTATTGCTTATTTTGCAAGGGGGGAATATTTTATTTTATTCTATTGATATTTGATGAAAAAAATCAAAACAATACCCCTCTCAGTATATAAAATTATTATCGTCTGTTCTATGCTACCGATATATACATATGGGATGAAACTCAATGCAGTGCACTGATGTTGTTTTCAGAAATCTATCAAATAATAAACTGGAGGAATCGATTCCAGATTTATCCGGGCTAACTAATCTCCAATATATGTAAGTAGATGATAAAAAATTTCTGTTACTATTCTAAAAGTGGGATTACGTCAATCCTGTATAACAGATTCAGTTTTCAGGGACTTGAGCAACAATTCCTTTAATTCCTTCGAATTTCCTCAGTGGCTTATGACTATCCAAGGCTTGACAACAATGTAAGTTTCTCAAAATTTCAAATTTTTACAAAAGCTTTGTAGATCGAAAGAATAATTGTTAGAATAATGACAGATTTATGTTGCTGTGCTGCTTCACAGAATGCTGGAAAATTGCAGTCTGACCGGACAGATTCCCTCCAATATTTTTAACCTACCATTTTTTCAGACTCTGAATCTCAAAAATAATCATCTGAATGGAACTGTAGTTCTCAATGGAAGCGTAAGTCCAGACCTGCAAGTGATAGACCTTCAGAATAATAGCATCAACGATGCACCTCAGATTGGCAATGCCAACATTACTATATTGTGAGTACCTTTTGACTTTACCGAACCCACTTTGTGATCTTTATAATTACCCTAAGGTCAGCTTCTCAATTTAGGAAACATTGTCGATAAATTGGCCCCTGCCAACCATAAATTTGGGTGCTGATTCTCATAATTGTTATTGTTTATCTTAATTAACATTCCCCAACACTTGATATTGGTTTTGAGTAACTTGTTCGTGGTGGTCTGGACTCTGAAATTGCAGGCTTCAGGGAAACCCTTTTTGTCAACCGCAAGCTTCAGGCTCTACCAGGTTCTGCCAAATTTACAACGCTACCAGCTACGAAACGAGTCTAGAAGTGTGTGGAAACACGACATGCTCTGTGGGATTCCAGGTCAATCCTCGGACCTGCAAATGCCAACGGCCTTATCATGGAAAACTAATCTTCGGAGCTCCCAAATTTTCAGATTTAAACAATAAGACAAGATTTGACCACCTGGTGCAAACTCTTCAGTCGAATCTCTCTGTGGACGTATATCTGTTCTCCCTCCATTTTGCGAGCAACTATGAACTCCATTGTTCGGTTCGATTTTTCATCAGAGACAATACGACGGGCAGTGAATACTCACAGATTTTGAATACGATTTCCAACATTAGTAATCATGTCTATCAGGCTCCTTACGTATTCAGGCCCTATG
Source organism: Pinus albicaulis (assembly GCA_034641835.2). Classification (NCBI taxonomy): domain Eukaryota; kingdom Viridiplantae; phylum Streptophyta; class Pinopsida; order Pinales; family Pinaceae; genus Pinus; species Pinus albicaulis. Next base: position 1,017,113,979 of record CM076581.1, on the reverse strand, counting down.
TTTTTATGGGAGATATATACACTCCACGTAAGAACACGGCAACTACATTGCATACTCTTGGCCTTTATTTATAACCAATTAAAATGATAAGATAGCGTTAAGGGTCAGAGTAACCTGTTTGTGTGGTTGTTTGCAGAGAATCCAAAATTGGGTCTGAGCAGGGTTGCCATCGCCAGCATAGCCATGACAATAGCTGTATTGACTCTTGGGATTCTAGGAATAGGTTTTTATGCTTGGAAGCAAAAGAAAAGAGCTGATAAGGCCATTGAAATGTACAGACCATTCGGTACAGTATAGTCTATATAACCTGATAATTGGGAAATGTATTTATGTACCATTTGTAGAAGATTCAAGACATCATTTAAATGAATTCTGATCCTGCCCGTCTGTGAACTTTTACAGCATCATGGGAAGCGAGTAGTCGAGATGGTGTTGGTGCTCCTAAACTAGAAGGTGCCAGATGGTTTTCCTTAGCTGAAATGAAGAAGATTACAAATAATTTCTCCGAGGATAATGCAATCGGAATAGGAGGTTATGGGAAGGTATAGATATTAGAAACTATTCCATTTAGCTAACAAAATAGATTAAGACGTTCGGAAATACTTCGCTGGACAAGGCATGGGAAGGCCCTTTCACCTTAGACTAAGGCATTGCAAGGACTAATGCAAAATTGAGGTGCCTGAAGTGAATTTGATCGGTACTAACAGAGCACAGTTGAACTTTAAATACTTCTGGAGAGAGTCCTTATCCTCTTCACTGGAACTTGCAGGGGTACAAAGGAATGCTAGATGGAGGTGAAATGGTGGCCATCAAAAGGAATAAACAAGGGTCGATGCAGGGTGTTTCCGAATTCAAAACTGAGGTCGAGCTCCTGTCTCGAGTTCACCATAAGAACCTGGTGGGACTCATTGGTTTTTGCTTTGAGAAAGAAGAACAAATGCTTGTTTACGAGTACATCACAAATGGAACACTTTCAGAAAATCTCTATGGTAAGTACTAAGAATATCACAAGATGAACTTCTTCTTCCAGATCCATCACATAAATAGTTTTAGTGCAGATGTTTAAGTTTTAAACATTGGCATTAAAACTAACACTGAAATTTATTGATCCTTATAAAAATGATGAAGCTTATCATAATTCAACTCACATAACCTCAATTCTGAAATATGACAAGATTTCTACTATGGGCACCATATATATTACTTCAAAGTTCAAACTATCAATATTCCATTGGATCTGACAAAGAATGAAAAACAGGTAAAAAGGGTATTCGACTTGACTGGGCAAGAAGAGTTCGTATAGCACTGGAGTCTGCTCGGGGGTTGACATATCTGCACGAGCTTGCAGATCCACCCATAATACACAGAGACATCAAATCGGCTAACATATTGTTGGACGCGAATCTGACTGCTAAGGTAGCAGATTTTGGTCTTTCCAAACTCATTATTGATGGAGAAGCTGAGGCAGGAGGCAAAGGCTACGTCTCAACCCAAGTCAAAGGGACAATGGTAATCATTTTATACTGCCTTTATACTGTGTAATGGCAGATCTTTCTATGCTGGAAAACATTGAGTGTATGTGTTTGTGCAGGGGTACCTGGATCCAGAGTACTTCACAACGCTGCTGCTCAGCGAGAAGAGCGACGTCTTTAGTTTCGGTATTGTTTTGCTGGAGCTTACTACAGCGAGGTCCCCCATTCAGGGCGGGAAATTCGTGGTCAGATTGGTGAAGGCAGCCCTGGCGAGCGGGGGAATAAGTGGTTTGCAGGAGGAGTTAATGGATCCATTGTTAAAAAAATCTGCTGATACCAATCCCCTGCCAGGCTTTGAGCGGTTCTTGGGCTTGGCACTGAGTTGCGTTGAGGAATCAGGTTCCCAGCGACCCTCGATGAGGGAAGTAGTGAAGGAGCTGGAATCGATTGTGGAAATGGGATCAGGTTTCTCTGCAGACTCCATTGCACCGCGGAGATATGAGTACGATAACACTGGACGGTCTCCACTTTATTATAGTAAAGCTGTGGAAGCGAGCGATTCCAGTGGAAATGTGCGAGGAAAGGAAAGTTATAGTGATTTGTCCGCATATAGCGGAGACTATGCTCTATCTCGTGGACGTTAAAATATGGAAATGTGCGAGGAAAGGAAAGTTATAGTGATTTGTCCGCATATAGCGGAGACTATACTCTTATCTCTTGGACGTTAAAATAATATTCATTTTTTTTTGTTTCGTTAAAATATTATTTATTTATTTATTTTCAGATTATATAGTTTATGTAGATGGTAAATTTTTTAATATATTTTAAAAATTGGGATGGATAATAATAATTTTGGTGGACATTTTTTTATTTTTATATTAAATAATGGATTTAAATGTATTTTTTATTTTTTATTAAATAAATTTTTGAAGAAATTTTTTTTGGATGTAAGAAAATAGGGTAATGGTCTTAGATTCAGAGGATTCAGAGGTATTTGGCCTAAGTTAAAGCCTCCTTGTTATGGATTAACAGCTGGTAATTACATGTGATTTGGTTTTCTGGATTATTAGGTGAGATGGTTTTCTTTGAATAACAATGATGAGTTCGAAAACCACCAACTGGTGGCTTGGTTTTCCTTGAATAACAGTGATGAGTCAACTTGCATTTGTGAATAACACTTAGTGATGATTGTCTCTACTCTTAATTTGACAACTTAATTATGATAGGTTTTCTCATTCTTAAAAAAAAAAACTTTTAATACAACCATTTTTAAACTTTCTTTATAAAATCACAATGTAAATATGTTTTATTTTATATTTTGTTTGTAGATGCCAAAAATATATTTAAATATATCTATATTAAACATATTTTATTCAATATTTCTTTTTAAATTGTGATTTCCTAAACATATTTATAACAAAGGCCCAGTGGTGGCATGTCACTCCCTATATGTATACATGAATTACATACATATAGTTTTTTAGTTTATTTGGTTGAAATGGTATGTGTGATACACCTTGAATATCGACTAAGAAGCCTTACAGATCAATTTGTTATCTAGCTTGATAGGTGATTAGAAATATATTTCAATATGTGTTAATTTAATATTTCAATATATATTACATGAATTTTTCATTATAAGAAGACACATAAATGCTTTGTTCAAAAATAAAATAATATTAAATAATGTTTAAGGGCTTGATTTTAACACAAAATAATGGTTGCCTTCATAGCCAATTTTGTTTATTATATAAAAAGTATAATTGAACTTTATTTTAAGAAAAATATCTAAATTGAGTTTATTATATATATAAAATATTTTATATTATAAAAATAAATATATTTTTTTTGTATTTTTAAATAAAAATATAATATATTATTGTAAATGGAGGTTCATTGACAATAATCACAATATTAACTGAGTATTCAACTTCATATGTGTGTGTGTGTGTGTGGGTGTGTGTAATTTTAAGAAAAATTATACCTGCCATAAGGCTAGTATATTGTAGTAAGTAAGTGGGTGACTTTTTATTAATTCAGTTAACTATTTCATATATTTTGTATTTTGCCAAAATCTAACTTTACAAAATTATTTTTATATTCTATAGTAATTATTGAATTTTATATATTCTATAAATTGGTCTGAATGGACGTTAACCATCATCATCATCAACATGATTGGGTGTCCATTTTTACATGTTATTGGCCATTACATTGGGAATTGAGTAATGTTACAGACTTTAAATTTCCATTAGGAACGGGACCACCAGAGACAGTGACTTTCATCTACCATATGTACGAGGTTGTAAATTCCATCCACCATATGTACCTGTACCTCTGTCCTTTGGTCAGATCGATAAGCTCGACCATCTTGACCACCTTCAATGAGTTGGAACATAAGGACGTGATGTTGAATCATACTAGTATTCTGGGTAAACACTATGACAGATGGTTACTGAGAGCCCAATCTATTAAATTATACACCTTGACCACCTTCAATGAGTTGGAACATAAGGACGTGATGTTGAATCATACTAGTATTATGGGTAAACATTATGACAGAGGGTTACTGAGAGCCCAATCTATTAAATTATCTTCTACACCACACGACCTCACACAGTGATAAGTTTAAAATAGCAATGATATATGTTTTATAATAAAATAATTTTAAAATTAAATTAATATATAAATTATAATAAATTATTCTAAATAAATAAATAATATTTTATAATATAAATTATTTAAAAATAAATCATTAAAACTTAAATTTTATATAATTATTTTTCATGAAAAATGAAAATTTTTTGACTGCTCACGCTACTACGACTAGGTTAAGCACAGGTGGTGCCTCTGTAGCTACGCGTGCATCCTGCACAGCAAGGCTACTGCAGTGGCCTGCCTAGGGCTCTGCCCTCATGGAGGCACAAGGCTCGCCCAAGGAGTTTCCACCCCCTCTTCCATCAGTTGCTGTAGACTCCTTCAATCTGCTTCTGGTTGGTTTTCCCCAGAAGAAAAAGAACGAAGCTGCAAAATTCGTGAAGAAGCTTGATGACATTCCGGAAATCTCTCTGCCCCCAGAGACTCCCATTCAAGTTGCTCTTTCCTTCGCTAATCGTGCCCTCGTTCGCCAGTTCACTGGGCTCTGGCCCTGTCCAAAATCTACCGAGCTCTGGGTTATCCAAAACTGGGCTCCTTTGATCAAGCAAAGTGTCACCTCTTATTTCCTTGGGCAAGGGTTCCTCCTCTTTGAATTCTCCTCAAAAGATGATAAGGATCTGATTTTCCAGAATGGGCCCTATTTCATGGGCCCCCAGGTCCTATATCTCAACAAATGGACACCGGATTTCAATCCGGTTGTCGATGTTCCCACTGCAGTCTCGGTGTGGGTTCAGCTCCCCAATCTCCCAGTTCATTATTGGAACTGGGATTCCCTGAAGCACATCGGAAATGCCCTTGGGAAATTCATAGATCGAGCAAATAACAAAGACCAATATGACTGTGCTAGAATTTGCGTTGAAGTAGATCTTGAGGTGGGTCTCCCAGAGGCCATCAAAATCAATGTTGGAAGTTGGTATCATGTGCAGAAGTTGGATTATGAACAGCTGCCCTTCAAGTGTTGGAAATGCCATGTCTATGGCCACTTTGCTAAAGGATGCCCGTCCAATGCTGAGCCAGAGAAAGTGAATGAGGAGGGCTGGAACCAAGTCAAGCGCTCAAAGACTTTTCACAATAATCAAAATCCTGGAGGTCCCAATGGCAAAGGCCCTCTCCAGACCAATGCTCAGAAGCCCCTTCCTAAAAGGGGACAGAAAACAAATTCAACCCTCTAAGCCAGCAAATAGAGGGATCCCAAGAGATCGCGATTCAAAAACCAGTCTCCCCAAGCAAAGGCACCTCCTCCTCTCCCAAGGGAGCAAGCGCTGTTGAAAGCTCCAAAGGCACCCCCCTAGAAGTCGAGGAAGAAGATCAATAATCGGATGCTTCAGAAGAGGAAGGAGAAATAGGAGAGTCTCAAGCCTCGGTAAGGAGATCCGCAAGAGGCCGCAAGACTGATAGGGAAAAAAGAGAGCAGGAAACGTACAAAGAAAAGCTTCAAGGCAGCCAGCCAATGCTTGAGAAGCTATTAGCCTCTAAACCAAAGATGGCGAGAAATCAGCCCCAAGGCTCCAAAGGAGCCCACCAGAAACATAAATAATGAAAATCATCTCCTAGAACTGCAAAGGTATGGGGAGCAAAGTTAAGGAAGAAGCCATAAGAGGCTTAATAAGGATAGAAATTCCTGACATACTTCTCGTCCAGGAGACTAAACTGGAAGACACGGTCTTCCTGCAAGAAAGCAAGAATCTTTGGCACAGAAGTGAAGCAAGAGCAATCTCTGCCCATGGGGCCTCGGGAGGACTAGGCACCCTCTAGAATGCTAGCAAGTACTCAGTTATCTATGAGGCTCGAAATACTCATTGGCTGCTACTACAAATGCAGCATCTGGTCTCAAAAGAGACTTTATGTCTCTTCAATGTGTATGTCCCAATCAATGCTGGGGAAAAAAAGGCCTGCTGGGATTCTATAAGAAATCAAGCAGATCTAGCAAACTTGGAAAACATCATCATCGTCGGAGACCTCAATCTCACTCTACTCTCGTCTGATAAGAGAGGAGGCAGCATTGTTCGAGATCCGGCAAGGGAATGGGCGGAGGATCTCATGCAAGACTGGGACCTGCTGGACATCAAACCATCTTCCGGTAAGTACACTTGGTCGAATAAAAGAATAGGTCCAGGCCATATTGCTACCAGACTGGACAGATTTTTCATTCAAAGCTCCTTCCTTTTGCTAGGGCTTGAACCTAGATTGCATATTCTATCTAGCAGCATATCGGATCATAAACCTATCATGCTTGATCTTTAGGCCCACCTTGATCTGGGCCCCATTCCTTTTAGATTTAGCCCCCTCTGGGCCAAGGAACCTGATTTCATGCAATTAGTCATGGATTGTTGGAGGCAGCCAATTAAAGGCTCCCCTTTTTTTGTCTGGGAGGAAAAACTCAAAAGAGTGAAAGTAGCCCTGAGAATATCAAGAAAGTATCATTTTCTCACTTTAAAAGCTTGTATGGTGAGGACATGGAGCTGAACCATCTCCCAGATCTACTTGATGTAGTTCCTCTCTCGATTTCAACCAGCATGAATCTCCATCTAAATGCCAAATTCAACAAGAATGAAGTTAAAAATGCCCTCTTCACTATGGATCTGGACAAGGCCCCTGGACCAGATGGATTTACAGCTAGATTCCTCCAATCCTGTTGGCTGGGGATTGAAAAATATCTCTTCAAAATGGTCCAAAAATCCCAAAATGCCAGAAAATCGGGGGCAGCACTAATTCAGCGTTTCTTGCTCTAATCCCTAAGGAGAAAGGGGCTAGCAACTTTAACAGGTTCCGCCCGATCTCCTTGTGCAATATCGGATACAAGCTAATTACCAAAGTTATTGCAAATAGATTGAAGCTCATTCTCCCCAAAATTATTTCGGAGAACCAAGGAGGCTTCATCCATGGCAGGCAGATTGTAGACAACTTCACATTAGTCCAAGAGGCAATTCATTCAAGCGTGCACCGCAATGAAAAATGTATGGTTGTCAAACTTGATTTAGCAAACGCATTTGATCGAGTAAGGCATATTTTTTTGTTAAATGTCTTAAGCAAGTTTGGATTTGGTGTGAGCTTTATAAATTGGATTCGGGCCTGCATCTCGGAGCCCTGGATTGCACCATTAGTGAATGGTAGAGCCACTAACTTCTTCAAAGCCATGAGAGGCCTTAGGCAGGGGTGCCCCCTCTCTCCTCTGCTATTTGTCATTCAAGCATTGGCTCTCATTTTTCTCTTAGATAAGAAGCTTCAAGATCAGGAAATCAATGGGCTTTGCATAGCAAGAGGGATCAAAAATATCAATCACGCCCTATTCGCTGATGACACCCTATTAGTTGGGGGCAACTACTGTAACTTCAGCCTCCAAATTCAAATTAGTGCTAGATGAATTTTGTGAGGCCTCTGGCAGCATTTTAAACAAGGGAAAATGCCATATATACAGTTGGAACACTTCGCCCAGTTTGCTTTCCTCTATAGCTAGATGTTTGGGCTTCGCTGCTTCCTCATCTTGGTCCTCCTTTAAGTACCTGGGCCTTCTAGTCTTCCTTAAAAGAGACTTCAGTAAAGATTGGCTACCTCAACTGGAGAAATTCAAAATTAAACTTCAAGCCTGGGGTTATTCCTGGCTCAACATTGCTGGCAAAGCTGTCCTCATTAAATTTGTGCTTAACAGTCTCCCATTATTCCACTTCTTTGCTCTTTTAGCACCGGTGGGCATCATCAGAAAGATGGAGGAGTGTATCTGACACTTCTTCTGGAAGGGAGGCAAACAGAACGAAAATAAGATGCCTTTATTTAACTGGGACACTGTCTCCAACCCCTGTGGGAAGGAGGTATGAACATAAAAAATCTCAGCCATCAAAATATAGCTATGAGTGCAAAAATAATATGGAAAATTATTGCACCCAAGCTTGGTTGGGCCCAATTGGCTCTTTGGAAAAAATACTTCAGAGGAAATCGCACTTGCTGCCTAGACAGCCCGATCCAGCAGACCAATTCGCCATTCCTCAAGCTGCTTGCCAAAGCTGCTCCTCTTATCACAACGCATGCATACGGGGTACCTGGAAATGGTAAAAAAATCAAGATATGGACAGACAGAGTTATGAATGAAGCTTCACTGGCGGACATAAGCTCACTTAGTGCGCTACGAAGATGGATGGAGGAGGAAAAGCTCACATCCCTGTGGGATATCTTCGAGTGGCATGGGTCAACCTGGGCAGGTTGGAAGAACATCATCGTGCCACGTGAACTGCAACACGATTGGCACTCCCTTCTTGGTCTTCTTCACGACATGGCGCCCTCCCACGTTTGCAAATCTGATTCGAGGGGTTGGGGCTCGAAGGCAGGAGGTTACAAGGTTGCTCTCGGCTACGCCAAGTTGAGGGAGAGGTCTCACGTCCCACCAGATCCGGCGCCGTGGAAAACGATTTGGTGCTGCCCCTCATGGCCCAAAATCGACCATTTCTGCTAGCTTCTATGCCATAGCAAAATATTAACACATGAAAACTTGCAAAAAAAAAAGATTCCACGGACCTTCAAGGTGTTCGCTGTGCAAAGAGAAAATGGAAAGTGTCACCCATCTGATGTTGGAATGCAGTTTTTCTATGCAAATATGGGCTGATCTACTATATAATCTGAATCCAACTTCACTCTTCCAAACTCTATTTCTGAGCTATTTTCAAAATGGCCGAGCAAGTATCCTGGTCCATCTCCAAAAAACAAAGTAATCAAAGCTGCTTGGTCCTCTTTTCCTTAAATAATTTTCTGGCAGATATGGTTTGAATGAAACAGAAGGATCTTCAGAAATATTGAGCAGAATCCCAAAGCAATAGAAGTCAAGATAAGATGCCAGCTAAAAGAATGCCTGATAGATATAAAAGATGATTCCAATCTGAGTCAACAAGATATAGACTGGGGTTCCTTCCTTGACCTGCACTTTCAAAAAGCTATAAGTAATGCCTCTCTTCCCAAAGCTTAGAAAATAAGGGAATCCGAAACAGATTTTCATGGCTGGATCATAAACCAATAAAGACATTCCCTCTTTTTTGATGGGACAACAAAGGGCAATCCATGAAAGGCCGGTGCAGGTGGTGTCATCTTAAATACTGATGGCAAAAAGGCTCACTCTTTTGCCTAGGGTTTGGGTCATTCAACCAACATCCAAGCTGAGGCTCTGGCTCTCTTTCAAGGTCTCATGCTTCTCAAAATCTTAAACATCAGCGAAACAAATGTTTTAAGCGACTCCCAGATCATCATAAATGCTATTGTGTCAAATTCTCCTCCTATGGATTTAAAACTGGCAAGACTGATCACCATAATCAAAGACTTGGGAAACTCTTTTCAGAAGCTAAATTTCTTCCATGCGCTGAGAAACAACAACAAGGATGCGGACCTCGAAGCCAATAAAGTTGCCCAACTTTCTGCTGGGGCCATGATGAAGGATGAAGAAGAATCATGGGAACCTATTCCTTAATATAGTTTGCTGCAATGTTTTATTGCCTCATATTAAGTCAGTTTGTATGTATTCAGAAACTGGGGAAAATTTCTGAAATCGATTCCATAGTAGCATCTTCTAAAAGATGCAGGACTAGCATCAATCTCATAACCATTTTGAGTGATGAAGTACAATGGGCTTTGGCTCTTCATTATGTAAACAGAATTTTGGCAGCTAGGCCAAGCTTGCAATAATATTCCATAACCGTTTCTGTTTTAAAAAAAAAAAAAAAAAACTTCTTAAATTTTATATAAATTAAAATCCCCATACTCAAATATAAAAACTTCTCATTTCCAATTTAATATATTTTTCGAATTAATGAAAATTTTCATTAAATAAAAATTATAATAATATTATTATATAAATTTATTTAATTACACATAGCAAACTTACTACATTATTTCTTCATTGTCTAACACTTAACTTAATAATACTTCACATTTTAATTTAACTATATTTAAACTATACTATGTAGCACTTGTTTAAATTATAATAGTAATTGTAAAAATAATTATAAAATGATTTAGAGATTTTGTAAATTTAAATAACCACTTTAATACTATGAATGTTTTTTTTACAGGAACAGTTATAGTTTTATATTAAGACCTTGGCTTGAATGCCTCAAATCGGATTACAAAATATGGGAGCAAAGCTTAATTTTCCTCATCAGTCAGGAATTCTATGACCTAGATACTTATATGTCGGTGCTTCTTACATTTAGTAATCGAATCAATCTCCAAAATTTTCCCTAACTTGTGAATACAAACGAACTGTTGCAATAAAATGCAATAAAACATATATACCGGATTTTAAGGGATCAAATCCCACTCTTCGTCCCTGTCTCTTAAAAGAGTGTCAGTGGAAAGAAGAGTAGCTTTGTTGGCTTCCAAATCTGCGTCCTTATTATTCTCCCGCAATACATGGAAGAAGTTCACACTATGCAAAGATTTTACCATTGTTTTAATTCTTGTCACCAATCTTGCAAGCCTGAGATCTTTAGGAACAGAGTTGTCCACAATAGTCTTTATTATGGACTGTGAGTCGCCAATTACATTTTCCTCTTTGATGTCGACTTCCTTGACTTTCTTGAGGCGTTGGAGCAGTGCCAGCGCTTCTGCTTCGGTGTTAGTGTTGTGTCCCAAGCCCCAGGCATAACTATGCACAATGTTGCCCTCAATATTCTTAATGACACCTCCCGCCCCTGCTTTCCCAGGATTGCCTTTGGCAGCCCCGTCAAAGAATAAAGTAATGTCTGGGCTGCTTATTGATCCAAGCGGAGAAGTCTTTCTCGTTGAGTTTGATTTGCCATTATTTTCTTGTCGTACTCTGCCTTACTGCTATAGAGAATTGAAGGCCCATCATGTCGCCCCATACCAAATCCTGCTGGCTTAAGTTTGTTCCCTCAAGTTGATCTCAGCTGGCTTTTGATCTTGGCCATGGTTATCTTAGCATTTTGCGCTTTACCTTTAAATATTCTATTATTCCTTTCAAGCCAGATTTGCTAACAAATAATCTTTGGCAAGGAGAGCCAGGTGGCCTTAAAACTATCATTATTTGTGAATACACCCGAATAGTTGTGCAACCAACAAGCAAACAAATCAGTGATGGATGTGAGGGTTGTGAAATTGTTTCCCCAAGGACCTAGGGCCTCATGCCAGACCTTTGTAGCGAATTTACAATCCAGCATTAGATGACTAGCATTCTCCTCATTTTCGCAGCACATCAAAAATCTAAATGGCCCATGGAATCCTCTTTTCTTCAATCTGTCCTCAGTCAAAATTCTATTGTGGCACATGAGCCAGATGAAGAAGTCAATTTTCGGGATGGTCTTTTGTCGCCATAGCCCTTTCCAAATCACTGGATTGGGCGGGACATGTGGCTATTCCTTCAATTTGGCGTATCCCTGCACCATTGTATAACTACTAGAATGTGATCCCCATCCACGCTTGTCTTGCCTCCTTGCGTGGATCGGGGCCATGCCCTTCAGATGAGCGATCAGAGCGTCCCAATCCTGCTTCAGATCCGATGGAACCTGCAGCTGCTTCCAACAAGTCCATTTGCAACCATCCCAACACGAAATGTCCCATAGGGTAATGAAACCAGCACTGGACATCTAGGTTTGCAGCGCATTCAGAGCATGGTTTTCGGCAAGTGGAGGCTCGTTCATTATGTTGTCATCCCATTTTCGGATTTGTTTACCATTTCCTGGTATCTAGTAAGCATGATGATGGATCAACGGGATGGCCTGCGCGCAGAGCTTAAGCATATGCGAACCAATTTTTGTGAGGGGTCTGTCCAGACTTCGTTTCCTTTGCCCACTAAGATATTTCTTCCACATAGCTTTTTGCGCCCAAATAGGCTTAGAAGCAATGACCCTCCATAATATTTTTTCCCCCATAGCAACGTTTTGAGTGCATAGATATTTGAAATTCAGTCCTCCTTCCATCAGAGGCTTGGTGACTTTGTCCCATCTAACAAGTGGCATTCTCTTTTCGTTTTGTTTGCCACCTTTCCAAAAGAACCTTCGAATGAGATCCTCCATCTTCTTGAGGATGTAGAAAGGGGCCAGCAAAACAAAAAATTGAAAGATCGGAAGACTGTTGAGGACAGCCTTGATCAGAACTGACTTACCAGCAAGATTGAGCCATGAGAAACCCCAGGCCTGGATTTGGAGTTTAAACTTGTCTAACAGTGGGAGCCAATCTCTACTCGAGGAGTTTTTTTTGGAATATTGGGAGGCCCATATACTTGAATGAGGTCCAAATGGAGGAGCCAGCAAGGCCCAAACACCTGGAGATAGCGCGAAGAACACCGTTAGAAATATTCCAACTATAAATATGGCATTTCCCCTTATTTAATTTGCTGCCCATAGCATCACAGTAGTCGTCCAACACTTCTTTAAACCTTGTAGCAGAATGCAATGAGGCTGCGCCCAACAACAGAGAGTCCTCGGCAAACAAAGCATGATTAATATTCTTAACTCCTCTGGCAATGTTAAGGCCCATGATATCTTGGTCAAGTTGCTTCTTATCCAAATAGAAGCTTAGAACAGAGGCTTGAAGAACAAATAGGAGAGGGGAAGGAGGACACCCTTGTCGAAGCCCTCTTGTAGCTTTAAAGAAGTTCGTTTCTCACCCATTCACCAGAGGGGCAATCCAAGGCTCGAAGATACAAGCACGAATCCAATTGATGAACTCTAGCCCAAACCCAAACTTGTGCATAACATCAAAAAGAAAGTTGTGTCTGACACGATCGAAAGCATTAGCTAGATCCAGTTTGACAACCATTCCCTTTTCTTTTCGTTGCAGGCTTGAGTGGATCGCCTCCTGCACTAGGATAAAATTATCCACAATCTGCCTCCCATGAACAAAACCTCCTTGGTTCTCTGAGATAATATTAGGGAGAATACCTTTGAATCTTTTGGCTATCACCTTGGTTATCAGCCTATAGCCTATATTATATAGAGAAATAGGTCGAAATATGTTAAAATCACCAGCTCCCTTTTCCTTCGGAAAAAGGGCAAGAAAGGTTGAGTTCATGCTTGGGACTTCAAGACCATCTTGTACAAATCCTTTTTCACTATCTGCAAACAAGAATGGAGGAATCTAGCTGTGAATCCATCCAGACCAGGGGTTTTGTCAGGCTCCATAGCAAAGAGAGCAGCCTTTATTTCCTTTCTAGTAACCTTTGCTTCGAGGTGCTGATTCATCCTGGAGGTTATCTTTGAAGGAACCACATCCAGAAACTTAGAATTATGATCCAACACACCTTCTTCACTGTAAAGGTTTTTAAAATGAGAGAAAGTTGCCTTTTAATACTCTTGAAGTCATTGTGAATTATGGAGTCTTCCTTGATTTCTGAGATGGAGTTGAAGCTTCTTCTCGCTTGGGATTGTTTGTGGAAGAAAGAAGTGTTTCTGTCTCTCGCTTTTAGCCAAAGGCTGCGAAACTTTTGTCTCCAAAATTCTTCCTCCGACATACATGCCTTATGAAACTTATGTTGTAAATTTTCCTCCATGTCTAGAGCTTATTTTGTGATGCCTGCATCTTCCATTTGCAAGTGATGGAGCTCAAGATTGTCTCAGGCATGCTTTCTTACTACCCCTGGGTTAGGGAGAGTTTTGGCCCAACTTTTCAAAACAAATTTCACTCTTCTGAGCTTTTCCTCACTTACGAAGAAAGGAGAACCCTTGAGAGGCATCCTCCAACTTTCCTTTACCTTGTCCATGAAGTCCGAATTCTTGACCCACAAAGGACTAAATCTGAATAGAATAGGGCCTAAATCATTTTGGGCCGACAGTTCTAGCTTAATAGGTTTATGATTTGAAACGCTGCAAGGAAGGATAAGCATACTAGCCTCTAGTCCTAAAAGGAGAAAGAGTTTTGAACAAGAAATCTATCTAATCTTGCTGCAATATGTATAGGACCGACTCTTTTATTTGAGCAACTGTACTTACCATTTGAGGGCTTGATGTCGAGCAAGTCCCAATCCTGCATGAGGTCCTCCACTCATTCCCTTTTCAGATCCCTAACGATGCTTCCTCTTCGCTTCTCAGACAGAATAAAGGTGAGGTTGAGATCGCCAACAATGATGGTATTGTCCAGATTCTCTATATCTGACAGGTTTCTGATAGAGTCCCAGCAGGCCTTCTTCTCCCCTGCATTTACCGGAACATACACATTAAAGAGGCTGAAGGCCTCCTTAGTATCATGATGCTGGAGTTCAAGAACTGCCAGTGAGTATTTTGGATCTTAGTGATCATCGTGTTCTTTTTAATATTCCAAGGAGTGCCCAGACCGCCCGAAGCTCCTCGAGCTGAGACGGCCTGTTCTCCCACTTTATTCCAGAATTTATTACTTGTTTGGAGGAAGTCTTTATCCTCCATTTTTGTCTCCTGGATTAGAAGGATATCTGGGGCTTATATCCTTAACAGGATTCTCATGGCTTCTTCTTTCACTTTGCTCCCCATTCCTCTGCAATTCCAAGAGACAACCTTCATCACTTACATTTTTGGGTGTGATGAGCTCCCTCGGAGCCCTGTGTCTGGTTTCTTGTCATCTTCAGAGTTCTTGCCAATAGCTTCTCAAGGGTTCGTTAACTACCTTGGAGCTTATCTTTGTAAGTTTCTTTCTCTCTCTTTTCCCGGGCAGGCATTCGACCTCTTGTTGATCTTCTAGCCGAAATTTGTGATTCCCCTATTTCTCCTCCCTCCTCTGATTCCTACGGCACTTGTTCTTCCTCTTTAGCTTCTGCATGCTTCTCCTTAGGTATTTCTGGGGCGCTTTCTCCTTGCCTCGAGCCTGAGGGTGTCCCTTTGTCTGGGGTCGCTTTCTTATGCATTTCGACCTCCTGGAATTCCTCTGAAGCTGAGCTTAAGGTCCCAAAATTGTTCTCTTGGCCCTTCGGGGGAGGATTTTGCTAATCAGGAGCCGGCTGAGGACCTTTACCTTTTGGAGCCCCATAAGGGTTTGGGGTCTTATGGGTAGTCTTTGATCTCTTAACCCGCTTCCAGCCCTCCTCTTTTCCTTTCTCTTCCTCTCCATTGCTTGGGCAACCCCTAGCAAAGTGTCCGTATTCGTGGTATTTTCAGCACTTGAAAGGAAGTTGCTCATAATCTAGTTTTTGTACATGAGACCAGCTGTCGACATCGATTTTTATTTCCTTCTGTAGTCCCACCTCTAAATCAACCTCGACACAGATTCGAGCACAATCATATTGATCCTTGTTGTTTGCCCGGTCAATGAATTTTCCTAGAGCGTTGCCTATGTGCTTAAGAGATTCCCAATTCCAGCAATGCACTAGGAGATTCAACAACCTTACCCACACAGGAACGATTGTTGAAACATCCACTGCTGGATCAAAATCCGGCATCCACTTATTGAGATACAGACCCTAAGGTCCCATAAAGTAAGGGCCATTCCTAAAGATCAGATCTTTGTCCTCTTTTGAGATGAATTCGAACAGAAAGTAGCCTCTCCCCAAGAAGTACGAGGTTACATTGTTCTTGATCAACAAACTCTAATTTTTGACAACCCAGGTCTCCGTTTTTTGGAGAGGGCCAAAGGCTAGTAAACTCACCCACTAGGGCTCGATCCGCCAGAGACAAGGCAACCTGAATCGATCCCTCTGATGGAAGGGAGATTTCTGGAATGTCATCCAACTTCTTCACGAACTTGGTGGCTTCTAATTTCTTCTTTTTTGGCAGTGATGCCAGCAGCGTTTTGAAAGCTTCATCTGCGGACGGAGGAGGAGGGGGAGGAAGGGCCTGGGGCGAACCCAGATCCTCCATGGTTGCAATGGAGGGAACCCTAGCACCAGGCGGCGCGCATGGGCTCACAGGCATTCGACTAACTCCATTTAGGTTATTTTTTTCGTGGTCCAAACTAATCTCTTTAATACTATGAATGTTAATAATAAAGTTAGACAAAATTACTATATTGCATTTGTTATAATGTATATTAAAATATTAAATAATGATTTTAATCCTATGAGCGTTGATAACAAAATAGGACAAAATTACTATATTGAATTTTGTTACCATGTTTGTGTTTGTTTATATATATATATATATATATATATATATTTTTTTTTTCATTAAATATTTATTTTCTATAGTAAAATTATTATAAAAAGAATAAAAATAACTATGTATTCTTTTAAATTCTCTCCTCATTATTTGTTATAATATGAGTAATAGTTACCACAATCCTCATTAGTTGTTATAATATGAGTAATAGTTACCACAAGTTTAATAGAGTTTAGCTATTAAGACATAAAATAAGATAATCAAATTAATAATATGACCAATATTAAAATATAATCCCTCGATGGGGATGGACACGATGACAGGCTGGTTCTCGGGGCTTGCCCCCTCCACCACACGACACCCATATTGCAATTAATTAATGGGTTGAGTACCTTACACTCCTGCAGGGAAAACATTCTGGATGGTCTCACAGTTATGTTAAAAAGGGTGGTGGAGCTATTGTTTCGGTTGGTAATTTGGGCAATGTTTGTTGGTAATAAAGAGTGGGCGGCGGTAACCATGGTAGCTCGTCGGGTTTTTGGCTCTAGAGATGTGGCTTAGTGGGAGTTTGGTCTGCTCTAGTGTGGCAGAAAATCGACCTTCAAACGAGCTCTTAGGATCTTGGTTCTGACCTGGGCGGAAATTTGCAGCACGACACTATCTTTGGTCGGAATTTCAAGTTTTGTCACCTCATCCTGCTTTATGGGCTCAAGGAGCTCCCTTCTGCTGAATTTGATCAGGGAATTGTGCATTTTAGCTTGTTCACAACTCAAAGGTCTCTCCTATGCATCCTGTGTTAACATAGTTACCGATCAAATAGGTAACTGAATTGGTACCTACTTTTTTGAGGTAGCAAAAAAAAAACACTTGGTTTTGAAAAGTGGTGATGCAGAATCACCATTTTTTTTAGCATATTTTTGACACTTTAATTTTTTATTTATGAAGTATGAACATTTGTTTTAAAATGTTAGTGATTTTCAAGCTAATTTTGAAAAATGTTGATGCACCATCAACCATTTTTTTTAGAATGGTGATTTTCATGCTAATTTTGAAAAGTGTTGATGTTGCATCAACCATTTTTTTTATAGTGGTGATTCTCATGTTGGTAATAAAACATAAAAACAAAATAAGAAAAAACATGACAAAAAAACTCAAATGTAAAAAACTATATAAAAATAATTAAAAAAACCAATAAAAATGTAAAAAATAAAAACAAAATAACTCGTAAAAAAATAAAATAAAAAATAAAAATAAAAATAAAAAATTAAATAGAAAAGTAGAAAATTAAATAAAAATGAGATTTTTTTTTTTTTTAAACAAATAATTTAAAGAAAAAAAATAACCAAAAAATTTAAAAAAACATCAAAAATAATTTTTTCTAAGTTATTTAAAAAAAATACCATATAATTAAAAAAAAAAGAAAATTTAAAAATAATTAAAATTAAAATAGAAAAATAAAAAATAATTTAAATTAAAATAATAATAATAATAAGAAAATAAAAACAAAAATTTAAAAAAAAATAAAAAAATAAAAAAATAAAAAAATAAAAAAATAAAAAAATAAAAAAATAAAAAACAAAACATTTTCAAATAATAAAACAAAAATCTAGGGACGTGGGCAATGAAGTTGATCCTGAAGATTCTGCAGCTCGCCAGATCAGCCATAATAATATTGATTAAGCATGTCTTTTAAATTTTCCTTCCTTCTGTCCTAGTTTATCCGTATTTATGCAATTTATGTATTTCAATTATTTACGAAAACTAGAAACAAAGAGAATGTAGCATTTTGTTGTAGCTACTCTCTTCACTGCTCTTCAAGCAACTTATCATGTAACTATGGAGTCTTTTCTCCACCTTTTTGGAATACAAAATAGCAACCGATTATGTTAAAAAATAAAAAATAAAAAAAATCTAATTGTTTTTAAAAATTAAACCATTAAATAATAATAATAATAATAATATTTTAAAATTTAAAAACTATACATTTTATTAAAAACTATATTTTAATAAAATGTATACATTTTATTTTAAAAACTAAACATTTTATTAAATTTAAAATTAAAAAATTGAAATTAAAATTTAAAACTAAATTAAAAAAAAATTAAAAATTAATAATAAAAATTAAAAAAATTAAAAATTAAAATTAAAATAAAATATTAAATTAAATTTAAAAAAAAAAACAAATACAAAATTTAATAAATAATATTAAAAATTTAAAAAAATTATTAAAATTTAATAAATAAATAAAATTCGAATTAAATTAAAATTATTATTTTTTTAATTCGAATTTTTTATTTTTTAATAATTATTTTTTATTATTTAATAAAATTTAATTAATTTTTTATTTTTTTAAAATTTAATATATATATATATATATATATATATATATATATATATATATATATATATATATTAAATTTAATTTTGTTTTTTTAATTACAACCACATTAGAGCTCAATTTCATAATCTTTGTTGCAATACTGACCTTCCTAGCCTTTTAAGATGTCAAAATTATAGTGAGTTCGGGAGGCTTCTCTCCAAGCTTTTTGAGCATAGGAATACAATATTAAATCAAACTAAATAACTCTTTTCTTTAGGTCCGATAGACCAAAGATTGGTCTCAGTGGACATTAACCATCATCATCATCATCATAATTTAATATTTTTTATTTAAATTAAATTTTTGGATTTTAATTTTTTAATTTTTTTAATTAATTTATTTGGTTTTTCCATTTTCCATTTTTATTTTTATTTTTTTTATTTTTTTATTATTTTTTTATTTTATTTTATTTTTTCATTTTAAAAATTTATTTTTATTTTGATTTTTAATTTATTTATTTATTCGTTTATTTATTGAAATTTAATAATATATATATATATATATATATATATATATATATATATATATATATACCAAGGCTCAAACGAGGTTGGTATAAAGATACCAAGGCATGGTTAAACCATTGGGAGATCGATGAAAATGTTGCATTGCAAAATATTAATAACATTAAAAATATTGTTACTTCTAAGTTTAAAGAGAAAATGTAGTGTGAGAAAGATTTAGCCGCTTAAAGAAAATTAAGATATTATAAGGCGGTCATCATCCCTACTCTAGAAGATCAAAAGTATCTCTCTGTTTTAACTAGCTCGAATAAAAAAATTAATATTGCCAAGATAAGAACAAACTCTCATGAGCTCCATAATGAAAGAGGTCGTTGGGCGGTTCCTAAAACACCATGGGTGGAAAGGATCTGTCATCTCTGTGAGAATATGAACATTGAGAATGCAAAACACTTCCTCTTAGAATGCCCTCCGTACACTGACATTAGATCTCAGTTTCATAATCTTTGTTGCAATACCGACCTTCCTAGCCTTTTAACATGTCAAAATTATCGTGAGCTCGGGACACTTCTCTCCAAGCTCTTTGAGCATAGGAGTACAATGTTAAAACAAACTAAATAATTCATTTCTTCAGGTCCGATAGACCAAAATTTGGTCTGAGTAGACGTTAACCACCATCATCATCATCATCATCATCATATATATATATATATATATATATATATATATATATAATTTTATTTTTAATTTTTTTTTTAATTTAATTTTTATATTTTAATTTTATTTTATTTATGATTTCACACTTCTGCGATCTCTATTTCCTAATAATATTGTTTCCGGATCCATCGCATTGTGTGGGTCTATTTATTTATTTATTTTTTAAATTCATTATTTTCTTTCTTAAATTTTAGGTTTTTTGAATGTTTTAGTTCTAAAAAATTTTCAATTTAAATTATATAGCGATTTTTATTTTTATTTTTTAATGTGATTTTCAATTTTTGTTTGTTTTTTTTTAATATGCATTTTTATTATTTTAAAAATTTTGTTTAAATTGGTTTTACTTCTATTTAAAAAAAACGTTCAAAATTGACCACGAAAAAAAAGGTTTTTCCATAATACAACTTTTCGTTTTCGGGGTGTTTTTTGCACAAAAAAAATTGACTATTACTTCTAATTTTAAAAAATGTTGAAAATTTCCCCCGAAAAATCAATAAATAAATTATATATATAGATATTAAATATATATATATATATATATATAATTTAATAAATAATATTAAAATTAAAAATAAAATAAATAATAATAATTTATTAAAATTTAATAATAATAATAATAATAATCGAATTAAATTTCCCGGATGCGGGTGGCCAGCAAGTTTGAAAGGTGGCAAAGGCGGTGGGTTGGCGCGTGGGATTCTACCACCACCACCCTACCCTGCGTCCTCCAAACCATTAATAGCATTTACACCGAGCCGCCCAAGGCATTAACGCTGCACATTTGCCCAGACTTACGCTCGCTCCACAAGGATATGGCTTCTTCGAGAAGTTACAGGCTGGCATTGTTGCCTCTTCGCTCCTGCTGCTCCTCGGCGGTCTCTGAGCCCAGCTCCAGGACCATTACGGACGCAGATTCTCGCTTTCTTGTTGTTTAAACCTTTCTCCAGGTCTGCACGTCTCGCAGAGCTCCCATTGCTCTCAGCGTTATGACATTCGCTCTGATTCTCTCCCTGTGGCGTTTGGCTCTTCTCTGCTTTTTGTCCAGACCCAGCCCTCCGCCTCCTGCTCCTTCAAGCTCAGCATTTCTCACCCGAATCCCATGCCTTAGTTACGCCAAAGGATGAGGTGCAGACGCGGCTCGAGCCGTGGAGGACCTCCCCGACACCCTCCTTCCACCTCACCAAGTTCCTC
Source organism: Pinus albicaulis (assembly GCA_034641835.2). Lineage (NCBI taxonomy): Eukaryota > Viridiplantae > Streptophyta > Pinopsida > Pinales > Pinaceae > Pinus > Pinus albicaulis. The sequence continues at coordinate 1,017,093,104 of CM076581.1, read as the reverse complement.
TTCTCCTCCCTCTGATTCCCTTCGGGGTCGTTACCCTGAGACTCGTAGTGGGTGTGGCTCTCTTGCGGGGCGTGAGTTTACTCAACCTGCAAGAGGCATCTCCAGTCTCCTCCCGGGTCAGCAACACAGGGCTCAGTTCCGCTTCCCCTGTTTGCTTAATATGCCTACTGTTACAACCACCATAACCATCGATTTCAAAGAAGAGCCACCTGAATTGACTCCCGAGCTCACAGGCTCTCAGATGGCGCAATTGACGGTTGACAGGCCTTGTTATCCCTTCAGAGGAGGTCAGAAACGGAAAGAGGTTGAGGGTAGCTCCTCGAAGGACCCCAACATTGCTGCTGGTGCGGGCGACATCAAGCGAGGTTGTTTTGATGCTCTTGTTGACATGGCGGGTGCGGAAGATACCAAACAGGACGTTCCTGGTGATAACGCTGATTTGCAGGCAGAGGATGACCCCTACGCCTACGCCTGTCGTGTGGTCGAGTCTCCCCCCTCCTCTTAAGGTAACTAATGGCCATTCTTCTTTCCAGCTTGTTTTTGGTTGTTCGTCGAGCCAGGCTTAGCTCTGGTAATTGCACGCTGTCTCAGTTTAGCTATCTTCACTTCTACAGCTCGTTTGATTGCCGGTTTCCCCTTCATGGGCGGCAGATTTTTTTGTATAAGATCGATTATGTTTATATTTCCGGATCCAGACACTGTGGGTTGATAAACTGTTGGAGTTTTGCGGCCGGTTTCCCCTATGAGGGCGGCATTTTTTTGCTAAGATGCTTGTCTGTGCTTCATTGTTGTATCTGTATCTTGGCACTGTGAGTTGATATTTTGTCAAAGCGTCATGGATGTACTAGAATGCCCATCTCTCGGGCCAGAATTTCTGAGGCCCTGGCCTCCATGTAATGTATTTTTTGTATACTAATAGATTAAGCATATTCAGAAAAAAATAAATAAATAAATAAAAATAAAAATAATAATCGAATTAAATTAAATTATTATTATTTTTAATTCGAATATTATTTTATTTTTAATTATATTTTAATAAAAAAAATTAATAATTTTTTTTATTATCTATATATATATATATATATATATATATATATATATATTTTAAAATTTTATTTTTTATTTTTTATTAAATTTAATATTTTTTTTTTAAAATTTAATAATTTTTTTTTAAATTTATTTGAATTATATATATATATATATATATATATATATATATATATATATATATATATATATATATTTTTTTTTTTTTTTTCTAATTACATACAATTTAATATTTTTTATTTAAATTAAATTTTTAGATTAAATTTTATTTTTTAAATTTATTTATTTATTCGTTTATTTATTGAAATTTAATAAATAAAAAATTTATTTAATTTTAATATGTATATATATATAATTTAATAACATTAAAAATATTAATAACGGTCTAAAGAAGTGGCCCAATTCTAGCCAGATGACCTGCATCTATGGGCTTGGCAGCAGCGTGGTAGACTATGTTATTTCCGATCTCCCTTTCTACAACAAAATAATAAATGTTGACATCTTAGATGACCACGAGCCTGAATCTAATCATAGGCCTTTACTCATAACTCTCAATTTTGTCATGCATAGAGATCCCATAGAAGATAATCCTTATAGTCAAAAGAACTTAATCTTTGATAGAAATAAAAATGATCTCTTTCTAAATGAATTAAAAACTAATTTGCTTCCTTTATCTAGTATAGACAACATAGATGACCTCTACAATAATTTTACTACAACCCTCTCATATTCTATTAACAAGTTCTCAATTGAAGTCTCAAGTAATAAAAGAAATAGCAAAACCAACCCATGGTATGACAAAGATTGTAAAAGTGCGAGGAGAGCAATTAAGGAAGCTGTTGATGAATCTCTCAAAATTGACAAGATAAAGATCTACAAAGCCCTAATTAAAAGGAAAAAAAGACAATATATTCGTAAAAGACAAGAGAATCTCTTACACCTCTCTAAAGTGGCTCCTAAGAAATTCTGGAGGCAGATTCTAACTAGGAAAACTAAAGATAATAATAAAATTGCTTTACACGATTGGAATTCCTATCTTAAAAAGTTTTATGAATCTCCAAATGCCATGGATTTTGAAACCCTGCTCACAACGAAAGAAGTTTTCTCATTACAATACATTGATTTTGGGGTTAAACGCCTGACAAATGGGAAAGCTAAAGACATTGAAGGTTACCAGGCGGAAAATCTTAAAAATTGGAGGTCTTGTCCTCATCCCCCACATCCATAAGCTTTTCAACCAAGCGGTCAAGCAAGGGTTCCCTAAACCTTGGAATCAGAGCCTCATTATCCATATTTTTAAAAGTGGGGATACAAATAACCCCTCTAATTATCGAACAATTATGATCAACCCTCTCTTAAGCCAAGTTATATGGTATTATTTTGGAAAAGAAGTTGAGCATTTGGCTTGAAAGTGAAGGTGAGCGGGCTAAAGTCCAAGCAGGTTTTAGAAGGCAGCACTCAACAATGGACCACCTCGTTACTCTTAGGATCATTATGGAGGAATGCCACAATGATAAACCCAATCTCTTTTGTTGCTTTGTGGACTTTAGAAAGGCTTTCGATACGGTTCCTAGAAACAACCTATGGAATAGATTAGAAGAGCTAAATGTTCCTTTCGAGCTAAGAGCGGCCACTATAAGGTTATACGAGAATGTAATTGCCAAGTTAAAGAGCAATGAGGGGTGGTCGAAAGATATTAAGTGTAATATCAGAGTTAAACAAGGTTGCCCCCTCTCCCCTACCCTATTTGGCATTTACATCGACAAGCTAGAAGGTTGTTTAGAGGAAGCAGGATGTGCTGGCACGATCATAGCTGGGATAGTCATCATCCTTCTTCTCTATACTAACGATATTGTTCTTCTCGCAAGGTGCCCATCTGATCTTGCTAAGCAACTTAGACTTCTTAAGGATTTCTGCTCTACCATGGGTATGTCTGTTAACACTGACAAAACATAAGTTATGATTATCAAATCCAAGAAGGACACTTACGCTAATTTTATGTATGACAATAGTAACTTGGAGGAAGTGTCTTCTTACAAGTACCTAGGAATTGATATTCATCACAAGCTCAACTAGAACTATAGCATTCAGAAAAGGATTAATGGGGGGTGGAAAGCTTATTTTGGTCTTGAAAATAATTGTAAAACGGCAAACCTCGTAATGTGGGATAGAAAGAAGTTCCTCTTTGAAACTTTAGTCACTCCTATTATCTTATATGGATGTGAGGTTTGGGGTTGCAGCATCTCTAGAGAATCCTGGAGAAAGATTGAGCAAATCCAGAAGCGTTTTATAACTTATAACCTTAAAATTAAAAACAATACACCCTATCCTATTCTCCTTATAGAAGTGGGTCTTTCCCCTATCGAGAGCCTAGCTATGACTAGGCTTCTGTTGTACAAGCACAAGCTCAATAGCATAGGAGACCATAGACTTCCTAAGCTAGCTTTAAATTCTAGCCAAAACCACCTAAGGCTTAAACAAGGTTGGTATAAAGACACCAGGGCCTGGTTAAACCATTGGGAGATCGACGAGAATGTTGCATTGCAAAACATTAATAACATTAAAAAAGTTGTTACTTCTAAGTTCAAAGAAAAAATGTGGTGTGAGAAAGATCTATCAACTAAAAGAAAATTAAGATATTATAAGGAGGTCATCAACCCCACCCTAGAAGATCAAAAGTATCTCTATGTTTTAACTAGCTCAAAGAAGAAAATTAATATAGCCAAGATTAGAGCGAACTCTCATGAGCTCCGTAGTGAAACAGGTCGTTGGGAAGTTCCTAAAACACCATGGATGGAAAGGATCTGCCATCTCTGTGAGAATACGAACATCGAGGATGAAAATCACTTCCTCTTAGAGTGCCCCAAGTACAACCACAATAGAGCTCAATTTCATAATTTTTGTTACAATACTGACCTTCCTAGCCTTCTAAGATGTCAAAATTAGAGTGAGCTCAAGAGGCTTCTCTCCAAGCTTTTTGAGCATAGGAATAAAATCTCAAATCAAACTAAATAACTCTTTTCTTTAGGTCCGATAGACCAAAGATTGGTCTTAGTGGACGTTAACCCCATATATATATATATATATATATATATATATAATTTAAATTTATTTGTTTTTTTAATAAAAAATTTTAATTTAATATTTTTATTTTATTTTATTTTCTCATTTTTAATTTTTAATTAATTGTTTTTTTTAATAGTTTAAATAACTTTTTTAATTTTTAATTTTTATTTTAAACTTTTTAATTTATTAAAATTTAATATTTTTTTTTTTAATTTAAATTTTTATTTTAAAACAAATTATTTATTTATTTAAATTTAATTTGTATATTTTAATTTAATTTATTTATTTTTTAAATTTATTTGCTTTTTAAATTTTTTTTTTAAATATATTTTTAAATTTAATTTTCAAAATGTTTTTTATTTTATTTTTATTATTTTCTTTCTTAATTTTTTTTTTTTTTTTTTAATTTAATATAATGAACTTTGTTTTTTTGTTTTTATCTCAATTATTTTAAAATGATTTTTTTTTCATTTTTTTTTAATATATATTTTTATTATTTTAAAATTTTTGTTTCAACACTTTAAGTTTTCGGGGTGTCTTTTCCACAAAAAAATAAAATAAAATTAGCTTTTACTTTTATTTTTTAAAAATGTTCAAAATTGACCCCGAAAAAAATGGTTTTTCCAGAATACAACTTTTCGTTTTCAGGGTGTTTTTTGCACACAAAAAAAATTGGTTTTTACTTTCAATTTTAGAAAATTTTGAAAATTTACCCAAAAAAAAGGGTTATTCGAGAATACAACTTTTCGTTTTCAGGTTGTTTTTTCATGATTTTTTGATGTTTTTTTGTTTAGAGTTCTCGTTTGATCGGTAACTATGTTTGTTGCCTATGGGCGTTGTGTGGTGGGTTTGTCTATGATTTTAGGGCAGCGCGTTCACAAGCATTCACTGAATTTGTGGCATTGTCTACCTTTGCTTACTCCATGGATTTCTCTCATTTGGTCTCGGTGGGAGCCCCGTCTCGGTGGTAGTGTCTACATTCTCTGTTGTTTTTTTGCCTAAGGTGTTGTCCATGTTTTTAATTTGGGTTCTCAACTATGTGTTATATTCTCTCTCTGGTTTTGGTGTCTTAAGGGTCCCCAAGCAGTTTGCAGGGACAACCTTTGGGCACATTTGTGGGTCTGTGGAAATTTGGTCAGAGATATCCCTGGTGAATTTTGGGGGTTCCGTATGTATTGTCTTTAGTGGAGCCTTTGGTTCTGCTCAGCCTCATTGGGTGCCCCTCTTCCTTGGTGGTTGCCACTGCTCTCTCTATCATAGGAAGTCTTTGGGGTGCTCCCAGTTCTGGTCGTTCAGACTCTTTGTTGTTAGTGCAATGTCTCACCACTGAGGAAGGTCGCGTCATGGGGGTGCCAATTTCACCAAAGCGGGCCACCCCGTTCCACTCACCAGCTCATATTTAGGGAATTCAGTCAGCACTAAGCGTGAAGGGGAAGTGGCAGCATCTCCATCTCACTCTCTAAGAAGAATTGAGGTTCCAACAATAATGGAATCCTTGGTCACGCAACTTTGAAACTTCAACTCAATCTTGACATCATTCGCGACCGCAGGTATGAAGACCGTAATGAACTTGTTGCATACATGAATGATATCCAATACAGTCATAATGAGATATTGGAACAACTATATTCTCTCCATGATCGAAGCCATCACAGAAAGAATGACCACCTCTTCAATCTGGAAGCTCGGGTGGAACATATAGATTTTCATATGCATGAGTGTGTTGGATACTTTGCAGCTCCCCCTGTACTCCCTCCCCATCCCCCTTCTCAATATGTTGTCGTTGGTCTTTGTAGTCTTTTTGTTTTCTTCATGCACAATATGGCTTCTATGCCAGGCGAAAATAAAGTTTGTAAAATCTTATCAGTGACATCCTCCAGTCCCTAATTCCAACAAGTATGGTCAGAATGAGGAAGAGAGGGTCGTAGAAACATCTTATGTAACCTTTATTATACATAATATGTCTCTATGACCCTCTCTTCCTCGTTCCGACAAGACTTGTTGGAATTAGGGATAGTTTAATAAAATAAATATAGTTTATAAATGGAAAGTAACATAAATAATTCAAATTCATAAATAATTAAACACTTTTGTCAAGCAAGTGTAGTTTGAATGAAAAAATTCACATATTCTTATTTTTACTTAATATTAAATTATATTTAAATATCTAAAGATCTGCTCACTATTTTAACAAAGTCATTCCTTATTTTGAAAAGGAAAACTAATTTTTGAAAATAGAATAAGATAAAGTTTCTTGCACTTAATTTAAAGTTATTTATTATAAATAGTTTATGATCGAAATGTTTATAGCTTTATTGTTAATGGAAAGAAGACTCTCTTCTGAAACGACATTAAGTTAAGAGGTATTATACTTAAATTTAATTTTATTTTCTAAGTTTAATTTTAAGATTATTTTTTCATAAATATTTATTTTTTCCAATATTTATAAAGACATTACGATTCTAAAGTGGATAGCTATAAAAAAAAAATCATTGGAATAAACAAAGTGTGAAAAAGCCTTTCTTTTTCTTTTTCAAAATAAAATTTAATTCTTTAATTTTTTTAATTAAAATATGTTTTCCAATATCCATTGATTCTTTCTTCAACATCTCTGCATCAATTCAAAATTTATTTGTGATATAAATTAATATTAGTATTTTTATTAAAATATTTTTCCAAAGTTTTATGGTAAATAAAATATAAGATATATTCATTAATTCCATTTAATTTATTTATATTTTATTTATATTTATATAAAATTAGGCAAATTTACATATCACTGAGGATGATCTACATATAAATGAGGAAGATAAATATTCTTAATGAGGAAGATAAATATTCTTATGTCGCAATAAGTCATATATATATGGATGGTGGATATTGAATAATATTATTAGTATAATAAGAATGACAAAGATTTTAGTTTTTCAATATCATTTTTGCACAATCTTTTAAGCAATTCTTTATTATTAGTATAAATATCAAATACAATAAATGGAAAAAAAACTTTGCCTCTGTATTAAAGTGATTTTTCTTTGAATTATTCTTTTTCAATGATGAGATCAACTTTCTTATTAATATATAGCCCTGAATCCAAAATTGAAAAAACTCTTTAAAAAAAATGTGCTTTCCATAAATAATTTGGTTGATTAATATTCAAGAATTTGACTACTTACTAAAACTTAAAATAATAATAATAATTTCATTGAATTACATCCAAAAATTTAATTGTTTCCTATAATTAAAAATAATGGAAAAAAAAATAAATTCATTTTTCAATATAAAATTTCATAAAAACATTTTAAAATTAATAAAATCATAAATATTAATAATATAATATTATAATATATTTTTTTTTTTTACAGAAACGGATATGGATTTATATTAGAAATTGGCCAAAATGCCATTCACCAGTTACGATAGGTCGGGCATAGCCCTTGAACTTACTTTGACTAACTGATCATAGGCCCCAAAATTTGGAGATCCGCGTTTTTTGCTCGAGACTAGAGAATCTATCTCCGTTAATTTTCCTATCTTAAATGTACAAAGAAACTGTTTCAAAATAATGCAGTAAAACATAACTCTAAATTAAGGGATGGAGTCCCACTCCACAATACCGTCTTTCAAGAGAGAGCCAGCGGGAAGTGGCACCGCCCTGTTGGCTTCCAGATCAACATCTTTATTGTTCCCCCTCAATACACGAAGGAAGTTTGCAGTCTGAAAAGATTTCACCAAAATTCTGATTCTTGAAATCACTCTTGCCAATCTAAGATCTGCAGGAGAAGAATCCTCCAATAAAACTTTTATAATGGACTGAGAATCTCCTATAATATTAACCTCTGAAAGACCAAAGGCCTTAGATTGCTTGAGACCTTGAAGAAGAGCCAAGGCTTCTGCTTGAATACTGGTGGAATGACCTAAACCCCAAGCGAACTTAGTCTCAATTCTGCCCTCCTTATTCTTTATAACTCCTCCTGCCCCAGCCAATCCGGGATTACCTTTCGCTGGCCCGTCAAAGAACAAAGAGTATCTGGATTGCCTGATGAGCAAATCAGATAGATCATTCTCCTTCCCTCTGAATTTCCACTCTTTTATATCCTTGTGATGCCTTGTTTCTCCAGAGAATTGGAGATCCAACGAGGCACCCCAGTCAAGGTCTTGCTGACTTAGATTCGAGTCGGACAAATGCTCCCCCAGACTTTCTTTCCAAAGACTTTTTATTTTGATGATGGTGAAATGCGGATTTAAGCTTTCATCTCTGAAGACTCTTCTGTTTCTCTCCAGCCATATTTTCCAGCAGATAAATTTCGGCAAGGAGAGCCAAGCGGCTTTAAAACTTTCATTTTTTGGGAGCGTTTCTGGGTAGAAGTTTCGCCAGTTTGCAAATAAGTCAAGGATAGACGTTGGTAGGATAAATTATGTTTTCCAATGACTCAAGAGGTTCTGCCAGATTTCTTTTGAGAATTTGCAGTCCAAAATAATGTGTTGGGCGTTCTCTTCACTGTCATAACACAAGTGGCAACGTGAGGGACCTTGGAACCCTTTCTTCTTCAATCTGTCTTCTGTTAAAATTCCTTTGTGGCATAACAGCCAGCAGAATGAATCAACTTTTGGCATGGTTTTGTAAGTCCAGAGCCCCTTCCACACAGCAGGGAAATGGCTGGGGGCCTTGGCCATTTGGGGCCCCAGATTTCTTGTGTGAGGTCTTTGACCGCTTGACTTGATTCCAACCATCTTCCTTTCCTTTCTCTGCTTCCCCTTTGGTCGGACACCCTCTTGCAAAATGACCGTAGATGTGGCATTTACGACATTTGAAAGGGAGCTGCTCATAGTCCAGCACTTGCACATGCGTCCAAATGCCAACCTTTATTTTGATAGCCTCCGGAAGCCCCACTTCTAAGTCCACCTCGACACAGATTCGGGCGCAGTCATACTGATCATTGTTGTTTGCTCTGTCAATGAACTTTCCCAATGCATTTCCTATGTGCTTAAGGGAATCCCAGTTCCAACAATGCACAGGAAGGTTTGGGAGCCAAACCCAGACAGGTACTGCCGTCGGGACATCCACGGCTGGGTCAAAGTCTGGGGTCCATTTATTGAGGTAGAGACCCTAAGGGCCCATGAAATAGGGCCCATTCCTGAAGATCAAGTCTTTGTCCTCCTTAGAGTTGAACTCGAACAGGAAGTAGCCTCTTCCCAGGAAATAAGAAGTGACTTTGTTCTTGATCAACGGGATCCAGTTCTTAACAACCCAAGTTTCCGTTGATTTTGGTGAGGGCCAAAGGCCCGTGAACTGACCCCCCAGGGCACGATCTGCTAGGGACAAAGCGACCTAGATTGGGCCCTCCGGAGGAAGGACGACCTCAGGAACATCAGCAAGTTTTTTGACAAAATTGGCAGCTTCAGACTTCTTCTTCTTGGGCAACGAAGCTAACAAAGAGGAGAAAGCAGCTTCAGCATCAGGGGGAAAAGAAAGCGAAGGACCGAGGGGCGAGCCCTGGTTCTCCATGGCCGTGAAGAGCAGATCAGCAGCAACACTCCCAAGTTGCACAAAGCAAAAACGGAAGACGAAGCATCTCAGAGCTTAGGAGAAGCAGGAAAGAACCAGAGCGGGACCCAGCAGAGTCAGCGAGGGAGGCCGATCGAGCGGAATAGAGAGACCCAGAGGGGGGAGCAAGGGGAAAGGAGGACAGGACAAAGCAGGAGGACACGGCCCAGAAGGGTGCGAGCAGTCACAGCAAGCCGCGAAGCAGGACGCAGCAGGAACAGCAGGAGCAGGGGCCCTGCGAGAGAAGGCACAGCCGTAGGGGCAGCAGCGCAAGGGTGAGGACAGCGCAGCTAGGGCACGCAGCACTCTACCTAATTTTAACTTTAACCTAATATTATAATATTAATAATTCACATTATAAAATATAATTATATTAAAAATATTTAAAAATATCAAATTTATTTTTAAAATAAAAAATAAAAAATCTAAATAAATCTAAAATTCAATTTTAATAAAATAAAATAATATAATCGATAAATAATAACATGTTTAGAACTTCTACTCGAACCAACTGAATGTAACATCGATCATAAACAATGAACAAAGGCGTAAGGCATAGAGGGGTGATATATTGTCCACCGAGACCACATCATACCACTAGTTCATATATATATATATATATATATATATATATATATATATATGACTCGCAGTGTTGGCACAGTTCGAAAAATATAATGTACAATATAATATTACCTAAAGGAGAAACAAGTTCAAATATGCCTCAACATAGGAACAACGCATATTAATATAACTAGCATTTTCACTAAACCGTGAAAAGAAACATCGAAGCAGTGCGGAGGGAATTCGGGTACGAATTGTGCATCGGCCTTCTGCCCCCGCATTAAATGTCATTTGTTGATCTCGGTCAAAGCGCACACTGCGAGGTCAACTGCGGGGGCATCCTTTGGTTTAAACATCGGGCTTGTTTATGCTCGCGGGTCATCGTTGATCTGAGATCAATGGAGACCGCGCCCTTTGATCTGCACGGGAGTTAACACAAACTGCGATGATTGATGGTTGGTGGACACTGTTCAAGATTCTGTCAGTGACGACGAATCTCAATAGTGTCCCAAACATAAACCTCCACAATAGAACACCTTCGGCGTAATAAAATTCTTTAAAAAAAATCTTTTCAAAACACAAAAACTGCAAACAACTTTAAACTAGGAGATAACCACATTAATTTAAATTAAGCTTAGACAACATACAGAAATGATATTCCCTGCACACGTTTAATTTATCTACAATCTCATAGGTACTCCTTAAATTAACCAAATCAAACCCTAGTACTAGGGCTGATTATAAGTCCTCCCAACACAAAAAAAGAAAGAAGAAAGTGAAATCATCTCAACAAGCCTTTTATAAAATTCAACAATGAAAATTTACAAGTTTCTGAAGAGCATGAGTGGACGTAAACATTAACCTAATGGAAAAAATTCTCTAAAGGGAGAAGCCCTACTTAAGTTTGGAGGAAATCACTTGGCACCTGGAAAAGGAGGAGAGTGAATCGTAACAGAAGCCCAACAGACCTTAAGCTCATAGCTTCAGGGGTATATATACCTCGGAAACACACTTGAAAATTACCTATAGAAAAACATAAACCCATCACTCAGAATAAGGGTTGTAACTCGACAAATCTGTAAAGGAAGTTGTTATTAATCCCTGCTTGGACTCTAGCGATCGCTAGAGAGTTGACCGGCTATTAATCGATACTTTGAATAAAAATTTCTCCGCTCTACTCAAATTTATCTAAACTTTCACGTTGCAGTTTCTCTTCACCATTATTTTATCCAAAGTTTACATATCTACCTCTTATTGGAACCTTCACATGTCCCTAGGCAACATTCGATGTCAACAAAGTTTTAACCAAAGTTGCACAAAACGCATGCATGGTTTTCAACTTTTTTTATCGAAAGTTGTTTGAAACTAATTTGAAACAAAATTTTAACGGAAGGTTCACAAAACTCATGCAGGGTTTTCAACTTTTTTATCCAAAGTTATTTGAAACTAATTTTATATTATTTTTATTTATGTTGTTGACACGTTTTTCCCTCTCCTGTCACACTGCAGCCTAACAATTAACCACTTGTTCGCTTCCTCGCACCCCATGTTTCACAAGTAATTCTATTCTTTAGAATAGAAGAGCCAAAATATTTGAACCTCTCATTTAACCCACTCGTTCATCACGCTGCTGTAGTCTCTTTCTGTGCTTGAAGCTTGCCCTGGGATTAATTCTGATGGCCATTAGAATATGATACCTGGCCTCTTTCTTCATCTTAGTGATGCCTATAGTGGTGTTTTCCTTGCGCTCATCCATGGCTATCTATTGTCGGAATTTCTCCTGCAAAATGCAGTGTCTATGTAGTATGCGGTGTCTTTGTAGTATGAAGCGTCTCCTCCGTACATGTAGATGTATCGGCCATCAATCAGACGACTGTTACAGAGATTGCAAGCATCCAAGAAATGAGCGGCCTCTATGGGATTATTTGAATAGTTGTAACAACTTGTAATTCCAAACCCCATGAGAAAACCAGAGGAATATGGAATTTGAATTTTCTCAGATTCAATGGTGAAATCTGCCGACACTGCAACATGCTTGTAGTGCAATTCATGGGCCTAGAAGGAATCTGGAATCGAAATTTGCTTAGATTCAATGGTGAAATCTTCCGACCCAAGCTGCGACATGGTTGTAGTGCGATTCATGGGCGGAGTTAGAGGATGTTTGTATAGCATTCTCTTCTCCCCCTCCTAAATTATCCTTTGGTCACCCAAATCGTGCCAAGTGTGGAGATGTGCGAGGAAATTAATTGAATGAATAAACCACCTGAGTGGGCTGATACAGGGATGCGAGAAGAGTTAGAAGAACAAAAAAAACGACATTCAAGGTGTAGTTGGCAACTAGAGAGGTAGCAGCTTGACTATCCTTTCTAATTCAATTGAATGTATTTCTCCTTCCACAATGATGGCAATGGCAATGGAAATGGAAGACATTTGTAATAATCAACGAAAACCAATGAGCATAATCGAGCGAAAAGTTGAGGTAATCCACTGACTGAATTATATACAACACAATTTTTTTTATTAGTGTGTGATGCAAACCATTTACCTTCTTGGGTGCCATCTCAAGCCTTCTTGGGTGCAATCTCAAGTCTTCTTTGCAAATTTTGTTGCAACATATCAACAAAGCCAACATAATTGAAGCATCCACAAATATTGTTGCAGCAGACCAACAAAGCCAACATAATTGAAGCAGTGAATACCTGAGTCAAATTTTGGTCTAGGTGACAGAAAAAGCATGGAATTTGACAGATAAGAAAGCTATTTCTCCCTTGTCCGCTATTTCAATTATCATAAAAAAGGGGTTTACGAGCTTCCAACATCAAAAGGTGGCCATTTCAATTGAAGCAGCGAATACCAGAGTCAAATTTTGGTCTGGGAGACAGCGAAAGCATGGCATTCGACAGATAAGAAAGCTAGTTCTCCCTAGTTTGCTATTTCAATTATCATAAAAAATGGGTTGACCAGCTTCCATCATCAAAAGGTGGCCACCAGAAAATTAACGAGAGAAATAAAATGAAACCATTAAAAAAAAATTACCAAATTTGATTAAAAAAAAACCCTGTAGGTGGCATAAAAAAACCACTTAAAATAGACACTTAGTTGCATGCTTTGTACTAGACACTACACGTAGGTTGCATGCTTTGTAGCAAACATGCAAGTTGCATGCTATGGGCTCTATGTAGAATGCGCATGTGGTGCATGGATGCTTCCCAAAATGTTCTTTCACCTTTTTTTACCTAAAATAATATTTTACCTTTTTAAATTTATTTTAATTATTACTCATTTGATTATACGTTTAATATTATTAATGTTTAGTTATTGTAATTGGTTGGTTGCCCTACCTTGGATTTAGTAGTAAGTATAGGGAAGTGTCGAGCAGATTCAAAGAAAGAGTCACTTGACGGTGCTTATGAGGCTCGATCAATAACTGAGTAAACTGAATAAGACACACACTATCTGCTGGCACTACCTCTCGATCTCAAATTGGTTTTATAACCATTGCCAATAACTTTCATTACCAGACATAGCGAAATGAAGACACTAATTAGTGCCAGTTATCATTGGCCAGTTATCTATATATGTCAGTGAAGAGTGGTAAAATAGAGTGTGTGTAGTTTCTGCTTAGTCAATCTACCCCATGACTCAAAAGAATGACAACCTCGTATCCCGCAGAGCCCGGAATAAGAAAAAAGTGAACATGCCATACAGAAAGAAAGATAAGATAAGATTGTTTATAGCATTGTTTATAGCTTTTGGTGCGCCAAAAGGTGCAACTTATTTCCAGTAGTGATCAATATTCTATGTCCACCTCTCAAACTCAAAAATATAGGCTGCAATTATATAAGAAACAATGACTAATATTATAGTCAATTGCAGGTGAGTAAACTAATATAACAACCTCATGTGAAACAAGAAATGTTTGATAATCTTATATTCATAATGGAAACGAATTGCAGGCGAGTAAACTAATATAACAACCTCATGTCAAACAAGAAATGTTTGATAATCTTATATTCATAATGGAAACAAACTTGACACGTTTTTTACGAAACTATGTCTATTGTCTATGTTAATTTCCACATTCAACACTGGTGCGGCTCACGATCAACTGAGACTTGGATGGCCAAGCAGAGAGATCATTCTTTGTCTTCAATATCATGTTATGCATACATTATTCACAGGCAACCATCATAAGTGGTGATATGTACATTTCAAAACAAAATTATATCTACGGACTGCTGGCTACATGTTGTCCTTGTTACAATGGTAAGTGTTTATACTAACTATTTATAGTCAAATGAGATGTTTCATATAACTTCCAACAAAATAAGAGTCGCGAGCCTTACTGATTGAATATAAGGAAGATAATAAAATTATTTTATTCAATATTTTTTATAAAAATAATATCATTTTATATATTTTTAATTAAATCATAATAAAAATTTATATTTTATTCAATATTTTTTATAAAAATAATATCATTTTATATATTTTTAATTAAATCATGATAAAAATTATTTCCCTTCAAATAAGAAGGGAATATTATTATTATTTTTTAATTACATAATAATTATATTTTATTCCATATTTCTTTTCATTACCACTTTCTCTCGTATAAAAGTGAATGTATGTACCCTACTATTTCATCGTGAATGAACGGAACAAAAAAAATTGACATTACACATTTCAAATAGTTAATAAAAGAGGTAAAAGTTTTGATTACACATTTCAAATAGTTAATAAAAGACGTAAAAGTTTTTATTTTCTTTATTTATCTGTTTAACCATTTTTCATGAATCTTGCCATTTTAAATTTTATTACTTTTTTCGCATTACTTAATTTCACCATATTTTACATTATTTATTATTATATTTGCTATAGGCAGTGGATATTGTATTTAATTTTATGTAGACAATGTATATTGTATTTAAATTTATGTAATGGTATTAACAAGTGACTCTTGTCCAGTCAGATGACATGTTTCCATGCATTGGGTAGTAGTGTTTTGGATTATGCAATTTTTGATATCATCATCCTCAACCATCTTACAAATTTTGAGCTTCTATGGATAAGGCGCTCAAGGACCGAGATGAGGTGACCCAACACAGACGACGGTTGAAATAAATTATCACCGAGACTTGTAGCAAGCTTCAAGATCTGAAGGTCCAAGCCAAGGAAGCCCCAACAGAAAAGATTGCAAACCTTCCCTTGTAATCAGGGAGTCCAAGAATGAAATGGAAAAGGTTAAATTTGAGCTTCAGATGTAGATTACTGAGCTATAAATGAAGGTACAATTAGCCACTCTGCCCAAGGTGCACAAACAATAAGAAGCGGATATGAAGGCGACTCTAGAAGGTATCTCCACCACAGTCAAGGATTGTGGCGAATTTTTCGAAGACAACATGGAAATTTGGACCTCGTTGCAGAAGGATCCGGACATTTATAAGATTGACCAGGAAATACAACAAAAGAAACAAAAATTGGACAATATTATGGCCACTACAAGGACCTTAGCACCTGCACAGCAGCTTGCCTTCATCACAGAAAGCAAAGTTCTATAGAGCCAGATCGAGGATCTACGTAGAAAAGAATAGTTGATCACAACTAGAACATATCCATGGAAAAATGAGGCCATTCAAATCTCTCAGACAGTTGATGAGAAGCTTAAGGTAATGCACTGGAAGTAGAAGGAAGTGTTGGAGAAGATTGCCAGGCCAACGTCAGAGAAGTTGTTAGAGGAGGTGCGCCATGAAGAGAAGCAGTTTGCAAAACTCGTTCAACCATTAAAGACAACATACGCTAGCTTCACCGAAAAGGTTCAGGGTGCACCAACAGAGTGACTTGGGACGAGTCACATGTGAGTGTCAAGTATCTTTTGGGCATGGCCCAACTTGGTCCATTTTTGGATAAAATACTCGGCAACTCAAGGACTAGAAGAGAAATCAACCGCGCAGAGTTTTAAGAAACTTTAAGGAGTTTTAGGAGCTTTGAGGCAGATTAAAACCCCTCTTTTTGCAATGGGGTTAGGTTTATTTTGCTAGTTTCGAGTCTGCCCATGGTATGTAGACCATGGTATTGTAAGATGTAAAGGCTATATAAAGCGAATTCATGGCGAGTCGAAAAAAATATATATAAATCCATCATTGTATGAGCACAAACTATGAATTATCTGTGTTTTAGTCTGTTTTGGGTCTTAGGAGAAGGCTCCACAGTTGTGTGCACGAAGGCCTTGGCCTGCAGTTGTGTGCGCAAACCACCCGCAACTGTGTGCGCGGGTCAAAGAAGGATTGTACTGAAAAGACACATCATTAATAAAGGAAAGGAAAGTTTTGAAGTATCTTTGTGTTATGTGCGCAATTTTTTATTATTTATCTTTGAAGTTATTGTATGTATTGTGAAGCATCGTATGATTGTTTATGGATAGAAAAGTCTTTTATGTTATTTATACGTGTTGTATTGGGTTGAATAACGCATAAGGTTGGTAAAGGCACAGTGCATGATATTATTTGTACTAATTAGGGCATAAACTGTAAAGTAGATAATTGCATCTTTGCAGTTCAAGAAAGCATAAGGAATAAGTATAGCAGTAAATCCATGTCCTAATATCCCTCTGGATGCAAAAACCTGGTTTTGGCATCTCCCAATATTGCCTCGGGTGAGACTGTGATCTGTGCTGCAGGTCAGTGCCGAAAAGGGCCAGTAATAAGGGGTTTTTTTGGTAGCGCAACTACTCCGAACCTAGGTCTTGACCCCTTGAAGCCAATAGAGTGATCTGATTAATAGGGCGGTGATTGGACCAGACACGTTGGAAAATATGGAATTGGAATGCAAGTAATTAAGAAGAATTTGAAATCATCACATGATAGGCAGAAGAGTTATGCAGATCAGAACAATTTGTTTAAGGATTTTCAGGTTGGGGAAAAGGTGTACTTGCAGATAAAGCCCAAGAAGATGTCATTGCGGATTGGATCATGTGCCAAGTTAACACCTCGATTTTGTGGACCTTTCAATATTCTTGAGAGGATTGGGCTAGTAGCTCATCGAATTGCACTGCCTCTGACAGTGAAATTTCATGATTTTTTCCATGTGTTATTGCTTAATAAATATTTTAAATGTGTTGATCATGTGATTGACTAGTTTGTATTGAAGCTGGAGCCAGAAGGAGAATTTCAGCTCGAACCTCACTCAATTTTGCATAGAAAAACACTCATGCTCCATAATCGAGCAATCAAGAAGGTTAAATTACAATGGAAGCACTTTGGTCCCAGTGAAGCTACATGGGAGATGGTGGATCAGATGCGGGCCATGTATCCTTCCTTATTTGTTGGTTGAGTGAATGTCTTGGTATATGTTTTGGCATAAGTTGGTATGATGTTTTGTATATGTTTATATGTATATGAATGTAAATATCGCCATGAGCTATGTTATAAAGCTCCAATAAGTGGTATAGGTGTCATGTCATTATGATGTTATATTTGTTATTTTTCAAGCTGGTTTGATTGTTAGCATGTTGATCATCGTAAATACTACAACGAGCTATGTTATAAAACTCCATGGGCAGTATGTTTTGCTACAACAGTATTGTTGGATGTAGGTGTTTTTGAACACTGAGGACAATGTTCTCGCAAGGGGGAGGTTTATGTAACATCCTTGGTGAAAATTCCTTGCAATAAAAGCTAACAAAGGAAAAATAATAACCAAGGTCATGGGACACGTATTCCAAGTTGAATGTTGGAAAAATCATCCTAGTGTGGGTGTTCATATGGTTTATTATGGCTATGGAAATTGGAAAAGGAAATGGCTAAGGCTTTGGAAAGGAAAAGTGCATTTATTGACATCTACTTATGAAAATAATGGAAAATAGGAGAAAAGGGAGGTGAAAGGTCACAGGTTTCTTGTGGGGAAAAATTAAGGAAAATAATGGAAAATGAAGAAAATAGAGGCCTCATTAATAAAAAGGCTTTTCAGGATTATTTCATGGATTTTGTCAGTTGAAGATTTTGTTCAGTGCAGTTTTGGAGCTATCATTTTTCTCTCTTTCTCTCTCATACTCTTAGATACTTAGAGTTTTCCTTAGAGCACTCTTGGTGTGTCATACTTAGATATTTGGATCAAGAAGGCAAAGGAAGAGCGGGAAAGCACAAGAGGACATCAGGATCAACAACTACAGTGGGTTTTGATTGCAGGTACCAAGTTTCATGTATGTTTTCCTCACTATTTTTGGAATGCATGGTGTATGCATGTGGTTTCTTGGTCATGATCTGTCATTGGCATGGAGGATTGCCTGGAATGATAGTGTATTTTCCTAGCCTTGCCATTTCCTGGATATCCATGGTGGTTTGGATTCATTTCAATGTTTGTTTTTCTGGTTGGTTCTCATGTTCCTTTAGTTGTGGGTTGAGTTACTAGTTCCT
Source organism: Pinus albicaulis (assembly GCA_034641835.2). Taxonomy (NCBI): domain Eukaryota; kingdom Viridiplantae; phylum Streptophyta; class Pinopsida; order Pinales; family Pinaceae; genus Pinus; species Pinus albicaulis. The sequence continues at coordinate 1,017,074,465 of CM076581.1, read as the reverse complement.
GGAGCCTTGGTTGGAAAAACGCCCTGGAGCCTGACAGAAACTATGGATTGAGTTACTAATCCTGAAGCCTTGGTTGGACAAATGCTCTGGAGCCCTAGGTGGGTTGAGTTACTAGTACTGGAGCCTTGGTTGGAAAAATGTTATTGACCAAAGGGCTCAGTATTTTAGATAAAAAATGAAAGTGCTCAGAATTGAATGAAACTAGAACGACAACGACCGTGCCATCGCAAGGAATCCAATGCAACTTGTTTCATTAGAAACCGAGTTTGGATGAAGGAATTATGGTCTGTTTATCGTCGTTTAGAATAGGTAAATTTTTATTAAAAAATTGTAGAACAGGTACAGACTGATGACATGGTAGCCCAGTCAGCATTCAGGGAATCTTCTTCAGTTTTAGTCCAATGGGACAGTGATAAGTGTCACAGCGACATTCGCCAGTTTGATTTGTGAAGGGAAAATTTGTCCAATGACCTCCTAAGGTTGAATTTGGGTTTATGGATTTTATGTGCTCGAAGTTATTATTTATTTTTAAATAATTAAGGTTATATATATATGATGATTTTTAGTCATATATATATATATATTATTTATATTAATTATTAAATTGGACCTTAATTAATTTTAATTAATGTTCTTAATTCCGCATATACAGATTTTTATTAACAAATCCAAATTTGAAATCATATTATACGTTGGCATTTTAATTATGGTGGATATTCTAAACAAACCATAGTTCAAATCCCCATATGATATATATTATGGTTTGAAGGTTTTATAACAAAGTTTGAATGGAATTTTAATATGGTTCGGATGGCAGGTTATATCAAAGGTTCACGTTGAAAAATTTTACATGCCGGAGGAAGGGCAGAGGTCGCCGTCGGCCCCGTGACCTCCCCCATACTAGCGCCCGCGTTAACCAATACACCATCACATGTTTCTTAACATGTATGGGCATGAATTACTATATATCCTTTGTATTGTTCACCAATGGGCAGAGGAGGGGGCCAACCCCTCGTAATATGACCATGACCCGTGACCGTGTCAGAGCACTAGAGGCTTAAGCATGCTTAACACTAAGTTGCAGTTAATTAACACTTAATATGATCTTATAATTAAGATAATGACGTAATTAGTTTGGCGACCAATTTGGCAGAGTGCCATTTTCGGCGTACAACTCCAAATTTAGTCGGAGTTAACTCCAGTTCTCCATATTTGGAGGCAAAATTGCAAGAGAATTTGTTTTTTCCATAACTGAGGCAATTTTCGACCGAATTGGGCTCAGGAAGAGTCATTCTTGGTATATTTTTATGTTTTGGAGCCATTGGAACAGGTTGCAGAGGCAGAAGAAGTCATATATAGTGGTTTTTGTTGCTTTGAATAATTTTGAAGCCCAAGGCCACCAGGAGGGAAGGCCATGCCCAAAGAATTTGGTAACCAAATTGAGTAAACAAATAGTCATTTCTGATATATTTCGACATTTTAAACTCATTGGAACAAGTTCCCAGAGAATTTGATGCATGAAAACATCATTTTGAGTACAATTGAGCTAATACAGAGGCCCAAGCTATGGATTTGGACCAATGAGATGTAGCCCAGGAGGGGTGAACTCCTTCATCAAAAATTTGTTTTAATGGATCAGTTGTTATGGTTTGTTGATATTTATGTTTATGTTGTTCAACCATTTAAATTCATGCTTTATGATTTCGAATTCACTCATAAAATTCAGTTTTAATTTCCTCTTTGACACACATAAGCATCAAGGGAAGATTTACATCAACCATAAAATCGGTAAATAAGTTTTATATCTGAAAATGAAATTAGCACAAAAAAACTAACATTCAATTTCAGATCAAGTTGGTATCAGAGTAGGTTGCTAAAAGTTATTTTCTTGATAGTTTCTTGAAGTTTTTTGCAAGTTAATGGTTGCAATTTTGTGATGCTGACAAGGTTAAAGTTGCATAAAGGTGAAGGGAAATTGTTGGTTGCAAGTCCTGAGATTAGGACCATAAGAAGGAAAGCTGAAAGAGCATCATCCTCACCCAAAATTCCACCCATAGCTGCACTTGAAGAACCTCAAGTTTTGTCTCAAGAAGTTGAGATTGAAGAGGTGCAATTTATACAAGAAGTTTAGTTGATTGAAGAGGTACAACCATCAAAAGTTGAGCTTGAATCCATAGCCATCATGTTAGGTGTTGGAGAGACCTAAGGACATTCAGAAGAGGAATATGTCAAGAGAGACTTCAAAGACATAAAGAGGATGGTTAAAGTTATGTTTGATGTGTTTACTACTAGGATGGCAGGAGAAGGTTCGAATGATGTTCTAGTTTTTTTTCCCATTTGGCAAGACCTGCATATGTTATTTTGAGGCTTATTTATTGTTTGTAGATCTCTAAAAACTTTCTTCTTGCTTATTTTGATGATGTGATCAAAATTGAGATGTACCAATCTTCTATGCCATAGCCAAGATTCATCAAGTTTGTTGATGTAGCATCCTTCACTCTCATCTTTCATAATATATACATTACTCTCTGTTCGAACCCCCTTAACCAAAGTTTTTCCTGTAATGATTGAACTGACTTCACAATATTTAGCTCTAAAGAGAACCTCACAACCTTTGTTGCACATTTGACTTACACTTTTCATATTTTGTTTTAGACCATCTACAAACAATATATCCTGAGCTTTTCCTCTTCCATTATTCAGACTTACTGTTCCTTTTCCTTTAATTTTCCCTGCTTTATCATTTCCTAATGTGAAATTACCAGATTTATTTTCATCCAAGGTTACAAACTTGCTTATGTCTCTAGTCATATGTCTAGAGTAGCCATTGTCCACATACCATTGACTGTTTTGATCTTGAGCATATAGAACTAGATTGCACTTATTAACCTTCTTTATCCATTACATGCATCCATTTTTTCTATAATTATTCCGAGATGAAGATTTCTTGTCCTTAAGATGAAATTTGTATGACTTGTGTCCAATCTTGTGACAATAAAAGCATTTGATAGTATTACGGAGAGGAGGATATACAAGTGTGAATCCATTATTATCCTTAATTCCTTTTGAATTTCCAAAATAAAATATTTTTACATAAGCTCTACAGTCTATGGCTTTATGTCCAATTTTTTTACAGCAGTAGCAGTACCCGTAGAAGAAATATTTGTACCTGGTAGAGGGTGATGTGTGGGGATATAACCATCTAGACATTTGAAAATTATGTCTTCTAAAGCAGTATGGTCTATGCTCGTTTTTTGTTTGATTTTTCACTCCTTTTGTCTCCTAGTTTTTTTCAGTAGTGTTCTTTGTAGTTGTTCATTTGATGTTCAAGTGTTGCCCAAATTTTTGTTCTCATATTGATGAGAGTTATCATTATCTCCCGTGACATATTTTACAAAAGTGATTGCCTTATTATCCTCTACCTTAGATTTATTGGATTCTCCTCCATAGCCTAACCCAGCCTTTACAAGTGGAGATATTTGAGCATTTAATATCTTGTCCAACTGTTCAGAACCTTTTATCTATTGAATTTTCATAGTTAATTCAGTTTGAGCCTTCTCTAATTTCTTCCTGAGACTTACCCCCTCTTCTTCCAATCTTTCACATTCCTGATTTTTCTCTTTTATTTGCTGCATGAGAATATCTTCCACCTTATTTGCTTCTTCAAGTTCAAATTTCAACTTAATAGTGTCTTCTAAATTTGATTATTCTTTTACATTTTTCAGAAGAATCTCTTTCTCTTTTCTATTCTTGAGTTTAAGCCTTTCTATTTCCATCAGGGCACTAACCAACTCCCCCTCAAGATCTACCTCACCTTCTTCTTCATATTCCAGAAAATATTTTTCAATCTCTTCCAAGGCCATAAAAATGAATTCATAGGTTCCATCTTCACTAGAGGATTCATTGGGGATTTCAGATGCACTGCTATCTTATTGATCATAAAATGTTTTTCTATTAAATCTTTTCTCTTTCTACATATTATTGAATTATTTTTTTTCTCATTCCCTTTTAGCTGATTTTTTACTTTCTTATAGGGACATTTTGAGGCATAATTCCTCGCTCTTCCATAATTAAATCACTTAAATGGGAGTTTCTCTTTGTACGTACATGTGCCTTTCTTCAATCTTCTAATGAATTTTGCTTCTTCTTCATCAGAACCTGAGCATGAGCATTCCTTTTCTTCTACAAACTTGCCTACCTTGAAGGTTGCCTCCCTGATGTTTGACTACCCTTTTGGAATTCTCATATCATATGTTGTCAAGGTCGCAAGTAATTGGTCCCTGGTCAAAATTTCAAAGTGTGATGTTTCTTTTATGGTTGAAACCTTGGGATTAAATTTAGATGTTAATGATCTTAGTATTTTCTGAACTATTACACTTTATTTAATTGTTTCCCCTAAACCTATCATGATGTTCACAACTTCAACAACTCTTAAGAAGAATTTAGCTATATTTTCATCTTCATTCATTTTTAAGGTTTCAATTGTGTTATATATATTTGAAAATTATCCATCTTTACCCTTTTATCTCCCTCATGAATATTTTCTAATTTATCCCAGATTTCTTTGGCCATTTGACAATGCATTACTTTGATAAATTCTGACTCACATAGACCACTCAAAAGTGCATTCATTACTTTTGCATTTGCTATGAAATCTAGTTTGGCATCTCTGTCACTCGTCCCTTCCTTTGGTTCTTCATATCATACCATCATTACAGCCCAGACTTTTATTCCAAGACACATTAAATAGGTCTTCATTCTCACTTTCCATAAAGCATGGTAAATAATGGGGTTTTATTCATTGAGCATCCTTCTAGACTATCCATTTTGGTGACTTAGGATCTCCTTCCAGTTGTTATATTGTCACTGAATGAACTTGGCTCTGATACCAATTGATATTTAAGATATGAAATTACTAAGAGGGGGGGTGAATCAGTAATTTAACATTCTTTACTTTTGCTCATTTTTCTTTATTATTCAACTAATATTTCATGTTCATGTTGCATTGACTCCATTTTGCAGGTGTCATGAAGAGAGTTTATAGATTACTTATCAATATTTCAACGTCATTCACATAACATTCATAACCAGCACACAAGGACACACGATATGAGTGGAAACCCCGAAGGGAGAAAACCAAGAATATCAGGCTAAAAGTGATGTGAAGGCAGGCTGCTACTCCTTATTACATTATATTTTTGTAGGCTCCAACCTACAAGAGGCTACTACCTCCAAGGAAGCTCCAACTCCCACAAATTTCCTCTAGGATACAACCCACAGGAGGCTCCTATCTCAACAAGGAACAACACGTTCCTCTTCGAACTATAACATATAATAGGAAAAAAATTTCTCAATCAGAACATCAAGTTCTAGATGCTAGTTACCTCATAGACCATTCTGGTGTCAACTTCATTGTTGAATTGTTTATGCTCTTCCATTTTCTCTTCATCTTCTGTTGCTACCCATTAATGTCTTTGTACAAAACCCTTCTTCCTTTTCTTGAAAAAACAACAACTCTTTCTAATTTATGGTGTGCCTTTTGTAAGCAAACCTCCTTGTTTGTTTGTCTTCCTTGCAGAATATGAAGTGAAGCATTGTCTCTTGAGCTTCCAAAAGTAAACTGCTATCTTACTTTATGTTTAGTTTTGAAAATATTTGTAATAGAAAAAGATATTGTAACATCTCAATCTGAAATGATGACAAGTAACAAATGAGACTTGTATTGTCTACATTTTCTAATTAATGAAATATATGTATTTCATCTTTGTCTTAATATATTATGCTCTTATTGACAGTTTTTAGCCTTCATATTGATTAGAATAGCCTTTGCACTTCACATCACTTTCAACCTTTTGTAAAATAAAACTCAACATACATTAACATTATTTCAGTTAATGACACCAATGCCAATATTTCCAACAATATGTAGACATAGAGATATGTCCAAAATCTGGGCATGACATGTACCGGAATTCAAAAAAAAAGGGTAAATCACATGGTCATTCTCATAATATACTGAGGCACATGCCTATAATCCCAAGTATTCAAAAACTCTTTCGTTGCAAATAAATATAGCTATGTTGTAGGGATGGCATGCCACACACATAAGTGAGTCAAGAGTTATGTGAATCCTAACATATTCAATAGCAATGAAGCATATAAAGAATATATAGCCTGAAAAAATCAAGGATGAAGTACAAAGTCTACGACTCAGCATAGCCATGGATGACATCAACCCATATACCCTCCAAAACACCAACTATTATGTTTGACCAGTAATAGTGATCAATAACAATATCCCCCCATGGTTGTATGTGAAGAATTATTAGGAGAAATTTGAGGTCTAAAATGGGCCTCCTAAGGAAATTAAAAATAATAGTGGAAATAATAAAATAATATTAGAATACATAATCAAATTTTAGAGGGAAAAAAGAAAAAACAAATTTTCAACTCGTATTTTCAACTTATCTCCTTATAGGTTTACTCAAATTTCAAGCGGGAACACTTGTTGGATTCAGAATTTGATTCCTCATCCAAGGAGTACCCATGTCGCATACTTTTGATGGACCCTGCTACACAAAAAAATGAGAAATACATGAAAACTATAGCAGGGTTTTTCATTTATTTCTCATTTTTCGTGTAGCAGGGTACATAGAAAGTATGCAACATGGGTACTCCTTGGATGAGGAATTAAATTTTTGCATCCAATGACTACTCACACTCGAAATTTGAGTAAAACCTTAGGGAGATAAGTTGAAAATACAAGTTCAAAAAATAGTTTTATTATTTTATTATTTTTTAATATTTATACTTTTTTACCCCAAAAATGGTGAATCATCCTTCATGGTTGACATCATCATCTTAAATCCTATTGGTTCTTATAAAGTTTATTTTGGTTGTATATTTTTCTTAGGAGGCCCATTTTAGACCTTAAAAGTTCTCTAATGGACCATCTTATGTTGGCTCTCATAGTCCCTAGTAGAAGACAAGTGAAAAATATTGATGTCTACTTACAACCATTGGTAGATGAATTGAAGGAACTATGGGAAGGGATACATGTGTATGTTGTATCAAGACCCATCACAATAGAGAGGATTTTTACATTGTATGGCATTTGTGCTTACATCATACATGATTATCCTTCCTTTGGAGTTTGCTCTGGTAAATTACAGTTTTATTGATTTGTTTAGTAACAATATTGTTTCACATTTTAATTTAATTCGTTATAATGATTCAGTTCCTCAAGGTCACTAACGTGTTAGCTAGTATACAATAATTTCACAGGTCTTATAACAAAAGGGTATCATCATTAGAGGAAATTTGATTTTAAAAGGTTAACATTAAATTTCCATACCATAATGTGTAAGCCAATCAAAATCCTTTAAAATTCAAAAGAGATACAAGTGTGACTAGGCACTGGTAAATTTTTTAATAAAAGAAACTACCTACCTTAGAGGTGAATGGTGCCCAAGTGACCCAAACTACATTAAATATTAAAAATAAAATTAATATTTTATTTTATAAAAGTTATAATAACGAGAATAATTTTCATGAAGGGTAAATCATAGGTTGTGTGGGTTTTTAATTACGAGTAACTAATTTAAATTTAATTTATTTTTTTAATTGTATTAAATATTGTGTAAATTAATTAATTTAAATATAAAATATATATTTACGACTATTTTGAAAAAAGTGCATTTATTTGGGTAATTTAAAATCTTAAATTTACTTTTCTAATTTAAATTTTATTAAATATTATGTTAATAAATTATTTTTTAATGACACGCAAGTAATTAAAAAGAAATAGCTAAATTTAAATTAATTGCATGTAACTAATTTAAATCTTAATTTGCTTTTTAAATTTAAACTTGAGTAATTTAAATTTAAATTTAGGTAATTTAAATTTTAAATTTACTTTGTTAATTTTAGTTTTATTAAACCTTGTGCTAATATATTAATTAAAACCTAAAGTATATACACAGTTGTTTTGATATGTGTAACATTTATTTGGGAAATTTTGAAAAAAGTAACATAGTAAAATTATATATTATAAAAAAATATCTACATGACATTATTTTATTAATTTCTTAAGTTTCTCTTAGGTGGTTATTTTTTAGTTGAAATTTCCTCTCATGGGATATAAATGTTGTGTACCTTCTTTGAAGGCTAGGTGATCCGACCACCTACGAAACCCAGTGTATGACTGCTCCAGGATATTCCTACCAAAAGAATACCCTTACAAAAGTGCAACATCCACTCTCAATGGTAAACCAGAGAGAACCCAAAGGCATGTAATAACGACACCAGTTGAATGGCTTAGAGCATATGAGAGAGAGAAGGAGGACTTTGTAGAAATGTTCAATTCAATTGGGGAGCCTACGTTGGACAATTCAGAATTCTTCAACACCTATGTTGAGAAATTTCCCATTGGGGTGAAAAGGAAAAATTTCTTTTATGAGCTCCCATATTGGGAGAATCTTAAGGTTTCCCACTTACTAGATCACATGCATATATTAAAATATATATATATATATATATATATATATATTCTTTATGGACGAATATATCAATGAAAAAAAGTGACACGTTGGTTGTTACGATAGATCTTATTTCTTCAAAAACTAAAAAGAAACATTTGCCAAGACAAGAAAGTAAAGGAGAGGTTGGTCCCTCCTGGTCTTTCAAAGAAGGTGATGTCCCATGGATTTTAAATAAAGATGATATTTCTTTGGCAAATGAAGTTATAATGAGTGTGAGGGTGCCTTATTTAAAGTAACTAAAAGTAAAAAAAAAAAAAAATTATTACGAGGAAGAAATATCATGAGTAAAAAAATATAATTTACTTTTTACTACAAGGAAGAAATATCAAGTGCACCAATATATCACATGAACCATAAATCAAACTTACTTTCATATGCATGCATGAGCCATTTGTGAAGGTGATATTCTCATCATACTTTAGGGCTTACCTTTCCATCCAATATTGCACATGATACAATATATTATACATACCCTATAACATCCATATACTTTTGCACTTTGTATCACTTACTTGTCATGGGAAACTGTAGCTCTTGTCTTCTTGCACTAGCCATCTTTTCCTGCACCTTAGATGATCCTCAAGAAGGATCCACTTATCACATATTATCAGAAGGTTAGAAGTATCCAAATACTCAAACTTAAATGCAAGAAGTATAATCAATGACCATATTAATAAATCTAAAAGAGAGTAAAGACATTAAGGAGTAACATAAATCGAAAAATTACTTATAGTCAATGAGAGGTGATCATATCCCTCTTGAACCATAATTCAAGAGTCATTACTGCCCATTTTCCATATAACATTTATTTAAACTAACTTCATCATCAACCAGGCCTAATTGAGACTATCCCATCTAGTGATCTAGGTGGCTCCAGACACCCTCAGGAGACCAAGAGGGCTGATGATATGTCAAAATTCAAAGTGGTCGAATTGCTCTCAAACTAGGTTCATACTAAAGTACTCGTCGCCCTGATTCCAATGGTGTGAACGGATCTCCAATCTGAGCCCGCATGGAGAAGTTAGAACAAGTCAAATTTTTGGTCAAAGTTGGGCAATGGGCTAGATTTAAGTGTCTCACAAATTCACCGTCAACTGGCAAGGAACCCAGCACCCGAAAATGGGAAAAAATTTGGCCTCTTTAATTTTCCCAATAATCCTTATTTTCGTTAAAATTGAAAATTTCCATTATGTTTTAATAAACACAAATAATAAAGGACTTCTGAATTTTCTTATAAAGAGATCAGGAATTACAGGGGAAGTTAGAGAGACGACGAAGAAAAAATGGTTCCTAGGGTTTGCGTCGCCTGCACCTGTGGCTCTCCTGCTGCTGCCGCGATACATTCGGGCTTGGATGCTTATGGCAGTCTCAAAAATCCAGATTCAGTGCTCCCGCGCAGGCTATTCCTTAAAAACAACTGTGTGGGCTGCGATGGCGGCTCAGACTTCCTTTTTTCAGGCTCGTTGCTTCTTCCCTCGGTCTTCCTAGCCGCTGCCAGCAATGCTCTCTCCCACACCAAGCTGCGCATGCTTAGCCCCGCAGACGGCTCAGGGTCAGATCCTTGGCGTTATATGGAAAGGTTGTTTTCAAGCACACAATCATGCTCCGCTCCCTGTTCTCACTGCTTTGGCCGACTTGCGCCCCTATTCCGCCCACTGCCTCTTTTTTTTCCCTCGACATTTTCTTTCCTAGGTAACAACTAGAGGCTTCCTCCCATCACGAGCACGGAGACCCCCCTGCAGCGCCGCAAGCCCTCTGATCTCGTTCAAATTTTCTGCTCGGAATGCAAGGAAAACCCATATCCACCGTCACAGGCATTTCATATTTTTATCGTTCTTCTCACAGGAAAAAACCTTGCTTTTGTGGGTCCAATCCTTGAACCTGGTTCTTTTTCTCTCAAAGGCCCTAAAACTCAAGCTAGGGATCCCCTCCTCATCTCTGCGTCTCCTTCATGCAAGTAAACAGCTCGATGACTTTCTCCCTCTGTCATTTTACAAAATAGAAAAGAATTCTATGGTGAATATTTCCCTTCATCTGAGGGGAGGCGCAGCACGTCAAACCTCTAATCCCAATGGTTTTTCTTACAAATAAGCAGTTAATGCTCAGCCATCCAAGCATTTCGCTCCTCCCCCAAAGGCTCCCAAGCCTTTCTTGGTAGACAAAATGGAGGAAGTGCCCTTTGTATAAATCTCCCACCCGGATCTAGAAGAGCAGCTTCAATTATTTACAGAATATTCCCTCATCTGCAGGTTCAATGGACTCTGGCCCCGCACAGAAGATTTATACAGATGGATTCACTCCACCTGGACCAAACATTTCAAGGTAATTCTCTACTCCAAGGGATTCTTCATTGTTATCTTTGCTGATAGCAAGGAATACCAAACTGCCCTTACAGGTGGTCCTTGGTTCTGGGGATAAGCAGGGCTATTCCTAACCCCCTGGGTCCCCGACTTTGATCCCTCCACGGCAGTCATCACCAAACTTCCGATCTGGGTAAGGCTTCCCAACTTGCCCACTCAGCTTTGGCACTGTGCGGTCTTCCAAGCCATTGGAAACTCTCTGGGTCGCTTTCTTGCTACAGATCCCTCGAGAGGCCTAAAGGGTCTCTACACCTATGGAAGAATATGTGCTGAGATTGATATCAAAAAAGGCTTACTTGACCAAATCATTCTCAAAGTCGGGGATTCTCATGGTCACATACTTTAGACTATGAAAATACAACGTTCCATTGTCGGCATTGCCATCAAACTGGACATCTTCAGAATTCTTGTGCTCTATTTCTAGCCCAACAGAAAAACAACACCCGCAATTCGAAAGATAAAAGCTGGAAACCCTTTGATCTACCTCCCATGGAGGACATTGAATCCTCTAGCTCAGATGAGGAAGAGTGTAATTCAGATTATGAGATTGATACTCAACAACAACCGCTCTCCCCGATCGTCCCCGAGAGGCCCCTTGCCTCCTCAAATCTTCAGAAATGGACGCATGAGTCCAACACCTCCGATTTGGACAAAGAATCTCCTCCATTGACCTGCAACAATCTTCATGTGGTTTCAATCCACCCGCCCCTTGACGGCTGGGTTAAAGTCACAAAAAAGAAAGGGAAGAAACTTCGTATCGCAAACTCTAACCTCTTTGGATAGAGCTCTTTGTTTGTCTTCTTGGCTCCTCTTTCTATTCCTCAGCTTCTCTTGACAACATCGTAAAATCGTGGTGGTTCGTTGATTCCTACATGCTCCCCCGGTTTCCTGCTTCTCATAATTGTAACTCCATTTGTACTATAAGCTTTTTAATAGAACAGTCCCACCTAATTTACAAAAAAAATAAACAAAAATAATATTAAAAAAATAGGAGTGGTGGGCCATGACCCCCGCCACCCCTGTCGGACCATATTTCAATAAATTTCAAAAAATATTTGGGGGGCGGGCTGTCAACCCCACCACCCCCGTCGGTAACCCACCACAAAAGCCAAACCGAAATGTAACCGCACTAAAAGCCACGAAAACAGTTATATATGTTAAGGTATGGTTAAAGAGGGTCGGGTCGAGGCCTCATGAAGAGGACCCCGCCCACCATGACCATATATTATTACCACCACCACGGTTATATAACAAAGTGTGGAGTCCACGGGTGTTGAAATTGCCCGGCCCACATGGGTCGACCCCATAAACCGGAGTCAACCCAAAATTAAATGCAAACAAAATAAAAACGTTCAAACCAAATTACATTACAACGCGCCAACCAATGCCCAAAACAAAATCCAATGGATATGTTCCAATAAAAATAGATACGCGAAGTTTCGGAGGAGGTAGGATTTGATCCCCCGACCTCCCCTTAAAAAATTACTATAGTTACCATTGCGCCAGGTGGAGCGCTTGGTAAACTCTGCCCACCATGTATTACATAAACCCTCACCGTAGATGCGCCCAAGCAGAGAGTTGAGCGCGGAGTTTGAGACAGAATATATTTTTTTAATTTGCAGGTGGAACCACGATCCATGGAGGCAGCAGTACCATGCCCTGGGGAATCTTGAGGGCATCAATAAGATTCCTTAAGGCCCAGAACTTGCAGGAGTCCATTTTCGACAAAATTTATGTCGATTTTACACCTCTCGGCAACAGGAATCTGATGGCGATGTTCGTTTCAGTAGCAGATCTTCCCATTTCTCTGCCATTTTCCAGATTGGAGTGACAGTTTTTGATTCTCAAGTGTGGACAGTAAATTCTATGCCCCTCGATGACACAAATTCATGATGCAGCCTGATCCAATAGCTGCGCATCCGCTTCTTCATCCAGATTCAGGAGCTGAGGTATATGCAGTTTGATCATGAGCCTCTTTTTGTTGTGACATGTGTTATTTCTATATCCTTACTTAATTCATGTTGCGGGATTTTTTCTTTTCTTTTCATGTGAGAGTATTTCATGTTGATAGGAGGTCCATTGTGAGTGAGATTTCATGTAGCGGAACGTCTCGTGGAGAGACAAGCCACTCATGTTGAGGAAAATTCCTTGTATGAACATCATCCATGTACATCTTCCCATTTCTAGCACTATATGAAGTGGCCTACCCCATTTTGACACCGGGCCTAGAGACGTAGCCTACACTGGGTGAACTTTGTTATCAATGTGATGTGTTTTTATGTTGTTGATGGTTGTCTTGTTTCCCTTATTTACAACATGCACATGTGTTCTTCTATGCTCTTTTAAAATGAAATTCTAACAACATCACAGAAGTAAAAGATCATGGGTAAATCCAATATCTGACAGACCCGGATCAAGTGGTATCAGAGCGGTCTTCTTGCTGATGTGAATTGCAAGCGTGAAACACAATTGAACGTGCAGTAATGGAGGATGGAAAATACAAGTATGAGGCCATACTGAGGATGTCCGAAATGGTGGACATGATCTATGAAGCTCATGAAATACGGGAGAAAGAAGAAGTAGAAAGCGATACTTCATCCACATCTTGCAGTGAATATTCATCGCCCTCACCGTCTTCTCATCATTCGAATGAAGAGATCAACCATAGCCTTCAAGCAGATAACGTTGAATTGAAAGTGCTTTTGCAAGAGGAGAAAAAGGATAAGAAGAGAATGCAGCCTCAATTGCAAGCCGTAGAGGCAACATTGGAAGAACTGAAGCGCAACGACCAGAGCCTTCAAACAAAGGATTTTGAATTAAGGAGGCTTCTCCAAGAAGAGAAAACAAAGAAGTAGAGACTCCAACTTTAGCTACGAGCCGCGGAAGAGGCCTTGGAGGAGTTGGAGTGCAACAAAGGCTTGAAGAAGCCATCATCGCCCATTTCTAAATCGACATCTGAGGTAAACAATGTTTATGTTTCTTCAGATTCATCTTCACATGCTATTATTTATGTGTAAAATGTGGAGATACCCATTACAGGAACTGGCATGAGACGCCTCACCAAGATGGGATACAAAGGAGGAGGACTTGGACTTAATGGCCAAGGTATGATTCAGTCGTTGGAGGTCATGAAAATACCTCGATTAGCAGGTTTGGAGTACATTGAAGGACAGTGCTCGAGGCTTTCAGAAGCTTCCAATGCATGGTTGAAACCATTGGGGAAAGAGAATGATGGGAAAACTTCACCATCATCCTTTGACAATGCACATTGCAGAGAAAGATTTGAGGCAAGATCTTATCACCATGGTTGCACTAGAGACCAACAAGAAAGGTATAAAAATTCTTGGTATTCTAATGTTCATTTCGATTACAAACATGTCGCTAACAATGAGCATAGATCATGGCATCGGAAAATATGTAGTTTTTTTGGATTACACAACCATGTATTTGCTGAGTGTTGGAAAAGAATGGAAGCGTGAAAGAGGATGAGGCGTGAAAGGCCTTCTCCACCACAGGAAAAGAATAAGGTAAAGCAGGTCTGGAGCAAGAAGGCTCATTGCAATCATTGCAACAAAAATGTCCATCAAAGAGCCACGTGTTGGAGGCTCCATCCAAAGCAGCGCCTTAAGGACAAACCATTAGAGCATGAACCAGTTGAAATAACTGTTCGATAAGAAAATGCGCCACAGAGAGATGATCCATTCACTTTGATAAGTGAGAGATGGTTTTTCTAGGTTTGGTAGTGTGTCATGGCCTTACTTTGTAAATCATGTGTTGCAAGTTAAAATGTAAAAGTGATTATGTGTTTTCCATCACTTGTTAAGAAACAATGATATTTTGGCCTTGTATTGACAGCTAGGGTATTGATTCCATTTTAATGTAAACTTTACCACTAAGTATGTGTTATAAACTCGTGGCAAGTGTGTAGAATGCTTGGGTCATAGATTGGTCACTTAGTTAAGCATGTAATTTGTTTGTGCTCAACCTAGTCTCCTAAATTGAGTTCATTTAATTGTCAACCAGGGTTGGTAAACTGCTGAAGTGAAGTGCACTATATGTTCCTAGGTGTTTGTTTCTTACTGCGTTGTGTTAGTGTTTTATGATGTTTTTGGTCTTTTGGTGGTTTTATGTTCACAGGGAAAAGAACTAAATGCTGATGGGAAGAAGCTACTGGTTAAAAACAGAGTGAAGCCTAATTTGTTGATGACAAATGACAAATGAAAATACTGAAACAGAACCAAACCTAAACTATGACTTAGCAAAAATACAAAGCTTGATAATGACTTCAAGAAAATGAATCACAACATGAATTTAACTTGTCCAAACCATTCATTAAGGATATTTTGGAAGAGCTTGAGGAATGGATAGCTAAGTGTAAAAATTCTTCTAATTAAACAATTAAACAATTAACTTGTAATGATACAACATCTCATCCATGATTAAAGGTTTGTGAAACATATTTGGAAAAGAACATTTGTAACATCAAAAGATCTCTACTCTAAAACTAGCTCCTAATTCTGTTCTGCAACTTAGTTTAACACCACTAAACTTCACTCAAAGGTTATAGATTTTTAGAATAGTCTTTTGAGGAAAGGTTTGTTTGTGAAATGAAAAAGAAAAGGTTGCAGAAGTACTCCAGGCCTTGGAATGTTACTATCTTCTGTCCAGATGGTTATGAGTCAATTATAGATTTTGAACAAAAGAGGTTTCGTAAATAATGAAGGCCGTGGTGTTTAAGTTTAACAACTAATGTAATTTAATATGCAATGGATGACAACTAAATGTGGAATGTAAATACAATGAGCTAAGCTAGAACTGAACTAAGGTGTCACTAGTCTACAATAAATAGTGCTGAACTAACAAGCCATTATCAAACTTAAAACGAAATAACAGAGCATGAATTGAATGCAATTTGACTCCGGAGTGCCCTAACTAAGTTATCATGCAATTAATCTATGGAATTCTACAGCCTATTTTGTCCATCATGAATGGTATTTTGGAAGAGCTTGTTAGGACAATCCTGGATGTACAATTCAATGTAAATGCAAACATGAAAACTGAAAGCAATTACAATTAAAAACTAAGACATCACAACGATTTCCTACCCATTGTTATGATATTTTGGAAGAGCGTTTTAAGAGTAAGATCAGCTATGCTACTTAGTGTAAACAAACAACTGAAACCTTCAGTATCACAGTCATGCCTTAGCCATCATAATGATTTTTTGGAAGAGTTTACTAGAATAAGTTCAACTGTGATAATGAACAAAAGAAATTACAAATAAAACCTACAACACTACAACCATTTCCCATTCATTATCATGATATTTTGGAAGAGTTTCTTAGAACAAGTATAGCTATAGTGACTAATGAAATTAACTATGAACTCAAACTTCAAAAACGTGAAAACAACTAAGATACTTATCTAGATTACGAAAGTAAAGTCGTTCAGGAGGCAGGGGCCCTCTACCACCAGACGGAATCTAACTCAAAATCAACTCAACGCGTTCAAAGCAATGTTGTCTTCTTCATTAAAGGAAAATAACTTGAAACAGAGTATTCTCGGTCTTCAGAAATATAGCAGTCAATCCATGAAATCTAATCAAAATCTAGAGCTAGCCTCTCGGTTTCCCGAGTGCATTTATATCAAATCTTCATAACAAAACTTGCAACAATACGGGGATCATTGTCTTTTCATATCAAAATCGTACTAGAACTCTAAAGATGGCAGCATAGAGGGACAAAGGACATCTGGACTGTCCTAGTCCTATTAGGAGTCTGCCTCCTTGAATGAGTTCCCACTTACCAAAACCACGTCCAGAATTCGGTTCATTCTTCATGGTGAGCAACGAACGATGAGGACATGATGTGGAATATACCCATGTGTGGATTTTCCTGAGAGGACACCTGGAACATGCTTGAACGTGAAGACAACTGCAGAATTGGCGGTTAGCTATGGAATGTCTGCATTCTGTAGCTAGTTTCAGTTCAAAATGCATTACAATGACAAAATCACAAAACTTAGCAAGTTAGCCATGTTATTCATTCTAAAAGTAATTTTAAATAATTTCATTGATCATTTGGGCCTGGGATAACAATGGACAAAGGAAAATGGAGTGAAGTAAGATGAAAGAAAGAACAATCTTGGGGCTCAACATACCCCCACTGCTGACTTCTTGCATGTCCTCATGCAACTTATTCCATAAACTTAGAGACTTCTGCAAGAACATCCAACCCTCTTCTTCTTCTTTGCCTGGAAGTTAAAGGTCTTCTGGGTTTCCTGATGACTAACTTGAACCTTAAATTGGTAAGTGCCCTGATTAGCTTCTTGTTCTTCTTTTTCAACTTTTCATTAGCCTTTTCCACTTTGTCCATTTGTAGAGATAAGGTTGAGTTCATACTGGTTTTGAGTTTGACTTGTTCCTTCAGAATATCATTCTCAGTTCTGATATGTCTATTAAGTACTTCCAGCTCATACCTATCTCTTCTTAACACATCTATTTCGGACAGTGGAGGACTAGGGGTTCTATCTCTACTCTCTGAAGCTTTCCTTTCCAATGTTTCAACATAGTCATAGACTTCTTGCTGTGCAGGGTCAATTTCAGGGGTTTCTTCATTAAAATCTTCTTCAACATCTTCTTCAATAGATGTTTCCTCATCTTCTATGTTTATCACCCCGGTTTGTTTGATCTGTGTTTTCCTTAGTTTCCCCCTGAGTCTATGGATTCTTCTTGGCTGGAATGATCCCTCTCCCTTTTCTATGGCAGATTTTTTGATTACCCTCTCTTCCTTAAGCTGTCTCTTAATCTGAGTCAACTTCTCAGAGATTATTTCTTCACTACTTTCCTGTACTATTTTGTCAATTTCAATTTTAGAGGCTCTCCATTTTCTGCTTCTCCTTGTAGGCTGATGTTTAGGTGAAGGCTCTTTTGGTTCCTCAAAGTGATTTCTTACCAAGAAATTATCCCAAGTATCTTTTGTTTTGGCTAAATGGTGTTCAATTAAAATCTTAACCAAGCTATGATGGTATAGAGTTGTCTCTAGGAATTGGACTCTCCTTTGAACACTAGAAGCCATCTTTTTTTAACTTTGAAGCAAGAAATAGGGCAAATTTAGCTCTTCCTCCAGAAAATGCATTATCAACCTAATATGGTAAACATAAAATGTGCCATATCTACCTTCACAAGTGATAAATTTTTGTAGAATAAGCAATATGTTTCTCCATTTATTTTTTAATGCAGAACTTGGAATTCCCTTTTTAAACACAGTGACATCCATACCTGGTGATTTTAGGATTTGCTTCCATGATTCATTATGAAATTATCTGTTTTTAAACCATCTTTCTCCATGTCTAAGCAATCCTGTTGCTTCTGCAATAAAAACCTCTGTGACAATTAATTTAACATCTCCAACTTCAACCTCGGCTCCTTTGAATGACCTTGCAAATGTTTTAGTAACTTCTTTGTGGAAGCCATTAAATTTCTCAAGGAATTGCAGCCATCCTGCCTGTTGCAACATTTCTCTGCTTTGAGGGTATCCTTCCAGGTATTTTGTGCCCACTGGTTCAGTTCTCACAATGAGGCCCATAATTTCTTCTTCAATCTTCAGATTAGTACTCTTTCTGCTCACGGAGACAATAACTTCAACCCTCAAACTGATATTCCTCTGCTTCACGGTAATAGTGCTTCAATCTTCAAACTGATATACCTCTGCTCACGGTGACAATGGCTTCAACTTTCAAACTGATATATCTCTGCTTCACGGTGACAATGGCTTCAAATTCCAAACTAATATACCTCTGCTTCACGGTGATAGTGGCTTCAAATTTCAAACTAATATACCTCTGCTCACGGTGATAGTGGTTTAATATTTCAAACTAATATACCTCTGCTCACGGTGATAGAGATACCTCTGTTTTGCGGAATGAAATGATGAAGGGTTGGCTACGGAATGGAGTGATATGAAGTAGTTACGGGACGAGTTAATGAAGTGAGGTGAAGAAAACAAATCAATGAGTGAAAAGACTGCGGAGATTTTTTACAACGGATTCAAAAATCATCATTAAATGATTTGGCTGGGTGACGTGAGAAAATCAAACACTTCAGCCTTTTAACCACTTAAATGATGATCGGGTATAGAATTTGAAATGAAAGATTTTTATCCAAAGTTTTGTGGAGGGTCTATTTGGCATGATCAATAAAAATAATCAAAACAACTTTTCAAATGATTCATAACTAAAACTATACTAAAGTTTATGATATGCCATTATAATTAAAACTTTTTACCTTTGCTTTTCATCTGCTTTTTGTGGTCTCCATATACTTTGTTCTCCTCTGGAAACCATTATTTTGTGAGTCCTCATAATCCCTCTTAATTTTGCTTGTTCATGGATATACTGGATCAGTTTGTTGCAATTCAAATGTCTGTTGATCAATGCCTTCAGGATCTGTAGCTGCGGAATGACTGTCTGGCTACAGAAAGTCTGATTAGCTGCAGAATGTCTGTTTAGCTACAGAATGTACCTGTAGAGAATTTTAATCATGGAATGGAGTGGTTTGGAATATAAGTGGAATATTACATGGAATGAGTGAAGATAAATGATGAAATATGGTATAATGGGATATGTATGAAGTGAATGATGGAGTGGGATGGATTATAATTTATGAAATGGAGTGGAAGAATATAGGAAATGGCCTGCAATCCATGACATGTGTTATTCATTTGCAGAAAAACATCAAACTTTTAAATTTTGATATGGAAATGAGGTGGATGAAGTATGGAATGAGATGAATGAAATATGGAATGGAGTGAAGTATAAATGAATGAAATGGAGTATGGATGGATAAGTAAATGGAATGAAATGAAATGAGATGGATCATAAGTGTAATGGATCTGAACTTATGATTTTGTAACAGCTGCTTGCAGAAACAAAATGGAAAAGTTAGAGTGTCAGAAAGACTCTGATTTTCACCCTATCTTTTCTGTATAAACATGCCAATCAGTGATTGGTTTTCATTTTTATACTTTTTTTATTTTTTATTTTTAAAGAAATGACTTCAGAAAATTCAATCAAGTTGATGAAGAAGAAATATTCTTCTTCATTAACTTCACATCACTGTTTTCCTGGAACTTCTTGACAAATTCTTCTCTTGAGAGTGGTTTGTGATACAGCTTCAATCTATGACCATTCACAAGAAAAGTGACCTCTTCTTCATCTATTGTCCTGATTTTTACTGCTCTATTGTCAAAAATTTCAACAATTTCATATGGCCCTAGCCAATGTGTTTGAAATTTTACCTTGAAAATCCTTGAATTTTGAATCAAACAAGAGAGCCCAATCACCTTCTTTGAATTTCTTCTCTTTGATGTACTTATCATGCCATCTAGTCCTTTGCTGTTGGACTAGACTTGTTTTCTGAATTGCATCTTGTCTGATCTCATCCAATTCATTAATCTGCTCCAATCTATGCTTTTGTGCCTCCGTTAAATCAAGTCCTAGCTGAACTGCCATTTTGAAAGTTTGAATCTGGAACTCTATGGGAAACAAAACTTGCTTTCCATAAACAATTTTATAAGGAGTATGGCCTGTTGTGTTTCTCCATGTAGTTCTATAGGCCCACAAGGCTTCAGGAAACCTATCTACCCAATCTCTTCTATGTAAATGAACAGTCTTTGTTAGGATTCCTTCAATGACCTTATTAGTAGATTCCACTTGACCATTTGCTTGTGGATGATAAGGAGTAGATTTTCTATGCCTAATTTTGTACCTCTCCATCATTTGCTCCACTAGCCTTGATGTAAATTGAGCTCCTTGATCTGTAACAATTTCCCTTGGGACACCAAAACGAGTAAAAATATCCTCAAAAAGAAAAGTAACTACAAATGCTTCATTAGCAACAAGTAATGGCTTGGCTTCTACCCATTTAGTAACATAATCAGTGCAAACTAATATATATCTCTTTTGTCTTGATGGAGGACTAATAGGTCCTACAAAATCCAAAGCCCATTTTTCAAAAGGTTCAATATGTACTGAGGTTGTAATGGAATCTCACCTGAAGGAGAAGGTTTCCCTACCCTTTGGCAACTGTCACACCTTTTGACATACTCTTTAGCATCTTTAAACAAGGATGGCCAATAATATCCTAAATTAAGGATCTTATAGGCTGTCCTCTTATCAGCAAAGTGTCTGCCACAAGGTTCATCATGACATGCTTTGAGAATCTCGGGCATCTCATCTTCACGAACACATCTCCTAATGATCAAATCTGGACCTGTCTTGTACAACTCATTAGCAACCCATGAATATTTTGCACTGTCATAAATGATTTTTCTTTTATCTCTTGCATTCATTATTGAAGGAAATTTTCCTGAAACTAAATAATTAGCAATGTCAGCAAACCAAGGAGTTTGGGTAGAAATTGCAAAAAGATATTCATCGGGAAATTGATCTTCAACTGGAGTGTCATCTTTGATGTTTTGGAGTCTAGATAGGAAATCAGCTACTGTGTTTTGTTTTCCAGGGCTATCTAGAATGGTAATGTTGAATTCTTGTAAAAGCAATAACCATCTTATGACTCTGCCATTAGTAATTGATTTGTTCATTAAGTATCTAATTGCAGAATGATCAATGTGAACAAAAGTTTCATAGCCTGTTATATAGTGTCTGAATTTGTTTATGGCATGAACAACAACTAAAAACTCTTTTTCAGTTACAGTATAGTTTAACTCTGAAGGAGTCAAATTTTTATTGGTATAGTAGATGGCATAAGGAATCAGGTCTTTTTGTCCCAATACTGCTCCTAGAGCTGTATCTGAGGCATCTGTTGAAATATGAAAAGGTAACTTCCAGTTAGGTCCCCTTAAAACAGGTGCTTCAGAAATTTTTGTTTTTAGGGTCTCAAAGGCTAACTGGCAATAAGGATTCCATTTGAATTCACGATCTTTGGTAAGTAATTTGAAGAGTGGAGATGCTATCTTGGTGAAGTTTTCTATAAACCTCCGATAATATCCTGTAAATCCTAGAAAACTCCTAACATCTTTTTGACAACTTGGAATAGATAAGTTAGAGATGACTTCAACTTTTGACTCATCAACTCTAATCCCATCCCTTGAAATATGATGCCCTAAAACAATACCTTCAGTAAACATCATGAAACATTTCTCATGACTAAGTGAAAGATTTGCTTCTTGACATCTCTTTAAAACTTTTTCCAAGTTTGCTAAGGCTTCTTCAAATGTGTTTCCATAAACTGTGAAATCATCCATGTATACCTCTACACAATCATGTATTAGATCTGAAAAAATTCCTAATACTGCCCTTTGGAATGTTGCGGGTGCATTGCATAATCCAAATGGAAATACTCGGTAAGCATAGGTACCCCAAGGACAGGTAGATGTGGTTTTGTCTTGATCTTCAAGTGCTACTTGGATTTGTTTGTAACCACTAAACCCATCTAAGAATGAGAAGTACTTTTTGCCAGCTAATGTATCTAATACTTGATCTATGAAAGCTAAGGGAAAATGGTCTTTAAGAGTAGCTTTGTTTAGTTCCCGGTAGTCAATACATACCCTCCATTTACCATTTTTCTTTGGCACAATTACCAAAGGAGAATCCCACTGACTATCTGAAATGGGATAGATGAAGTTGACATTTAACAATTTT
Source organism: Pinus albicaulis (assembly GCA_034641835.2). Taxonomy (NCBI): domain Eukaryota; kingdom Viridiplantae; phylum Streptophyta; class Pinopsida; order Pinales; family Pinaceae; genus Pinus; species Pinus albicaulis. The sequence goes on along the minus strand of CM076581.1, from coordinate 1,017,051,904 downwards.
TGCAATTCTTCTTTAACAATCTCCCTAAGATTTGGATTCATCTGTCTTTGAGGTTGTCTGATTGGTTTACAATTTTCCTCTATATAGATGTGATGAGTGCAAGTCTTGGGGCTTATCCCTTTCATGTCAGTGTACTCCCATGCATATGCAGAAGAATGTCTCTATAATATCTTGACTAACTCTTCTTGTTGAGATTTTTCAAGGTTCTTGTTTATATTCAAAGTTTTGCCTGGAAATATCTCACTTGTAGAGCTGCCAAATTTATCCATAGAATGAAGAGACATCTGTCTTGATGACAAAAACTCAATGTTGGATCCCTCTTGAAATGGTTCATGTTTGTATTCTGAAGAGGATTCAAAGTTTTCTAGAGTATTCAGAATTTGATTATCTTCACTAATTTATGAAATTGTGAAGAGAGGTTGTAAGTCTTCTTCATCCTCTATCCATTGAGTATCATCTAAATCTGTAATTGTCCTTGCTGGAGGATACAAAGTGAATTTCTTAGTTTAACTACCATCAGAGATGTACATATCACCGGATCTACAACTAATGAAAGCATCAGCTGTAGCTAACCAAGGTCTTCCTAATATAATAGGGTGTCCTCCTAGATTATTCTTAGGAGTTAGGATCATGAAATCCACAGGGTACTCCCAAGAATCTAGGGACACTGGAATGTCTTCTATTACCCCATCAGGTTTAATCACAGATCTGTCTGCTAATTGTAATAATGTGGGTGTAAAGAGAAGATTAGGAAGTTTCAGTTTATCCATGATTTTTCTACTCATGATATTGATTGCTGCTCCTAAATCAATGAGTGTGTTTTGGATTTCAATTCCATTGATGTGAATTTTAACAACTGGATTTCCTAGGTCAAGATACTTTGGAATAGCAATCTTACCCATCATAATGTCTGCTATTTTTCCTGCCAGTTGAATTTTCTTTGTTTCTCTTATTCTTTTTATTGTTTTCTTCATGCTCAACTCCTTTATTGTTTTGGCTAAATTGGAATTTCCTTGATGGCTTGTAATAATGGAATTTTAATGCAAACATTTCTCAGCTCATCTAGGAAATCATAATTAGGCACCATAATTTGTTTTTCTACACCTCTATCAATTTGTAATCTTTCTAGAAAGGGAGGTATAGAAGTAGATGTGGATGGTTGCTCTAATACAGGAGTTGAAATTATTGGATCTTTTTGCTTTAATTTTTCAGTGTTTGGGTCTTGAAAAGATGTGTCTTCCTCAAGACTTTTATTTACCCGTAGAGAGTCTTCCTCAGAGTTATCTTGTTCTTGTATGATCACAGAAGGTTTCCTCTTTTCAAGTATTCTTCCAGACCTAAGTTGAACATCACTAAGGTCTAAAGGAGCAATTAAATAAGTTGGAAACTGTTGGCCTTCTATCATGTATGTGTTCTGAGGATTTTTATTATTGGGGTTTGGTATGGGTTGAGCAGGCAATTGATTTGATTTTTGAGGGAATGGTAATGGAAGTGGTTGATTTTGATGTGGTAAGTTCTGATGATGTTGTTGAGGATTTTGTTGAAAATTTTGTTGAGGATTTTGAGGATAAAAATGTGGGTATGGTGGATAGGATGGTGGATACTGATAGTATTGAGAGTATCTTCCATAGGGATTTTGTGCTCCTTGTGCCCAAGCTTGAGATTTATTTTGAAATTGAGGCCAAGGTTGCTGCCAAGAATTCCAAGGTGGAGGTTGATTATACATTTGATCATGGAATCCTTGTGTTTGAGGTCCCTGCCAAGGCCTTCTAGAGAAAAAATTGAGAGATTCTGTGGAATCTGTAGGAGTTTCCTCTTGAAAGACAACTTTGAGACCAGGAAGAGAAGGAAAATTCTTGGTCTCATGTTTTTCAGAACAAATGACACAGGTCTCTACAACTTTTACATCCAAAGGACACTCTCTCAAGGCATGTTTCTTTCTACATTTGGGACAAAAGATTGCCAAGGCATCAGATTCAGCTTTTTGCTTGTTTTGTATCTTAAGGGTGTCTATTTGTTCACTAAGACTCCCTAAGATGTCAAATTTGAAATCATCAAGCATATGTCCTATTTCTGATCTACTTACTGTCCCAGAAGCAGACTTACTTGCCCTTGCAAGAGCAGGATCTCTTGGACCTTTTACAGTTTTAGATTTCCCTCTTGAAAGGTTGATACATAACTCAGATATTTCAGGTAATGTGAGCTGTGATATATCCCCTTTTCCCATCATGTTAAGGATATCCAACCATTCATACCTAATTGTTTTCAACAAAAGAGCTTTTAAGGTGTCTTGATCTAGGTTTTCCATTTTTGCTCTTTTGATGTTGTAATGAAATCTCTCCAACAAATCTTCCAAGTTTTCATCTTCTTTTTGTAACATCTTAAGCACTTCTTCCTTATGATTGACCGGCATACAATAATCCAAATACCTCTCTAGAAATGCTTGTTTCATATCTTCCCATGTCCTAATAGAACTGTTGATCAAACTCATAAACCACTTCAATGATGCTCCTTTCAATGTTGAAGGAAATAGTTTAAGTTTTTGAGCATCTTGTAAGTAGTCATAAGTTCTACACAGGATTTCAAATTCAAATAGGAAGGTTTCGGGATCTTCAGTTTTAAGTCCATAGAAGTTTGGAAGGACAGAGGGTGAAATGTTTTTCATGGTTGTATTAGTTTCTTCATCTATTATAGGAAACCCAAAAGAGCTTCCCATTTCTCTTCTACCTCTTCCTCCTTCTGCACCTCTACCTCCTTCTCCTCTACCTCCTTCTCCTCTACCTCTACCTCTACCCCCTCCAAATAATGTGTGTTCTCCATTAAAGACTCCTCCTCCCCCTTCTTCTGCCATGGTTGATTCTCCTGTGGAAGTGGAAAAGTTTGTGTCCCTAACAGGAGTCTTTGGATATTCTTCTAAGGCAGGTTCAGTGGATGAAGTGGAAGGTTTCTCTAATGGAATATCTGATCTTAGGTCTTCTAGAAGTCCAGGATCAGTAAAGGATGGAATGTGGGTCTGAGTTGAAGGTGTACTAGCTCTTGGTCTAGGTGAAACAAGTGGTATTCTAGGAATCAAACTTCTGTTTCTGCTGCTTATGAATCTACCCCTTGAGTCTCTCTCTCTATGCATATAATTGTTTTTTGGAGTTAAGAAACAAAGGTTACCTAGTTTTTTTAATTGAAACGTTTATATGATTTTTATTTATCTGGAAACAAATGGGACTTTTTCGAACTGTCCCCAAATACAATGCAGATTTCTAAACTCTGCCTCTTTTCCTCTATTACAAAATTCAGGGCATTTGAACAAAACTATTTTTGTTAACAAAAATAAGCCCTTTCATGATAGCACTGCCTTTGTTTGCCATTTGATCCGCTTCACTGTTTAAATTTCTGAGTATATGATAAAATTTGCAGCTGTCGAAGTATTGAAGAACTCTTTTCAGTCTTGCCAAAGTTTTGTTGAGGCTAGGATTATTGAATCGATCCCCCATGTTTAAATTTTTTATTATTAGCTCTGAATCTCCGAAGACTTGCAGCTTTTTCACACCTTTGTCTCTTGCAATTTGGCAGGCTTTGAGAAGCCCTAGGAGCTCAGCTTGATTGTTGGACTTCTGGCCTAATCCCCAATAGAAGATGTCTTTAGAGTAACCATCCGGAGAGTAGATGACTCCCCCAGCTCCAGCTGTCCCTGGATTCCCTTTAGACGCCCCATCAAAGAAGACTGAGGATATTTTTTGAGACCTCCACCAGTTTTGAAAGTAATCCTCTTTATCTCTTAAGCGCCATTCCTGTTTATCACTTTGTGGTTTAGGATAGTTTCTGCTCGGATAAGGCACTAGAGAGCCTAACCACATCTTTTCTTCTGGCAGAAGCAAAGAGTCTTCTTTTATATACTGCTGCTGGGCTGCTTCCATCAGAAAGGCCTTAGCTTTTGCAGCTATTTGCAGCGGAGTGTGTCTCACCTCTTTAAATATCTGCTGGTTACGTGCCAACCAAATCTGCCAGCAAATGTATTTGGGTATCGCTGTCCAAATTCTGCTCCAGATTGATTTTTGGGGAATATGATGGGGGTAATGGTGCCTCCAAGAGGCAAAAAGATCAGCTGCAGAGTTAAAGGATGGGACAGGAGTCTGCAAGTCCATTAATATGAGCCCCCAAACTTCTTTTGCTACACTGCAATCCATAAATAGATGCTGGACTGTTTCTGAATTGTTATTGCACATAGCACACCTATGAGGTCCTGTTATATTTCGTTTCTCCAGATTATCTCCCGTGAGAATTTTGTTATGAATCAAAGTCCAACAAAAGAAATTTACTTTTGGTGTGGCAAATGAATCCCAAACGTTTTTCCAGAAAGTCGGAGGGTGATTACTATTTCTTGAACCCTGCAGAGCACTATAGCCAGCAGCTGTGGTGTAAATGCCAGATTGGCCCCATCCCCAGCAATCTTTTGAGGCTCTATGTACAGGGGCAGCGTCCTCCAATCGATCTTCCAACAGAGTTTGTTGATAATTCAATCTGTTCGGGACTCCATGGAGATCCCAGCCCTCCCATTCCCCACGCTGGTTCCATTTCGACAGTTCATAGAGACTTTTGACTCCAGCTCGCTCCAACCAAGATCTTAGATCTGATATATCCACATGATCTGCTAAGGGAGCGTTCCTCATGATACTGTCCGTCCACAGATTGATGTGTTTGCCGCTTCCAAGGATTCTATACATTTGTTTTATGAAATGTTTACTGCTTTTACAACACAAACTCCAGAGTTGCGTGCTATTGGCTGTGGGCATGTGTATTACGTTGCTGAGATCTTTGTTGACTCCATACTTTGACCGCAGTGTAATGCTGACAGGGTGAGTGGGATCGTGGATCAATTTCCACAGGATTTTGCCTCCCAAGGCTAAGTTAACGAGCTGGGGATCTCTTATCTGCAGCCCCCCCTCCTCCATCGTTCTCTTGACAACATCCCAATTCACCAGATGTATTTTGTTTTCGTTGCCTTTCCCTCCTTGCCACAAAAAATCTCTGAGTAGTTTGGAGATCTGCTCCATAACATTTCGAGGAGCCAAAAGAAAAGCAGCCTGGAAGATTGGAAGCGCAGACAGCACCGATTTGATCAAGATAACTTTGCCGCCCTTGGTCAACCAGTAACCCCCCCATGCTGCAATCTTGGTTTTAATTTTTGAGATTATTTCGCTCCATAAAGCTCTTTTATTGATTCCAGATATAATGGGCAGGCCAAGGTAATTGAATCTATCCCAGATTGTTTGTCCTTTGAACCCAAGAAGAGAAGTTATGCCTGCAAGTTCTTGCTGATCAATATTCCAACTAAAAACTTCACTCTTACTGTCATTTACTGCCACTCCAGAGACTCTGCAGTAGTTTCTGAGGACAGTGTCAAATGCTCGAGCAATTCTAGTGGAGGCTCCACCTAGGAGGAGAGAATCATCTGCAAATAGTGCATGATTCGTGGGCTCAGCTCCTATTGATGTTTTGAGGCCCGGTAAGTTACCAGCAACTTTTTCTGCATTGAGCTTTCGGCTTAATGAGTCTGCCATAATAATGTACAGATAGGGGGAGAGAGGGCATCCCTGCCTTATGCCTCTCTTGGCTTGGAAGAAATTTGTTGGACGGCCGTTGACAAGGGGAGCGATCCACGGATTGTCAATGCAGGCTTTGATGAGATGAACAAAAAAGGGCGAGAAGCCAAAGGTGAGGAGAACTTTGCTAAGGAAAGTGCGGTTGACTCTATCAAACGCATTTGCCATGTCTAATTTTATCACCATTCCTTTCTCTTTCCGCTGTCTGCTGGAGTGGATTGTCTCCTGGACCTGGATTACATTATCCAGAATATGTCTACCTTCCACAAAACCACTTTGGGAATTGGAGATCACCCTTTTTAAAAGTGGCTTAATTCTGTTTGCTAACAGTTTGGCCAATATTTTATAAGACGCATTACACAACGAAATAGGTCTGAATCTGGAAAAAGTTTCAGGATTGGTGTCTTTGGGGATTAAAGCTAGGTAAGTGGAGTTGGTTCCTCCACCTATCTTGGATTTTGTCATAAAACCTCTTATCATTTTCTGCAGATCTACCTTGATAATATGCCAACATGTTTTAAAGAAATGGATTGTGAATCCATCGGGCCCAGGTGCCTTGTCTGCCTCCATGGCCCATATTACATTTATGATTTCCTCCTTCGTTATGGGTCTGCAGAGGATTGCATTTTCTTCAGGGCTGATGAGGTTGGGTATGTTTGAAAGAAATGCAGCAGTTTCCTCATCATTACTTTGAGCATCTGCACTGTAGAGGTTCTGGAAGTGAGCTTCAACAGCTGCCTTGACTTGATTGTATCCTTTGCAGACTTGACCGTCTGCTGTTTTAATTTCTGCTATATAATTCCTTGACAGTCTTGCTCTATATTTCCTGTGGAAGAAAGATGTATTCCGATCCCCCGCCTTTAACCACAGACTTCTAGATTTAATTCTCCAATATTCTTCTTCCTTTCAGAATGACTGATATGCTGTTCGTTGTACTTGTATTTCTGTTTCCAACAATTCTGTTGTGATATCTTTACTTTCCATGTCGGTTTGCAGGGTTTGCAATGAATGAACTGCCTCTTTTCTTTGTTCAGGAGGAGTATGGGTTGGTTTCTTGATCCAGTCTTTCAAGGCTTGTTTTGTAGCTTTTAACTTTTGCTCCCATACATAACTAGTTGATCCCTTGATGGGTTTGGACCAAGCTTCTTTCACCGTGTCTAAGAAACCCTCTCTCTCAATCCAAAGGGGGCTGAAACGAAAAGGGATGGGGCCAAGGTCTTCTTCTTCTTCCAGGAGGAGCTGAATTGGCTTGTGGTCAGATGTAAGTTTAGGTAAAATTTTTGTGATGATGATTTTTTTATTCATCATAATGGAGCTTTGCACCAGAAAGCGGTCAAGACGTGCATAAATGTGATCCGGACCAATCCGGTTATTGGACCAGGTATATATACCCCGAACTGGGTTAAAATCCAACAAATCCCAGCTTTGGGAGAGCTCCTCGACCAAGGGCAGCATGGGATCCCTGCTGACAATTCCCCCCCTCTTCTCTTTTGCTTTCATTATGATATTTAGATCACCTGCTATAATGATATTGATGGGGGAAGATAGTTCTAAAAAGGCAGAGAGGCTGTTCCAGCATTCTCTTTTTTCAGTATAAGAAACTGGCACATAAAGATTGAATAGAGAGATAGTTAACTTACTTGCTTTGTGTTTCAATTCCGTGAAGATCCAGTGCTGGGTTTCTTGGAAGTTATTCAGATGGAAAAGATCTTCAGACCAAAGGGTTGCCAAGCCCCCGGAGGTACCCCTTGCACTGACTGCTTTGCCTGCTTTTTTATTCCACTTTGATCTACTGATCTCTAGAAGGGCCTGCCCTTCTATTTTTGTCTCTTGGAGCATGAGAATATCTGAGGGTTCAGCTTTCAAAAGGTCTTTAACAGCCTCGATTTTGGAGGGATTCCCCAGTCATCTACAGTTCCAAGAGACTAGCTTCATTATTTATTATTTTGATGGGTGAGGCCTCCCTTGGAAGGCCTTGGCCTGGTGTTTCGCTCGATAGACATTTCTATTGTGGGCTGACTTCCTTGTGTTTTGAGTCTTTCTGCCTCCTCCTCCCTCTTTTCCTTTCGGGATTTCCTTCCTGCTTTTTTTGATGGACGCTCATAGGTTTCATCCTCCGAAGAATCTGAGCTCTCCATTGGTTTTTTCCTTGCTATATCAGCATATGATAGGTTGGTGGGGCTACCTTGATTGGAATCGCTCTGAGTTGCTTCCACTCCCTCTTTGTGCGAAGGTGGAGTATCTTCCTGCTCCTCATTCTCCTTTGTTGGGTTAACTTGATGGGTCTGTTGATCACTTTCTGTCCCATTTGGATTTGCTTCCACCTCTTGGTTTGTTTTGGATCTGCTAGTTTCTCCATTCTTATTGCCTTTTCCTGTACCTTTTTTTGTATTTGCATTTTTCTGCACTAGGATCCATTGATCCCCGTTTTGTTTGTCCACTTGTTCCTCCGCCTTCTTCTTGCAGTGCTTTGCAAAATGACCATGTCCATGGCAGTGTCTGCATTTAAAAGGCAGCTGCTCGTAGTCCAGCTCTTGAACATACGTCCACCCAGCTACTGTAAGTTTGATGGCTTCCGGTAGCCCTTCTTCCAGGTCCACTTCGACGCAGATGCGTGCGCAGGAATACTGGTCCTTCCTTGCAGCTTGATCTATGTATTTTCCCAAGGAATTCCCTATGATCTGAAGGGTTTTGTGATTCCAACAGTGGAGAGGCAAATGGGGAAGCCTGACCCATACCGGTACAGCCGAAGGAACGTCCGGAGTGGGGTCAAAGTCAGGAGACCATTTGTTTAGGTAAAGGCCCTGGGGGCCCATGAAGTAAGGTCCATTTCTGAAAATTAATCCTTTGTCGTCGGGGTTTTCGAATACAAAAACAAAGAAGCCCTTACCCACGAAGTAGCTTTTGACACCCTCTTTAATGAGAGGCTTCCAGTTTCTTTGTGTCCACTCCTCTACCGATTTTGGCGAAGGCCAAAGGCCTGTGAACTGGCCTATGAGGCCTCTTTCTGCCAGATTCAGAGCAACTTTGCAAGTATCTTCTTTGGGCAGAGCCACTGATGGGATAGAGTCCATCTTCTTTACAAACCTCTGCAGAGTCACAGAAGGAGGGCGCTTTGGGCCAGAAGCCACTAACGATTTGAAGGCCAGGACCTCCAGAGGCAGAGGAGGGGGATCAGACACCCCATCTGCATCCATGATTAGAACTCACTCAGATCAGGCCAAGCAGAGATGCGCAGAAACCTAAGTTACGCTGGAGCAGCCATCAACTCTCACAGCACGAGGAGGCAGAGTAGTGGGGGCGGAGAGTCCACCCGGGCCAGACGACGAAGATGGCGATCGAAGACGGGCCGAAGATACGCACAAGCAGCTCACCACACATTGCAACCTCGAGCGCCTCTAGGCCGGACACGAGCGCCTCTCGGCGACCTAGAAACGGCTGCAACGAGCAACTTGGTTCGGACCTAGCTCAACTCGTGCAAGCGTTTTTGATACAAAGGTTACCTAGTTTTCACTTCCCCGGCAATGGCGCCAAAATTTTTGTGCTCAACCTAGTCTCCTAAATTGAGTTCATTTAATTGTCAACCAGGGTTGGTAAACTGCTGAAGTGAAGTGCACTATATGTGCCTAGGTGTTTGTTTCTTACTGCGTTGTGTTAGTGTTTTATGATGTTTTTGGTCTTTTGGTGGTTTTATGTTCACAGGGAAAAGAACTAAATGCTGATGGGAAGAAGCTACTGGTTAAAAACAGAGTGAAGCCTAATTTGTTGATGACAAATGACAAATGAAAATACTGAAACAGAACCAAACCTAAACTATGACTTAGCAAAAATACAAAGCTTGATAATGACTTCAAGAAAATGAATCACAACATGAATTTAACTTGTCCAAACCATTCATTAAGGATATTTTGGAAGAGCTTGAGGAATGGACAGCTAAGTGTAAAAATTCTCCTAATTAAACAATTAAACAATTAACTTGTAATGATACAACATCTCATCCATGATTAAAGGTTTGTGAAACATATTTGGAAAAGAACATTTGTAACATCAAAAGATCTCTACTCTAAAACTAGCTCCTAATTTTGTTCTGCAACTTAGTTTAACACCACTAAACTTCACTCAAAGGTTATAGATTTTTAGACTAGTCTTTTGAGGAAAGGTTTGTTTGTGAAATGAAAAAGAAAAGGTTGCAGAAGTACTCTAGGCCTTGGACTGTTACTATCTTCTGTCCAGATGGTGATGAGTCAATTATAGATTTGGAACAAAAGAGGTTTTGTAAATAATGAAGGCCGTGGTGTTTAAGTTTAACAACTAATGTAATTTAATATGCAATGGATGACAACTAAATGTGGAATGTAAATACAATGATCTAAGCTAGAACTGAACTAAGGTGTCACTAGTCTACAATAAACAGTGCTGAACTAACAAGCCATTATCAAACTTAAAACGAAATAACAGAGCATGAATTGAATGCAATTTGACTCCGGAGTGCCCTAACTAAGTTATCATGCAATTAATCTATGGAATTCTACAGCCTATTTTTTCCATCATGAATGGTATTTTGGAAGAGCTTGTTAGAACAATCCTGGCTGTACAATTCAATGCAAATGCAAACATAAAGACTGAAAGCAATTACAATTAAAAACTAAGACATCACAGCTATTTCCTACCCATTGTTATGATATTTTGGAAGAGATTTTTAAGAGTAAGATCAGCTATGCTACTTAGTGTAAACAAGCAACTGAAACCTTCAGTATCACAGTCATGCCTTAGTCATCATAATGATTTTTTGGAAGAGTTTACTAGAATAATTTCAACTGTGATAATGAACAAAAGAAATTGCAATTAAAATCTATAACACTACAGCCATTTCTCATTCATTATCATGATCTTTTGGAAGAGTTTCTTAGAACAAGTATAGCTATAGTGACTAATGAAATTAACTATGAACTCAAACTTCAAAAACGTGAAAACAAACTAAGATACTTATCTAAATTACGAAAGTAAAGCCGTTCAGGAGGCAGGGGCCCTCTACCACCAGACGGAATCTAACTCAAAATCAACTCAACACGTTCAAAGCAATGTTGTCTTCTTCATTAAAGGAAAATAAATTAAAACAGAGTATTCTCGGTCTTCAGAAATATAGCAGTCAATCCATGAAATCTAATCAAAATCTAGAGCTAGCCTCTCGGTTTCCCGAGTGCATTTATATCAAATCTTCATAACAGAACTTGCAACAATACGAGGATCATTGTCTTTTCATATCAAAATCGTACTAGAACTCTAAATATGGAAGCGTAGAGGGACAAAGGACATCTGGACTGTCCTAGTCCTATTAGGAGTCTGCCTCCTTGAATGAGTTCCCATGTACCAAAACCATGTCCAGAATTCGGTTCATTCTTCATGGTGAGCAACGAACAATGAGGACATGATGTGGAATATACCCATGTGTGGCTTTTCCTGAGAGGACACCTAGAACATGCTTGAACATGAAGACAGCTGCAGAATTGGCAGTTAGCTACGGAATGTCTGCATTCTGTAGCTAGTTTCAGTTAAAAATGCATTACAATGACAAAATCACAAAACTTAGCAAGTTAGCCATGTTATTCATTCTAAAAGTAATTTTAACTAATTTCATTGATCATTTGGGCCTGGGATAACAATGGACAAAGGAAAATGGAGTGAAGTAAGATGAAAGAAAGAACAATCTTGGGGCTCAACATAATTTTCAAAATATTGTACTACAGGCTTGCAAGGGATGCAGGTGTCGGCTCATCACTTATGGCTCCAAAGGACAAAGGTGAAGGAGAATGAAGGGTCAACTTTTGGGACACTAGTGGCGTAGAAAAGGTATAAAGTAGTTGTAGATTATGTTCATGATTTTGGTGGAACAAAATCTCCTCATTGGGGAGGATTGATCCAGGTGGCTCCAGACACCCTCAGGAGACCAACAGGGCTGATGATAGGTAAAAATTCAAAGTGGTCGAATTTCTCTCGAACCAGGTTCATACTAAAGTACTCATCTCTCTGATTCCAACGGTGTGTGTTGGGAAGATTTGTGTATTACAGATAAAACACGCATCTCATGACAAATGACAGTCAAGAACAATAGATTAAATACTACACAATTGTCTTTCCTAATTCTGAATAGATACACAGAGGGGATTGGAAACTTACTTGGTTCAATCACTTCCAAATGGCTCCTTTCTGTCGCTCCTGTAGTAGCTTCAAGTTTCAAGCGGATGGTGGTTGAATGCTTCTTGCAAGAAAGAACACTGAAACTATAGAAGATACAATAATATAGATATCTAAACAAATTAGTCAGCTATATCAGTTAAGCATAAAACTACATACATCAACTAAGACTTTGCAGCATGGAAAATCGTAGTGAAAATAGATGCATATAGGGAAAAACGAGCTGCATTCTTTATTAATAGTAGAAGGAGAGATTACAACCCATTGACTGATCTAAAGCAACCTTCCAGCATAGATCCCACAACCAAACACAACATAAGCATCTCCAATCAGAGGTCACACAAATGAACACTCAATTGAAATTTCACCAGCATTTCACTACTCAAATTCTCCTCTCTATTCCTTGAGATTTGTCCTCAATTTATAGATGATTCAAGGTAGTTTGTCACTTAAGGACTTTCCAATAATAGGCAATACATGTTTCCTCTCATGTATATGTCAAATGGACACTTGGATCTGAAGCTTGACACATGTGAACCCTTCTAGAAGACACTGGCCATGTGGAGATTCCGGAACAATGAGAATTTTGCTCCCATTTTGACCAACACACCCTTGAGTGTCATGGACTACTTTGCAGAGAAGCTTTACATGGAGCTACCTTTATATGCAACGTACTTAGCCCCTTTAGAGACTGCGTTGATGAGCTCCCACATGTTATATTATAAGCTTCATACCTTAGAAACATTATCTTGATGAAAGTCCTGTTTCATTTATCTTCTTCCTGTCTTAGGGCATATGGAAACTTGGAATGATGGGGAATGATAGACCCGCGATCATGGTCCTGGAGATGATGCCCAATTAACCAGGTCATTGGGAATGGTGCCCAAATTTACCTATAACAATTTCCCCCTAAAGCATGAAGTCGGAATAATAACAACATAACCTTCTGACTGATGTGCTTTATACTTGTGATGGTTGTGGAATCATAGCGGAGTGGTTACCTGTGTCAATCTTACAATACATTTCATTATGATAAATCCTCTATTGATCATTATTGCTGAGGGTAGGCATTCCCATAGTCAGCACATAAAACAATCTAATAACATGTACATAATTCAGAAAGTCGTCTTCATTGGAATGTTGCCCAATGCAGATTTGCCTATAGATATAGGCCCATGTTAGGATGACGATCTGTATGTAAGGTCACCGTATAGATGATGTGTACAACAATCCTGATATCGCAGCCCGAATGGATGAAACTAGATCCAGGGTCTTCTTATCTCTTTCACTCGATCATTTGGGTACAAGTCTAGCCATGCGAATATATGATTTGTAGTCGAACATGGTAAGATATCGTTTGATTATCAGCCAATAATGAGAGTTGTTAACAAACGCAAGAGAACCACCATTGATGTCAATGGCCTTCAAGGTACTATAGTACATTTTGTAAGGCGTAAATAGATGATTTGATGTCGAACGCCAAAAAAAATCTTTCGGTCATTGGTTCGGAAGTGAGGATCTTGTCAATGTTGTAACAAGCCTCATGGTACTGGAATCTGATGTTTCTAAGTGAACTTCCTGGATATTGATTTGTAGTCGACATGAAATCACCTTATTGCAAAACATGGAGTTACTGATTTTGGAGACAAGGGTATGAGTTGATATAGCAATTTTCAGGGATGACAGTCATGAAAATGAAGGTTTATGAGTATTTCAGAAGGATGAGGTACATCAATGGATGGACTTCTCTTGAACATATCGGCGACACTATGATGAGTTGGTAGCATTGACCCAAAACCGAAGTGAAGGTATGATGAACCATAGGTGTGAATGAACCGTCAAGATGATTACCCAACCCAAACAGTCACGGACATGGAGTGAAGGAAGTGTCATGTTCAAGAGCGACTTGCTGCCACAAAGAAAATATTGTTCATTCTTCCCAAAATTTTCCCTGGTAATTTATCGAACAATACCTCATTATTTTTTAACAATCTTGAGGAGGATAACATTTTCTTGATCTATAATTCAACCCTTCGGGTGAATAAAGAATGAAGTATCGCTATTTAATAATTTAATGAGTTTAGCGATGAATGAAACTCGATTCTTGCCATGATTGACAAGCTTGTCACTATTTTATGATTTAACGAGCTTACTGATAGTGACAGCCCGGTCCTTTTTCATATTTAGAGAGTCTGAAAAAGAGGACGAAAGAGAACTCCAAAATTACTTTTTCGTAAATTTGTCTCTCAGATCCGAAAAAGTGTAAAATAATACCTGAGAGAACCTCTTTGGTCATGTTTGACCAACGGTATTCCTTTTTCGTAAACAATCTATCTCAGTCCGAAAAAGGGTTAAACTTATACTAAGTAGATATCAATTCATTTAATTTAATGAGCTCGAAATGACAAGTGCTCGGCAATATTTTCACATTATCGGAGTCTGAAAAGAGCTGAAAGAAGACTCCAGTGGTTCCTTTTTTGTTGTTATAGAAGCTCGAAAAAGAGATAAAAGTGCGCTTCAAATCCATTTTCGTTTTTAACAAAGCTCGAAAAATAAGGAGAAAAGGCATGCTTTGTGGTCAATTCATTCTTTGATAAATCTGCACGACTAATCTATTCATCAGTTGTATTTCCTGTTCAGAGCAACATCAAACGGATTAAAAATACCCGTTTCATGATAAAAACATAATAAAACTATAGTCATAGCAATAAATTTAACTTGCAAACAATTAAATGACTATTTAAAAGTAGTTTTACTATTCATTTTTACCATTCCATAGTTACCATTTGTATTTTGGAGTTCTGAATCTGATTTTCCCCTGAACTTCAACGGTCGATTGCGTGCAATAGGTAAGAATGTTTTGAATGCCCCCTGCAAGAGCTCATGTCAAATGCCCCCTGCAAGAGAATATGCCCCCCAAGCTTCATTTCACTCATCTAAGTAAATTACTGGTTACTGATAGCTGGATGGAATGAAGATTTATTTGGAGAGGATTTGTTTCATTTTTTAAAGAGCTTGACACATGAAAAGAAATATGCTCATCATCTGTTTCATTTTTAACGAGGTTGACACAATAAAAATAACTTTCCTCATAGGCACTTGTTTCATTTTTTAACAAGGTTGACACAAGAAAAAAGATCCATCCTCATGGGAACCTGATTCATTTATCGAGGTTGACACAAGAAAAGAGAACTATCCTCAACACCTATTTCATTTTTAGCGAGGTTGCACAGGAAAAAAGAACCATCCTAATAATCTGTATCATTTTTTAACGAGGTTGACACAGGAAAAGAACCATCCTCATGACTTCGTTTCATTTTTTAGCGAGGTTGACACAGAAAAAAGAACCATCCTCATGACTTTGTTTCATTTTTTAACGAGGTTGACACAGAAAAAGAACCATCCTCATTGTGCAGTTGGATTAGTGAGTGTGTGCTAGAAAAGACGTAGTATAATGGAGTCATCATTTAAGGAGTTTGATGAAAACCACAAATGATAAGTTATAACATGCGTTAACGGGTCTTCTCTAGGGTTTTCATTGAATTTTGGAATTTTTGAGGGTAAATTTTGTGGTATCACCGGCCACCAAGGAGAATAACTGATGGGATCAACTTGATATTGCACTGAAGATGTGAATAAAGGATCAAGTTGTTCAGTACTCATAAAGGAGGAACTAGATAGGATTTCAGATGATGACATGGGTGAAGTCAATGGAAAAAACATCGAAGATGAAGCAACAATAGATGTTGTCGCAGCTGAAACAGATGGTTCAGTCTTGGATGCTATCTTAGCCATGGTCAAATGACCCAATGTATACCCTATAGAATCTACGGGAACTCGAAATGAAACAAGATCAACAAAAGCAGAGGAAGGTGATTGAGGAAAAGACCCATACAGGTAAAGCTCCTACCGAAAAATGAGTTGGAGTTAAAGGTGTCTCGTCTTGTGATATTTCTTCAATCGAAATTAAACCAGGTGGAAGAACTTTTCCGTCAGGCCCAAAGTATATTTCAGGTGGTTGACTGTGCGATATGGGAGACTCAATGGCTACAATAGATTAGGGAGTGACCAATACAGGAACAACTTCCGATTGTTCGACTTTGGGATCAAGATTTTCTTCCCTTAGGGAAAATAGAAACTGAAATATAAGGGGATGATAGACCCTATTTCATTGGTCCTGGGGATGATGTCCAGTTTGACCAATAAAATTTGCCCCCTAAAGCACTATGGGATCCAGATCAACTTCCAGTTGAACAACGTTGGGTTCGAGAAGGTATGGTCTCACTGATTGGATGGATTGTGACCACGGGTAGCTGTGAGGACTCTGTTTCGACAACAATAGGTGAACTAGGTTATGTAGAAATAACTTGAGCTAACTCCATTTGAAATGATGATGTTTCAGCAGAGGTACGAATTGTACTTGATTCTGCAGATCGTGATCTCCTTCGCCTACTAGAAATAACTTCTGGTGGTAAAGGTGGTTTCAATGCTAATCTACGTGAACGACGGGGGGTAGGATTTTGTTCTTCTACGATTACTGATTAATTTTAACCAAAAAAATAAATAAACAAAAAGAGGGTAATGCTAGGCAAAAGGGTTTACCAGTAAACTGTGAACTGCAGAATACCTCATGGCAAGCCAAGAAGTACGGGTAGGCAATCTCCCCGAATGTTGTGTTCGGTGTATCACAATTTAAAGGCGGCTGACTCGGTTCACTATGGATGGATAGCACCTAAAATTTGTCCTCCCAAATAAACCCGAAGGTATGTGGAGGCCCAAGTCTGTATTAGCGCTGTCTGATGCGAAATCGCACAGTGAGAGCACCCCTGAATACTTCTCATATTGTAACGTCGTCTGAGGACAAGCTACGATATACTTACGTACATGGCGTGAGGTATCACACTCAGAATGTATCGCAGACAAGTTAACAAAAGCTGCTATGTTTTACGATGCCAGAACATGTCTCTATCCTAGACCTTATCAATGTTATTCGTTAGGTTCCAATGCGTTTTTATGTAAATTGAGGTTTATTTTAAGTTGATCTTGCTTAAAAATTTGCCTTTCAATGGTACCGCGAATGATGTATGTAGAAATTCCTAAAATGCAAACTAGAAATGATAAGCAATCTTTTCTTTTTCAGTTTTTTCAATGAAATACCTAGCTACTAAGGGAAGAGAGCAATTAATTTCGTGAGCAAACAAATCAATGGATCAAACAAATCATTGAGCACAAAACTAAATGCAGATGTCCTAATGTTCCTTTTTGCAAAAAACACACAATCCTACATGCAAATGCAAGTTTTTCTTTTCAGTTCCTTTAATGTTATAAATGCAGAAAATAAACTAAGTGCATCAAAACATAAACAAATGCTTTTTACTTTTGAGAAATGAAGAATACAAACAACAATTTCTCTTTTGAAGGAAAAATGAGGAATTTACAACAATTTCTCCTATCAAGGAAATGAAGATTTTACGACAATTTCCTAATTCGAAAGCAAATGATTTCAATGCGACAATGAAAATACTTTGAAATAAATTTTGCCAATGATAATGAAAAACTTTTCTAAAACAACATTGAACAAATTTCACTCAAAGGAGGGAGAAGTATATACGAATCATTGGTCAATTGAGGATCAAACTTTTCAAAACAGAGCAGCAAACATAACTGACTCAAAATGCAAAGGCTGATTCAAGGGAATTAGTCACTTTCAGGGACCAACGCAGGCTGCCAAGGGAGACAATGCTCTGCATATGCAGGCCTGAAAGGGAGACAGTGTTATGCAACGCACTGTCTGCTGTCTGAGGGTGCATTGGGCGCAATATAAAGCAAGAAAAATCAAGAAATACCACTGTTTAACACACTCCCTTTGCAAAATAAGATTTGAAAAAGCTTAATCTTTGAATGTAACTATTACTAGGTGGATATACAAAGAAATTCAGTGGTTGTATGTCACCTAATCTAAGAGAAACAAATAATTCCCCTGTGGAGTCGCCATTTTGTTGGGCAGATTTGTGTATTACGGATAAAACATGCATCTCATAACAGATGACAGTCAAGAACAACAGATTAAAGACTACACAGTTGTCTTTCCTAATTCCGAATAGATACATAGAGAGGATTGGAAACTTACTTGGTTCAGTCACTTCCAAATGGCTCCTTTCTGTCGCTCCTGTAGTAGCTTCAAGTTTCAAGCAGATGGTCGTTGAATGCTTCCTATAAGAAAGAACATTGAAACAACAGAAGATGCAATAATATAGATATCTAAACAAATTAGTCAGCTAAATCAGTTAAGCATAAAACTACATACATCAACTAGGACTTTGTAGCATGGAAAATCGTAGTGAAAATAGATGCATATAGGGAAAAACAAACTGCATTCTTTATTAATAGTAGAAGGAGAGGTTACAACCCATTGGCTGATCTGAAGCAACCTTCCAGCATAGATCCCACAGCCAACCACAGCATAAGCATCTCCAATCAGAGGTCACACAAATGAACACTCAATTGAAATTTCACCAGCATTTCACTACTCAAATTCTCCTCTCTATTCCTTGAGATATGTCCTCAATTTATAGATGATTCAAGGTAGTTTGTCATTTAAGGACTTTGAAATAATAGGAAAGACATGTTTTCTCTCATGTAGATGTCAAATAGACACTTGGATCCGAAGCTTAACATATGTGAACCCTTCTAGAAGACACTGGCCATGTGGAGATTCCGGAAAAATGAGAATTTCGCTCCCATTTTGACCAACACACCATTGAGTGTCGGGGACTGCTTTGCAGAGGAGCTTTACATGGAGCTACCTGTATATGCAATGCACTTAGCCCCTTTAGAGACTGCATTGATGAGCTCCCACATGTTATATTATAAGCTTCATACCTTAGAAACATTATCTTGATGAAAGTCCTGTTTCATTTATCTTCTTCCTGTCTTAGGGCATATGGAAACTTGTAATGATGGGGAATGATAGACCCGCGATCATGGTCCTGGAGATTGTTGGAGTTCCCATGTTTTGGCCAGATTGGCAAGACCAAAAGACGAGACAACATCAGAACCACTTTCAGACCTCAGGATCTAGCCCTCCTGGTTCCAGAGAGGGACCTCTGTGTATGAGCAAAGATTTATGTATATGAGGCTCAAATGTTATGATTTTAGGCTAGTTATAGGCACAAGGTTTGTTGGTTGTTAGTGGTTGTTCGGCTGCTGCCGTTGTAGTTAGAGGGATTATGTTTTGATTGTTAGAACAGTTCTGGGAGAAAGTAGCAGAGTATTTTGTATTGTAGTAGGCTGGGAGGAGAAGTTGGGATTGTAACAGCCATTGAGCTCCGTGTATGTGACTAGTTTTGCATCAATTAATCAAAGCATATTTCACAGGATCCTGGTCTATTACTATTGGTGATGTTTTTCTTACTCTGTTTATTCACTTTCATACTGTTTCATTTTCTACTGGCTTGCATCAGAAAAATGGCATAGGATTTACCCTTGTTAGGTACCCTGTGTCTCTGCTCTCCTTGCCCTCAATGTTATCTGCTAAATGTGTGATCTAAGAGTTGATTTCAGTCAATTTAACCAGTGTAGTGGATGTTATTGCCTGCTCTCTGATGTATGAATTGGATGATTAAGTTCTTAGATGTTCTTGTTGGGTTTAAGCTGGAAGGTTTGGGAACACTAGGGATTAGAGTTAGCCCTATCCACTAGGATCCTTGCGCGACCAGCTGGCCTTTCTAAGATCCCTTCTGTTAAAATTATTTCTGTTTTTCCCCTGGAGCATGCTAAAGCTGACCTGGAGTTAAATGACCTCTGGTCCGATCTATAAGCTGCCCCTTTGTCCCTCTTTGAGAGTTTCCTTTGAGTATGCCCAAGCACGTCTGGAGTTAAATGACCTCTGACCTAATCTATAGACAGAAATTGAGTTGCTCTCCTTCTTTCACTTTCTTTCCTTAATGTTCCATCCCACCATATAATCTAAAAGATCCTTTAGTATTAGATGACTTTCCCTCTGAAAGCCTTGGCTAGTTGTTGCATGTAATTTCCTTTCATGACTTCATAGCCCAATGGACGACACTTTATTGACCTATCCTCTTTGCTGAAACATCCTGCTGCTCTGTTCCTTTCCTTCCAGTGCTTTCTCAGTCTATGATCTCATAACCAACCCAACAACCAACCAACCAAATCATTTAAAACCCCTTGTGCTTCATAACTAGCCTAATATCTCATTCTGAGCTTCAAAGATATATCATTCTTTGTTTTATTGGAGAGATCCCTCTCCGAGTCCAGGAGGGCTAGATCCTAGGGCCCCAAAGTGGTTTGATGTTGTCTTATCTTTTGGTATTACCAAATATGCTAAAACATAGGAACCCCAACAGAGATGATGCCCAGTTAACCAGGTCATTGGGAATGGTGCCCAAATTGACCTATAACAATTGCCCCCTAAAGCATGAAGTCGGAATAATAACAACATAACCTTCTGACTGATGTGCTTTATACTTGTGATGGATGTGGAATCATAGCGGAGTGGTTACCTGTATCAATCTTACAATACATTTCATTATTATAAATCCTCTATTGATCATAATTGCTAAGGGTAGGCATTCCCATAGTCAACACATAAAACAATATAATAACATGTACATAATTCAAAAAGTCGTCTTCATTGGAATGTTGCCCAATGCAGAGCTACCTACAGATATAGGCCCATGTTTGGATGACGATCTGTATGTAAGGTCACCGTACAGATGATGTGTACAACAATCCTAATATCGCAGCCCAAATGGCTGAAACTAGATCCGGGGTCTTCTTATCTCTTTCACTCGATCATTCGGGTACAAGTCTAGCCATGCGAATATATGATTTGTAGTCGAACATGGTAAGACATCGTTTGATTATTAGCCAATAATGAGAGTTGTTAACAAACGTGAGAGAACCACCATTGATGTCAATGGCCTTCAAGGTACTACAATACATTTCGTAAGGCGTGAATAGATGATTTGATGTCGAACGCCAAACAAAATCTTTCAGTCACAGGTCCGGAAGCGAGGATCTTGTCAATGCTATAACAAGCCTCATGGTACTGGAATCTGATGTTTCTAAGTGAACTTCCTAGATATTGATTTGTAGTCGACAGGAAATCACCTTATTGCAAAACATGGAGTTACTGATTTCAGAGACAAAGGTATGAGTTGATATAGCAATTTTCGGATGACGATCATGAAAATGAAGGTTTATGAGTATTTCAGAAGGATGAGGCATGTCAATGGATGGACTTCTCTTGAACACATCGGCGACATTGTGATGAGTTGGCAGCATTGACCAAAAACCGAAGTGAAGGTATGATGAACCATAGGTGTGAATGAACCGTCAAGATGATTACCCAACCCAAATAGTCACAAACATGGAGTGAAGGAAGTGTCATGTTCAAGAGCGACTTGCTACCACAAAGAAAATATTTTTCGTTCTTCCCAAATTTTTCCCCAGTCATTTATCGACCAATACCTCATTATTTTTTAACAAGATTGAGGAGGATAACATTTTCTTGATCTATAATTCAACCCTTCAGGTGAATAAAGAATGAAGTATCGCTATTTAATAATTTAACGAGTTTAGCGATGAATGAAACTTGATTCTTGCCATGATTGACAAGCCCATCGCTATTTTATGATTTAACGAGCTTAACGACAGTGACAACCCGATCCTTTTTAATATTTAGAGAGTCTGAAAAATTGGACGAAAGAGAACTCCAAAATTAATTTTTCGTAAATTTGTCTATCAGATCCGAAAATGTGTAAAATAATACCTGAGAGAACCTCTTTGGTCATGTTTGACCAACGGTATTCCTTTTTCGTAAACAATCTATCTCAGTCCGAAAAAGGGTTAAACTTATACTGAGTAGATATCAATTCATTTAATTTAACAAATCATCTAAAGCACGGGATCATCTAGTGCTACATCAAACCTATCACAAATACTTGAACATCTCACACTAATCATGCTAGGGTTTCTAGATTGCATATCTCAAATATTTTCCATAATCCATGGTTTCTTCCAAATCCTAACCTCATAATATCCATCAAAACCTAATAGTAAAATTTCTTGGGGTTTCCTTCAAACCTTAGTATTCTTTTAGGTCTCCTCCATATTCTCTTCCTTCCAACAAAGGTGTCTTCATAGGGGTGATCTTTAATGACTTTTCTTCAACCCAGCTTCGATACCATGTTGAATTTTCTTAGGGATATTTTTTTTTTTTTGCTTTAATAATTGCATTTCATTATTTACATATTTAAGTTCACCCCACAACATTATACATTATCAGGATTTATAACATTATTCAGCAACATATGCAACTATATAGAAAGAAAGATATCATCATCAATGCAATGGAACATTAAGGAACAATAGAATAAAATCATTCACACATAGAGACACCAGGATTGGTTGGAGACTAGGGAAAACCCCGCTATGGGGAAAATCGTTTCAAATTTTTCTTCTTATTAGATTGTCATTGAATGATTCAAAAAAATAGAGCACAATGATCCATATCTTAAATGATAATCCTATCCAACAAAAACGGCTAAACAACATCCATGAGATGAACCCAACAATGTTAATAATCAAAACCCTAATTCAGAAGCCTACGATCAATTATCACTATATGCGGTCAACTGCCAAACTCTGCGGTCAACTAACGAAATTTGTTGTCAACTGAAAAAATCAAACCTTAGTTCCCAACCGCACGTAGAGAATGATGTACATGCGGCTGAAATCCTCCAACCGCACACATGGGCCTATGTGTCTGTAGTTGTGACCGAAAAATTATTATTTCCTGCATGCAGCTGGACACCAAAACCCTAAACACATGTGCGAGCTTTGGACCCTACAATCTCAAACTTGTATGAACCAATCTTTGCAATCCAACCTCAAACATGTGCGAGCAAAAACAAAGAAAGAAAAATTATCACCATGATGATATCCAAATGATGGTCACTTGACTTCTATTTATGGGCATCCATGGGTGTCCAATTTCTCTTTTGGGTCGACTTGACCTTTTGTGCACACTTGGTCTTTAATTCAAAAATACACTTTCCCTTGTCCAAATTAAGCGCTTCAATAGTAAAAATTGGTCCTCTCGAAAAGAGGAATCTAGTCCCATGATTGGAATATGTCAATGAGCTGCAAAACTAATATATTTAAGAGGGTGAATTAAGCTAGCCTAAATCCATCTTATTTCCACATCTACCAAATGTCAAGAGGGATCAAATCTCTTTTCATCTCAAAATATATGATCCCTCTCAACACTTTGTAGATCCAAAAATAAAATAAATCCAAACTAGTTAGTTTACAATGTTTAATACATACATAAATCTCATTCTTGTAAGTTAATACTATTTACAATATTTACTAATTATATAAATCTCATTTTTATGTACAATTTATTCTCTTTTCCATAAAATTTTAAAAATATTTTTATTTTAATTTTTATGATTTGAGTTATTATAAATATTTATTGATTTATTATTTAATTTATTTTCTTCATTTTATTACATTATTTTTCATTAGTTAATTTTTTAAATGTATTTAATTAACAATAAAAATATATATTATATATTTATTTATTTATTTATTTTAAACCACAAAATGTATTAAAACTTAGTTATCATGTGATAATTATCATTGTTATTTATAAATATAAGTAAACACATAAAAAATGGCTCCATCTAAAATAATTTATTATTGCTAGATGTCAATGTTGTTTTTTTCCCTAAGGAAAAACCGTAGCTTTCATTATGTAAAATAATGTAAATTACATGTTGTAGATGCATAAAAGCATATGAAAAATTGGTTGTCTATTCACTCAACAAACATATGAGTGATACAACCATACATAAGTCTGCCAAAAATTATTGTAAATACTCTATATTAGAGAAGCACAATTATACAAAATATGTTTGTGTTCATGAGTAAAGAAAAAATATAAACTACTAACATCATCATAGATCGCAACCAATATCAGTAACTATAAAAAAAGGCAGAGATGTAATTCAATCATAATCATATTCAATTTTTTGAGGGTCCATGAATGGGCGATGATAATACTGGAAACATGCTTCCCCATTGTGTTTGTTGATCATCCATGTCTCGCGAATCTGTTGCACGCCCACCTTGGATAACTGGTTGGAAAGAGTATTCATTCCCCTGTAAATGTGGTGACAAGTGATAACGTCAAATTGTGACTTAATCATGAGAACTTATTCCAATAGTGACCCGAATGTGCGCACGTGACATGTGGCTTTAATATTGAACCAATCAATAACAATGTGGGAATATCCATACACATGTAGTTGTCGGCATCCTCATTCTAGTGCAAATAAGAGAAGTAATTTTAAGCTATATAGTTCAGATTAATTGTTCATGCCACTGCCTAGACCAAATTGAAGTTTGAAAAAGTGATTATTGTTGAGGTACAAAACAACAACACCTCCACATTGTTCGTTTTGTGCAGAGCAGTTGAAGGAAGCCCAGGGGTAAGAATGATCAATATTCCCAGGTTGGATATTTCGGGAGTTATGTCGAATCTCCTCCTCTGGTAAAAGTACATATATAACCAAGACATGTGCGCTAATAATGTCGGGGAGTATGTCGGCCTCGGAAAAAATATTTCGGTTCATGCTGATCCATGTTCCCCAACATATTAGCAGAGGGAGATATTTTAGCTTGATAGATGAGGCCTCATTCCACTAGTTTTTCCAGGCAACATTAATAGAAACATTGTATGGACATGTGATGAATAAGTGAATAACATATTCCTCAGCACATCGACAGAGTGCACACCAGGAGGGATCGTGGAAGGAGTGTTTGATTAAATTGTCGCCCATGGTAACCTTGTTTTCAAGGAAGCACCAGACGAAGAGATTGGATTTTCCTGGACTCTTTAGCTTCCAGGTGCGCTTCCACCACCACATGTGTTGTTATGGTTCTTTGTTTACTTGGATGAAAATATAACCCTCCTTCAAGGTGTAGAAACCCTTTTTCGAGTGTGTCCAAAGGAGTTCGTCCTCCTTTTCATGTAGCTTGATATGAGAGGAGGTAAGGACGCCAATGTATGATCTCCAAACATGGTGCCATTGTACAAGGATATTAATATCTTGGTTCGATTTCCATCTTTGACCCCATATCGTTGTGTTCTCCTGACCAACAATTTGTTCAATAGTGTGTTAATCGTGATTAGCCAAATATTCCACCAACTTCTGAGGTAATATGTGTTAACCATTGTTCCCAGACCATGGGTCTAATCCAATACGAACATGAGTTCCTGAACCAATTTTCCATGCAAGTCCAAAGCTAATGATGTGAAAAGTGTCCAAGATATCTTTCCAAATCATGGAGATGTTGGTTTGACACTTGTTTTGAGACCTTATCCATTGGATAACAGATATAGGATAAATATATTTTTGAGTGACCACGTGAATCCATAAATTGTTGGTAGATAGAAGATGTCAACCACACTTGGAAGCAACAACCTGTGAATGGATTTCAATGTTGTTATATGTCTCTACTTTAACTTATTTATTTATGTTTAAAAAAAAAAATTGATCAATAAATTTTTTTTTAGTTTTTATTTAAATATCAAAATAATATTTCACCTCTCAACATAATAATAAAAAAATAATGTGTATGTTTATGGTGGAGTTCAAGGTGAAAGTCAAATTCCTAATTTTCTTCATTCAGTTTTTATTAGCTATAAACTTTGAGGCTTGCTTTCTAAAGTGATGACAAATTCTCAAAAGCATGATTAAATGTATTTTTCTCTTTCCCTTTTGGTTGATTTTCTGTTTTCTTATAGGGACATTTTGAGGCACAATGCCCCACTCTTCCACAATTAAAGCACTTAAATGGAAGTATACCTTTGTACTTACCTGTGCCTTTCTTCAATCTTCTAACTAATTTTGCTTCTTCTTCAACATAACCTGAGCATGAACATTCATTTTTTTCTATGAACTTGTCTACCTTGAAGGTTGCGTCCCTAATGTTTGACTTCCCTTTTGGAATTCTCATCTCATATGTTGTCAAGGTCCCAAGTAATTGTTCCCTAGTCAAAATTTTAAATTATGTTGTTTCTTCTGTGACTGAAACCTTAGGATTAAATTTAGATGGTAATGATCTCAATATTTCCTGAACTATTACACTTTATTTAATTGTTTCCCCTAGACCTATCATGATGTTCACAACTTCATCAACTCTTAAGAAGAATTTAGCTATATCTTCATCTTCATCTTCATTCATTTTTAAGGTCTCAAACTGTGTTCTATATACTTGAAACTTAGCCATATTTACCCTTTTGTCTCCCTCATGAATATTTTCTAATTTATCCCATATTTCTTTGGATGTTTGACAATGCATTACTTTGATCAATTATGACTCACATAGACCACTCAAAAGTGCATTCATTGCTTTTGCATTTGCGATGAAATCTAGTTCGGCATCTCTGTCACTGGTCCCTTCCTTTATTTCTTCATATAATACCATCACGGCAGCCCATAATTCTATTCCAAGAGGCGTTAAGTAGGTCTTCATTCTCACTTCCAGAAAGCATAGTTTGTGCCAGTAAATAATGGGGATTTGTTTGTTGAGAATCCTTCTAAAATAGCCATTTTGGTGAATTAGGACCTCCTTCCAGTTGTTATAATGTTACTGAAGGAACTTGGCTTTGATACCAATTGATATTTAAGATAGGAAATTACTGAGAGGGGGTGAATGAGTAATTTAGCATTCTTTACTTTTGCTCATTTTTCTTTATTATTCAACTAATATTTCATGTTTATGTTACATTGAATTCATTTTGCAGGTATCATGAAGAGAGTTTTCAGATTACTTATCAAGAGTTCAACGCCATTCACATAGCATTCATAACCAACACACAAGGACACAAGATATGAGTGGAAATTGTTGGACACCTAATCCTCTATGGGTAGGTGTGGAAGGCGAATAGTCACAAAGGAGTCCAAGTGAACTTGGAAGATGAATCCAAGAGTCACACTAATGTAATATAAATGTACATCTATGAGTAATAGAAATGCAATGAATGCCTATCTTTCCTATGTGTGTGTTTTATCTTCTCATACACCATGTGTGTGTTTAACATGGTATCAGAGCTCCAGGTTTAGAGGTCCCCTTTAAACTTTTGAATAGTGATGGCTTGTGTTGCATTAGTGCAACCTCTACCATATCCCAACATATGCACTGCCTCTCATTTACACCACACAGTGACATTGCTCCTCCTATACGCAGTCTCACCACCTTATAGCCATTCTTCTTCTTTTTGGTCACAAGTTACTAAAGATTAAATGAGGGCATTTCTCCAAGAATGCACACACAAAAATCAATGGTGCGGGCATAGCGAGGTAGCCTGCACAAAATCTTCATCGAAATATGGTTCAGAAAAATTGGGAATACCAGAGAATTGGAAGAATGGGGGGAGGAAGAGCCACAGGAAATTGTCACTGTTAAGTTGCTCCGTTTCTTCAGACCACCATTTTTTTCTCAGCAACAGCAAGAATATAAAGTTGAGGTCGGTCCACATTCAGTACCCATTTCAGGAGAAGATGTGCACAAAGATGCAGAAATGCAGCCAACACCTCCCAAGCCCATCATCAGACCTTGGGAACAGCTTGTCGACAACAAGCACAGAACAGGTCTTGAATATGACAAGGAATTTTCCTTTCATATTCCAGACTACTCCAAGCCCATCAAATTTCAGAGTGCCAGATTTATGACAGTTCACCTGCAGTTGTTCCAAATCCTACTCCTCTTCCACAGCAGCAACAACAAATTGAAAAATTCCAACACTGTGATCGAGTTGGCCATATGAAATATCACTGTGTTTATCTTCACCCATGCAAGCATTGTGGTCGGCACACCCATTCCTCACATAGATGCTTTAGAAACAAGCCTCCTG
The DNA here is from genome assembly GCA_034641835.2 of Pinus albicaulis. Lineage (NCBI taxonomy): Eukaryota > Viridiplantae > Streptophyta > Pinopsida > Pinales > Pinaceae > Pinus > Pinus albicaulis. The sequence continues at coordinate 1,017,024,160 of CM076581.1, read as the reverse complement.
CAAGAACAAAGATTCATCTTGGATGGATCTCTTCTTGGTAATGGGCGTCAACAGCCAAGAAGATGTTTAAGTCGCATGCCAGAACTTGTTCTAGAATATTGAACAATATTGTAGTTGATTTTTCACCATTATCTCACCTTGTACCTGACAGGGGGGAAAATAGTGGTCATCTACAAGCTTCGAAGCCATATCAAGCGAGCCTAAGCCACAATCTCTCATTCCAGATTCAGAGTTGTAGCCAGAGACACAACAGTTCAAGCAAGCCTGAGCCACAATTCGTCATCCCAGATTCAGAGTTGTAGCCAGAGACACGGATGCCACGAGCATGCCTTTGGTTAGTGGACAACCTTAAACCATCTATGTGAGGTTGATATTGTTCCTCTTTCAGAACACTTCCTCTAGCAGAAGACTTCAGCTTCTTGCAGTTTTGGTTGAGTTCCAGGAAATGCATCAAGCATTCCAGTGTTGGTGGTCATCCTTAAACCATCAAAGGTTGTAGACTTCCCTTCTTTTAGGTTGAAGGTCTCCCTCTTCAAATATGAGGAACACTTCCTCTAGCAGAAGCCCTCAGCTTCTTGCCAGTTTTGGAAGAGTTCCGGGAACTGCAATAATCGTTGCGTTCCAGTGTTGGTGGTCATCCTTAAACCACCTCTTTTTGCCAACATTTCAGAGAGTTGATTCAGCCTAAGTGTTGTCATGCATACTTTGCATATTTGTATTACAACTCTCTTCTTGGACTCACACATACCCCTTCGGATTAAGGGGGTTAATGTTGGACACCTAATCCTCTATGGGTAGGTATGGAGGGCGAACAGTCACAAAGAAGTCCAAGTGACCTTGGAAGATAAATCCAAGAGTCACATTAATGTAATATAAATGTACATCTATGAGTAATAGAAATGCAACGAATTCCTATCTTTCCTATGTGTGTGTTTTATCTTCTCATACACCATGTGTGTGTTTAACAGAAACCGCAAAGGGATAAAACCACAAATATTAGGCTGAAAGTGATGTGAAGGCAGGTTGCTACTCCTTATTACATCATATTTTTGTAGGTTCTAGCCTACAAGAGGCTACTACCTCCAAGGAAGCTCCAACTCCCACAAATTTTTTGTAGGCTACAACCCACGAGAGGCTCCTACCTCAACAGGGAAAAACATGTTCGTCTTTGAATTATAACATATAATAGGACAGAAATTTCTCAATCAGAACATTAATTTTACCTCATACACTATTTTTCTGTCAACTTCATTGTTGAATTTTTTATCCTCTTCCATTTTCTCTTCCTCTTCTGCTACTACCCATCAATGTCTTCATACAAAACCCTTCTTCCTTTTCTTGAAAAAACAACAACTCTTTCTGCTTTATGTTGTGCCTTTTGTAAACAAGCCTCCTTGGTTGTTTGTCTTCCTTGCAGAATATGAAGTGGAGCATTGTCTCTTGAGCTTCCAAAAGAAAACTGCTCTCTTACGTTATTTTCAGTTTTGAAAATATTTGTAATAGAAAAAGATATTGTAACATCTCAATCAGAAATGATGACAAGTGACGAATTAGACTTGTATTGTCTACATTTTCTATTTAATGAAATATATGTATTTCAGTTTTGTCTTAATATATTATTTCCTTATTGGCATTTTTAGCCTTAATATTGATTAGCATAGCCTTTGCACTTCACATCACTTTCAGCCTTTGTAAAATAAAACTCAACATATATTAACATTATTTCAGTTAATGGCATCAATGCCAATATTTTCAACAATATGAAGGCAAAGATATATGCCCAAAATGTGGGCATGACATAATGGGTAAATCACATGGTCATCCTCATAATATATTGAGGCACGTGCCTATAATCCCGAGTATTCAAAAACTCTTTCGTTGCAAAGAAATCTAGTTATGTTGCAGGGATGGCATGCCTCACACAAAAGTGAGTCAAGAGTTATGTGAATCCTAACATATTCAGTAGCCATGAAGCATATAAAGGATACATGGCCTAAAAAAATCAAGGATGAAGCACGAAGTCTACGACTCAGCATAGCCATGGATGACATCAACCCATATTCCCTCCAAAACACCAACTATTCTGTTTGACCGGTAGTAGTGATCAAGAACAATATCCCCCCATGGTTGTATGTGAAGAATGACCATCTTATGTTGGCTCTCATAGTGCCTGGTAGAAGACAAGTGAAAAATATGGATGTCTACTTACAACCATTGGTATATGAATTAAAGGAACTATGGGAAGGGATACATGTGTACGTTGTATCAAGACCCATCACAATATAGAGGATTTTTGCGTTGTATGGCATATGTACTTACATCATACATGATTATCCATCCTTAGGAGTTTACTCTGGTAAATTACAGTTTTATTGATTTGTTTGGTAACAATATTGTTTCACATATTAATTTAATTTGTTGCAATTATTCACAGGTCTTGTAACAAAAGGGTATCATCATTAGAGGAAATTTGATTTTAAAAGGTTAACATTGAATTTCCATGCCATAATGTGTAAGCCAATCAAAATCCTTTAAAATTCAAAAGAGATACAGGTGTGACTAGGCACTGGTAAATTTTTTAATAATATAAATTACCTACCTTAAAGGTGAATCAAGTGTTCCACGGGGTTGTGTCCCCCCACCTGGGGGTCAATTTTCCCAGCTCCCTCATGCTCCGGAGACTTGGGGACGACTGGGGGATGTTTCCCCAACTCCCAAAAAAACATGGTACGTGAGGAAACATGAGGCATCATTTCCTAGGAAAAAGGGGGCTCGAGGGGACATGAGGGGTCATTTCCCCAGCAAAAAATTGCAAATTTTTTTAATGAAAAAAAATCCAAATTTCTAAGGGTTTGAGTTAACTTAAAAGTTTATTTCAATGTTTCATTATTCATTTCACATTCAATTTACGTTGAAGTTGTCGCCCCTGCTCGACTTTATGTTGTATTGTGGGGTAAGGCAAAGGATCAATCCAAATTGGATATAAGCACATAAAATAATGGACTTGAAAAGGAATCCAACAAAAACAACATAATTACAACAAGAGAAGATTCTAACATTGGCATTAATCAACCCCTCTTACAACATGCAGGCAATGTTGAAAATTTAAATCATTCTCATGCACAAATTGCTCATGAGTAATTTTAGATTAGATCTAAACACAATTTTTTTTTGCTGAGAAGTATATTCTTTTAAGTTCATGCCACCTTTGGTTATGAGAAAGGAAACCATTGTAAAAATTCACAAGAATATAGTGTATTTTTATTCCCTTCTTATCTTCTATTATTTGACATAAAGGCCATGGTCTCTAGTTTTTTAAATGATCACAATTACAAACTTATATGTATGATACCATTCATGATGTAGGTGTTATATATTATATAATGATAAAGACAGTTACAATATAAATATTAAAATTTCAATTATATATCATATATTTTTATATTTAGAAGTTTTCAAGACCCTGACGTCCCCCCATGTTTCAATAGTGTGTTAATCATGATTAGCCAAATATTCCAACAACTTCTGAGGTGATATGTGTTGACCATTGTTGCCAGACCATGGGTCTAACCCAATATGAACATGAGTTCCTGAACCAATTTTCCATGCAAGTCCAGAGCTAATGATGTGAAAAGTGCCCAGGATAGCTTTCCAAATCATGGAGATGTTGGTCTGACACTTGTTCTGAGACCTTATCCATTGGATAACAGATAGAGGATAAATATATATTTTTAGCGACCACCTGAGTCCATAAATTGTTGGTAGATAGAATATGTCAACCACACTTTGAAGCAACAACCTCTGAATGGATTTCAACATTGTTATATGTATTTACTTTAACTTATTTATTTATGTTTTAAAAATAAAAAATTGATCAATAAAAAATAATTTTAGTTTTTAGTTAAATATCAAAATAATATTTCACCTCTCAACATAATAATAATAAAATAATATGTATGTCTATGGTGGAGTTCAAGGTGAAAGTAAAATTCCTAATTTTTTTCATTCAATTTTTAATAGCTATAAACTTTGAGGCTTCCTTTCTAAAGTGATGACTAATTCTCAAAAGGATGATTAAATGTATTTTATTTTATTTTTTATTTTTAAATTGGATTAATATTTATATTATAGAAAAAACGTTGAAGGAAAACAATGATACCTATAGTTTTCATATAAAATGATTTTGAAGTTTGGTTGACATCTACTTTATCTATTTTTGACCCATTGAAAACAATCATATCAATTTCTAACACTTTTTTTTTGTAAGCTGAGTAGGGCCGCTTTTTTCATTCATTTTCAAAATGGCATATTACATAATATAATCTCTTCTGAGGCCACAACCTGCCCTGTTGGGAAACCAGATTTTTTGGCCATCGGAAGGCATTGTATGCCATCCAAAAACAAACAAAAAAATCATTCTATCATATTCAACTTTTAAAGCCGCAATGTTGGTGACTTTGACATAGTTTGACAAACTCGACACAAGCCTACTACTTACATAGTTTAACAACAAGGACATAAACATAGATAAACATAAACAGTAAAGATATCAAGACTAAAACCAGCTCAACTCTCTGAGGAATCGATAGGCGTCGGTCTTTAGCACTGGACTCGGGCATCTCCGTTTGCAACGGGTTCTTAAAGAGCTTCTCAATTTTTCTCAGTTGGGCATTCTATCGCTGGATTTGAAACTGAAGTAACTAAAAATCCCTCTAGATTTCATGCATTGTTGGATCTACTTGCATAAACTCAGTGATGTGTATGATGGATTTTTCCATCGGGTGTTTCATTTGCTAGTATAAATGCAAAGTTTGTTGGTATTGAGCTACCCTACCTCTAGTGTTGCCTGAATCGGGCACTATCATTTCTCCTTCCAGATTTATTTCCCCCTCCTCAACTTGACGAGTGAGAGCTTCCTCCCATTTACCAATAACCTTTCTCACTTGGGTAGGTATTTCTTATATGTACATGAGGGTTTCTTCTGCAATGTGGTCAGCCTAAGGCTTACGCCCAGACCGTCTAGGAGCCCATGTGGATGATTCTCCTTTCTCTTTCTGATGGCCTATTTTCCATGTCTGTCGTCTGTTTATGTTGGACATTGGGTTCAACGCTCCCCGTTTGTTACATGACATGGACTAACTGCCTCTCATGGATCCTAAGTCTGGCGATTATAGTAGAGAATAACACCTGCGGGTTTTGGTCTAACGGAAATTATGATTCCAACAAGTGGTATCAAAGCGACAGGTCTCGAGTTCGAAATTCACCCGGCTCACGTTGGGGGGGAGATTGTTGGACATTGAGTTTAACGCTCCCTGTGTGTTTCGCAACATGGACTAATCACCTCTCGTGGATCCTAACTCTGGCGATTGTAGCGGAGACTAACACCTATGGGTTTTGGTCTAACGGAAATCGTGATTCCAATAGTTTACCCCTCTTGCTTCCTCTTACATTGCCTCCGTCTGCACCATTTGATATTGCTCGACAATAATGAGGGACGAGGAAAATCGAGGGGCCCGAGTTGTTCCACCAGAGGTCATGGTTTTCCTTTTGGAGAATGTCACAAATACAGAGCGAGGTTTCATAGAACACATAATTAACAATTCAGTGCAATGCTTTTACAATTGATAGACATGACTCACTGTGTGTACTCCCGAATAAGACCCGACTCCCTTGCCCCCCATACCATATAGAGGTCTCCCAGGGTGGTCGCGACATACCCGATTAACAATATACCCTCCTAATTGTGACACATACCCCTCCTCCCCAGCACAAAGCTCAGGTTTGTCAGGGTATCCTCCTACATAGGAATATCCTCTTCCATTGCAGGTACCATACACCCAGCTACCAAAATCACCACCCCTGGAATCCAGATGACCAGTCAAATTCCTATTTTCAAATCTCCTCTCTAGATTTCGTGTGCCAGCCTGGGCTTGTTCTAGTCGTCCCAGCCTTCTAACCCCCTACACGTGTCCCCATCCCCCAACTTACACAACATAATCCCAAACAAGATTGAAATCAACTGACATCTACACAGATTAATCCCTCTGGTATCCCCAGAAACCCAACCATGCAACCAAATAGTGCTTCGCATTTCAGTAACCCTATTATCTACATTCTTCACGCAGACCTTAACTTGATCCATATATAGTGGAATTGGAGAAATAAATAAATTTTCTTAACCTTGAGCTTCAAAGCGATGTCGCGGGATGCAAAAGCCTAGTTCAATCCCTCGGGCCTCCATCGCACACAGCTTCACCACCTTCCTCGCTATGCATGCAAGGAACTAGACATACCAAATAAAAACCCTGCGGTTCATCCCACCTGTTTTATCCTTCTTCCTCGCGTGGAGTCATTCTCGAAAGGAGCACCACCCCGTCACACGCAACCTCCCTCGTTGTCGATACCCTGCCACTTGCTCTCTGCCATGTTGGTCTGCCCTCCGTACAAGCTTACCTTAGATGCCTTCATCATTTCTCATTTGGATTTGTACCCTCATCACAACCCAGTCACGCGGTATCCATTTCTAACACTTAAGAGCACTAGACCAAAACAAATAGCGCTAGAAAGATAGTTATAACGGAATAAAAGATTAAAAAAAAAACAACAACAACAATTTAAATTACAATGAGAAGTTTCTTTACTCAAAATTTAAAGAACTTCAACTAGATAATGTAAGCTAATAACAACAATAAAACCATCTAAAACCACAATTGGAATCTGTGAGAACATTTTTTGCTATCCCTCTTATAAATGTTACTATAAATTGTAATTCATGTAAATAATGTGGAAATGTAAATATTAACTGGGATGGAGGAGTGGACATTATTTCATAGGTCTAAGGAGGAGTAGTTTCTTGTAACCCCAAGCCACTGGATTTGTTTTATCACCCAGCTCCATGATGAATTTATGGCCCTGTTGGTGAAAGTATTGAAGGGTGTACGAGCAGCTTGTAGTAAAGGACAAAAGTCCATGTGGCCTTCTTATCTCACAAGACATGTTGTGGAAGTCAAAATGCGAGGGACAGATAGGAAGAGGAAAGAAGAAGTATGCGAAGAGCATACACACACACACACACACATAGAAGGCATTAGCAGGGGTATGCAAAAACAGAGGGAGAGTGGGAACTCTCGAAAGCACAGACATACAGTTTAATATCAAAGCATGAAAAATTGTAGAATAGAAGGAAAGAAAACTCAGTGTATGCAAAAACATGGAAGCACAATGAGGAGTGTCGTGTAAAAAGAAGATTATCATGTTGATAGGGTAGAGTCATGGTGGGCTCTGGACTCCTCTTTAACAAGTGGAGGTGTTGTGTACTTCAGAATTTCTTGTACCGTTTAGCAGGTGGAGACCCTGAATGTGTGCTCTGAATCCTTGTGGTGCCTATCATGTAGAGACACAATGTGCTTTGGATTCTTATGGGTTTAACAGGTAGAGGCAATATGGGTTCTCGAATCATATATTTTTAAGTGGGTGGAGACACCATGGGCTCTGGATACATGTGGTGTTTAATTAGTGGATACATTGTGTTCTCGATTCGTGTAGGGTTTTGTAAGTGGAATATTATGTGCTCTGGACCCTGAAGTGTTTAGCAAGTGGAGACATTGTGTGCTCTGGACCCCTGTTTTTCAGGTGGATACATTGTGTGCTCTAGACTCCTGCTTTTCAAGGTGGAATCGTTGTGTCCTCTGGGTTCCTATGTGGTATGGTTGACTTGTATTAGTATGAATTTCCTTGAATAGTTAACTCCTCGGGCTCTGAATTTGGCTTAGGGGTTGTCAATTGCAAGAAATATTGTAGTGTAGTTGACCTATGGTTGGGTGGAGATTTGAAGTCTCTCCCTCATTTTTCAATCATTCAAGTTAATCAGTTTTGTTTATTTATTTATACATATGTTGCACTATGAATAATGCATGATGTTGTTATGTGTTATAGCAATGAATGTATCAGCATTGTTAATGGAGGAATATTATATTCATGTTTGTCTCTTATGAGCTGTTGTCTATATTTTCTCATGGTTATGACGGGCTTGGAGACCTCTATGTTTGTTGGTACTTTCTTGAGGTACATAGTTATTCATATGGTCTTGTATGAATGCTTCATGTGCTCATTTAATTGTTACAGTGTGTGAATTCCATTGTTTGGCATGTTATGGATCCCATGCATATTTGAATGTTTAAGATTGATTGATTGTCGTTCCTAGTAAAGGATTAAAGATGTTCCAATGTATGATTTATCATTGGATCTAGTAGTGTTGTGTGGTACCCATTTTGGGGTAGGATATGTTTTTGTTGTTGTATTTGAGTTGCGGATAAGTGCTACCATGGATTGGCTTGTTTTGGTTCTTATTAGTGGGCATGTTGATATCTTCATTGATGTATTATGGTCATGAAAAGATATCAGGAATGTTAGTGTTGGAATGAAGGTTCCGTCCATGTATAAGTTGGTGTTTGGAGCAACACTAGGCTTCAAGGAAAACCTAGCTAAGTCCCTAGAAATCCCTTAGAATTTCTAAGCCTGGTCACTGCGGAAATTAGACTTGTATCTAGGACCGAATAATTCACTAGTGGAATTTTACATCCAAGCCGGATGTACTTTAAGACAGGTGGATGTATCCAGGATTCCAGGACATTTGGGGTGAGGGCAAGGCACAAAGGCATGTAGCCCTAGCTGAGGGTCAAGGCCAGATTATTTGAATGCAAGATTGGAGGTCCAAAGTTTAGGGGGTCTGAGACGGATGCAAATTGGGAATTTTAGTTTGCACCCAGATTTCCCTCAAGGACCTCATACAATGCAAAAGTGTAGCAAAACACAAAGAGTTCGAGTCTTGTGGGATGTGTGATTGTGGTTGAAGTCACAAGTGCCACAGTTGTGTGACCATGGTCATGTGGACACCACATAGGTGTTGCAAATAACATGGTAAGACCGCATTGGTGCCACGTGTTAGGATTTTACTGATGTGGCAAGGGTTAATTGGCCAAGCTTTGGAAGGGAAAATTTTCAATCCAAAGATTGGATTGGGGTAAATTTTATATTGTCGAAAAGTTCTTGATGATTTGAATATGATTAGTGGATACGTTGTGTTCTAGATCCCTGCAAGGTTTTGTAGGTGGAACATTGTGTGCTCTGGATCTCTAAAGTGTTTAGTAGGTGGAGATTGTTGAAGGTTGCAACAAGAAATAGTGAAATTGGCATCCGGAAACAACATCCTTGATCCTAGTGAAAAGTAAGCACCTACACTAGGTGGGGCCCAAACAGGCTATTTTTAGGTGGAAGTCTATTTTTAGAATGGATGAGAAAATTCTATTTATAGCGGAAGTCTATTTATAGATGTTGAGAAAATTCTATTTATAGATGATGTTCTATTTTTAGATGTATGTGCGAATTCTATTTATAGATTGCATGTCGACTATTATTATCCCTTAATAATAGTTGGACAATAAATATTAATCTACTCTCATGGAGCACTTGGAATCAGTTAACTGAAGTGGCAAAGGAATTTCGAGTTCTAAGGTTGGTTGGTGGGACATGCAACTAGACTTAGTTGTAAATGAGTGATTCGAAGTTGTAACAGAGTTGGATGTGTAGTTATGTGAGTTGTAAAGTAGTTTAACTCAGTTAAGTGAGTTAAACGTAGTTGTGCTAGTTGTAACTGAAGATACACTAGTGAGAGATCAATGAATTAAATATTAAATTAATTCACATGGAGTGATCTCACATGCAACTGAAGATTTACTATTGTTAACTACATGCATGTCAGATCCAGTGGAGACCCAGTTGAGATGTAGGTGAAAGGGGCAGTTGACTATCAATTGTACTATATTGGGTTGCACTCTTGCAAGCCAAATACACATTGGATATGCTCATGAGGATTGCGCAGTCAAGGAGGGCATGATTGCATCGAATTGGTCTTTGTAATCGTCTTGGATTGCGCAGTGGAGGCAGGTTGTCCGGAGGCAGTAAATTGTGCAATGGATTTACAAATTTCTGCAAGACAGTGTGAGACGATTGTATATTGTACTGAAAGCTCTTGGATTAGAGTTTTGAATGAGATTGTTTCATGATCCATGATATAAATAATATATGATAGTGGGGTTTTTAGCTTTATGCTTTCCCAGTAAACATCTGTGTTATGTGTGAATGATCTTTCTTCATGTGTTTGCAATTGGCGATCGTGCTTTAAATTCCGCAAGAATTTTTGTAGAAGCGATTATGTATTTAACAATGGCATATAATTGTTAGATCAGGAGAATCTAATATATACATGTATATTATATAATTTCTACAAAGACATTGTGTTCTCTAGACTTTATTCGTAAATAGTTGTGGATATTCCATTGGACAATTTGTCACAATAGATTCGATAAACTATATTTAAAAATTTGAAATCTACATTATTAAGATTTTATTTCTCTTTAGATTTTTGGATATGTAGATTATTATTAGTTGTGTATGCATGCAAATAAAATTATGGAAAAAATAGATAAAAATGAAATAAAAACGCACAAAACATGATTTGACACAGGATGTGACTTGGGAAACCCTTTCGGGATAAAACCTAACTAGAAGGTGAGGTCTCTTTGCTCTCTTTATTTGAATATAAAATGGCTTCTAGTACAAAGAAGTATGGATTATGGTCCATGAACTACTATAGTGCATAAATCCTCTCTATGTGCACTATCTCTTATCTCTCTCGGTGATTTTTTCTCATTTATTAAACGAATGCACTTGAAAGAATGGAACCCATTTTCCTCCTAATGGTCTGGTTATAACATAGTTCAATAACCTACTAGTGGTTAGGTTTAACTGCCTCAAATTTTAACCATAGTTACAATATGGACTCTTATAGAGTCTTCTTCATCATAATCACGTGGCTAGCCCCTCTTCCATGAATAATAGGGGCTAAGATTACATTCTCTCAAATTATGGTGGTGAAAATAGGAAGGTCAACTTTTGAGTGGCATAACTTTTGCAAATGGATTTTGATTGACATGATTCTTGAGTAATTGAAAGGTATATGTGTGTAGAGTAGGGGAAAAAGGGTGCTTCACTAAAGCAGCAAAGTTTTACCCCCAAAAAATATTGTTTGATGCATCAAATTCTCTCAGAAGGTTTCAGACCCCAAATTTCCAAATTGGGTCCCACCGGAAAAAATGGTCCTATGAGTTTATTCCTCCACTTTTTCCACTCTAAAAGCATCGATATGGATGGCAAACAATATAATGATCCAATCCATATCAGGACTCATTTTCAGGTAGAGACACTGTGTATTATGGATTCTTATGTGATCTAGTTGACTCGTATTGGTGTGAATTCCCTCGAGCACTTAACTCCTCAAACTCTAAATCCTGCTCGAGGGTGGTCAGTTGCCAGAAATTTTGCAATGTACTTGGCCTATGGTTGGGTGGAGATTTCAAGTCCCTCCCTCAGTTGCCAATCAATTAAGTTAATCAAATAATTATATTTACTTGTATATATGTTGCACTATAATGAATGATGTTGTTATGTGTTATAAAAATGAATGTATCAACATTGTTAATGGACGATTATGATATTCATGTTTGTCTCTCATGAGGTATTATCTATATGTTCTCATGGTTATGAGGGGCTTGGAGACCTTTGTGTTTGTTGGTACTTTCTTGAGGCACAAACCTATTTATATGGTATTGTATGAATGCTTGATGTGCTTATTTAATTTGTTATAGTGTGTGAATTCCATTGCTTGACATGTTATGGATCTATGATATGAATGTTTGATGTGCTCATGAATCTTTGAATGTTTAAGATTGATTGATTTTCATTCCTGGTAAAGGATTAATGGTGTTAGAATGAATCTTTAGTGTAAGTGTACGAAAAAAGACCACTTTAGCTGTGCATAACAAACAGCCCTAACAGCAAAAGATGGCTGCTAATATCTTCAGATCTGCAGTTAGTTGATCAAGATAAATGCTGCAAAAATCCAGATCTATGCATAAAAAGAAATTAAGGAGTAAATGAAAGAAAGGTTTTGCTCCATGCATCCAATAGAAAAGACAAGAAATATATTTTTGAAGAATTTTTATATTAATGGCACCTGGGAGGAAAACATAGAAAGATGTTACTAGTTCCCCTCAATGGGATGGGTTCTTGGAAGTCCTCAGCACTCAGATCTAGAATTTCTCTCTCTGGTTGGTGTAGAAAACCCAAACAAATATGGAACTCAAAGGGAGCTCACAAGCAAAATGGTAGAAAAAATGACAATAAAGATGGCTCAAAGTCAGACCAAGAGTAAAGATCCAGAGTGATCTCAAAGGCAACAAAAGGTGTTGAATGGTAGGAAACACCTTTCTATTTATAATAAAATATTAGGTTAGTCTAGATCTTGGTGCATGATTAAAATATTATTAACCAAATCTAGATCCACCTTTTATAGAATATTTTATTATATTTGTTGGAGGGAAAAAGAATTTGACTTGGGTCAAACCCCTTTATTTGTAAATAATAAATAAATAAAGGATTTATTTATTATTTTAAGGAAGTGGTTGAATGAGGGTTTCATTCCTGTAATATTTGGTGTTCGAAGCAACACTAGACGTCAAAGAAAGCTTGGGAAATCCCATAGAAATCCCTTAGAATTTCTAGGTCTGAGCACTATGGAAATCAGACTTGTACCTAGGACTAGATGAGTCACTAGTGGGATTTTACATTCGTGCCAGAGGTACTTTAAGATATCTGGATGTATCTAGGAGTCCAAGACATTTGTGGGTAAGGGCAAGGCGCAAAGATGTATATCCTTGGATGAGGGCTAGGTTTGAATTATTTAAATGAAATATTGCAGGTCCGGAGGTCTGGGGGTCTGAGACGGATGTCACTTGGGAATTTTAGTTCACACTCAGATTCACCTCAAGACTGGATATAACGCAAAAATGTAGCAAAACATGAAGAGGTTGGACCTTGTGGGGCCCACAATTGTGGCTGAAGTGTTAAGTGGCACAAATGTGGACACCACATAGGTGTCATGAATAACATGGCTAGGCCACATGGGTATCACATGGGTGCCACATGGCAGCATCTTGTTGATGTGGCAAGGGTTAATTGGTCAAGATTTGGAAGGTCATAAATTTAAATCCAAAGATCGGATTGAGGTAAAATTTATACCGCCAGAAAGCTCTTAACAATTTAATTATGATTGGTGAAGACATTGTGTCTTGGATCCCCATGAGGTTTTACAGGTGGAACACTATGTGCTCTGGATCCCTAAAGTGTTTAGCAAGTGGAGACATTGTGTGTTTTGGACTCCTAGTTGTTAGGTGGATCATTGTGTGCTCTAGATTCTTGTGTGATCTGGTTGACTTCTATCAGTGTGAATTCCCTTGAGCACTAACTCCTCAAATTTTGAATCTAGCTCGAGGGTGGTCAATTGCAAAAATGATTACATTATAGTTGGCCTATGGTTGGTTGGAGAGCTGAAGTCCCTCCCTCAATTTCCAATCATTTAAGCTAATCAAATAAATATATTTACTTGTACATATATTGCACTATGAATAATGAATGATGTTGTTATGTGTTATAGCAATCAATGTATTAGCATTGTTAATGGAGGAATATGATATTCATGTTTGTCTCTAATGAGGTATTATCTATATATTCTCTAGGTTATGAGGGACTTGGAGACCTATGTGTTTGTTGGTATTTTATTGAGGCACAAAGTTATTCATATGGTCTTGTATGAATGCTTGATGTGCTCATTTAAATTTTTATAGTGTGTGAATTCTATTTTTTGTCATGTTATCAATCTCATGGATCTTTGAATGTTTAAGATTGATTGATTTCCATTCCCAGTAAAGGATTAATGATGTTGCAATGTATGATTTATCAGTGGATCTGATAGTGTTGTGTGGTACCCATTATAGGGTGTGATACGTTGTTGTTGTTGTTGTTGTAGTATTTGAGTTGCAAAGTAGTGCAACCATGGCTTGCCTTGTTTCGGTGCATGTTAGTGGGCATGTTGATAGCTACATTGATGTATTATGGTCATGAAAATATATCAAGAATGTTAGTGTTAGAATGAGGGTTTTGTTCCTATAGAAGTTGGTGTTCATAGCAATAGTAGGCTTCAAGGAAAGCTTGGGAAAGTCCCTGGAAATTGTAAATTTATGTAGATGTTATATGCTTGATGCAACTTTACTTTCTCTTCAATATTAGACAGCAATCACATAAACAATAAAGTAAAATGATGATAGAACATACCAGTAGATCGACAGAAGACAAGCCAGAAATATGTAAGTGTGCTGGTGCGTTATGGCAGTCAACAGGATGCTTCAACCAGCAAAGTCTCAATATGGTCAGCCAACTAGCAATGTCACACAACCCTCTAGGACAGCCAAACAGTCAACTCAAAAGTCAACACAAACAGCAGCAACAGCTAGGTCAATGCTGAAAATTCAAAGTCAACATTTTGCCTCGGGAATAGTGCCAAAAAATGTGGATTAGGAAAATTGAAATTTTGGGAGAGTTTCAGTCTGATTTGACCTTGTGTTGACCAAATTCAACGCTGGTCAAAGTTTGTTGCAGAAACCTAGACGGAAATCAGAAATGTGTTGCTGCTGGAAATTTCCCACGTGTGGAGAGAAGAGCCACCAAAGACATCAAACCAATCAGATGAGGAGAGAGAAATGTGTGAGGATGAGATGAGTGAAAATGTCCTCCAACATTGACCAATATATATCCATCGGTGAGGGTGTGTGACACAACTGCTGGGGCACAAAACCTTAAGGCCGACCTGCACATATATTGATTAAATTCAAAAAAAAAATGTTCTGCTCATCAGATCAAGATGATCTTTAGATCGATCTTGCACCTCTCCGAAAGAGGAACCCAATAAAAATATTGGTATCTTCATCTAGGCATCACAACATGGAGTTTGGACCTAGTTGTCCAAAATTAACACTCCCTCTCAACTAGGGAGAACTCCATCCACTTGTGCAATCCAAACATTGTGCGTCACCCTGTTGTAACTTGCTTTGTTGGCTTGTTTATTTCAAAACAGAAGTGGGTCAGTCACAAAGACATCATTCTTGGCTGACAGATTCAACCCAGAGGTCTGAAACCTCTATAGGACTCACAAAGAGTCTCATATCAACCCGAAGTTGGTTTATTTGACCCGAAGTCTGTAGGAGGTCCGAAACCTCATTAGACTTGAGCCCAGATCAAGTGGTTGGATCGTGTCATCTTAGATAGAGAGTATGACAATCTCTGATGCGTCCATCAGTATTTGCTACTAGTATCTAACTTTTCCCACCTCACTGGCCAAATGAGAGGTACTTCCCTTGAGTCTGGAACTCAAATGGGTAGGATGCATACGAGGCACAGATCATGAGAGGTGAACCAACTCAATCATCATAACAGTGGGGCAGAAGCACACCAACAAGGTTCGGCAAGCCTAGCCCTGTGGTTGCTTATAGCTCTGAGAAGCTATCCCCAAAGACCCCCAGAGCTCCAAGAGCTCATCGTCCAACAGGACCCTCAGCATAGGGTCATTCCACGATTCCAAGATTCTCATGAAAGGTTAGGAACATGACCTTCCCCAAGGTCACTGTGAGAATATCCGCGACATGCTCATCAATTCCTATACGATCGAGCCTTATGGCGCCTCACTATACCATATCCCGGATAAAGTCGCACCAACCATCAACATGCTTGGATCGATCGTGGAACACAAGATTCT
Organism: Pinus albicaulis; assembly: GCA_034641835.2. Taxonomy (NCBI): domain Eukaryota; kingdom Viridiplantae; phylum Streptophyta; class Pinopsida; order Pinales; family Pinaceae; genus Pinus; species Pinus albicaulis. The sequence goes on along the minus strand of CM076581.1, from coordinate 1,017,008,454 downwards.
TTGACAAACAAATCCCCCTCTGGTTATCACAACGGATAACGGTGGCATCTAGCACATGCTTGAACATCTCATTGAAGAGCTTTCACAACCATGTGACTTCACAACAGGCCATACATGCAACAATTTATTCAGCCTCAACGGTGCTCAAGGCTACCGACTTCTACTTCCTGCTCGAAGCAGACCTACGTGTGAAGCAACATCCAAATGTGCTTTTGTGATCCACCACACTGCCAGCCCAATCGACATTAGTATATCCATGGAGTGTCATGCTCCCGGCAGTGTATCACAACCCATGGTCTATCGTGCCCCAGACATATCTCAAGAGTTTCTTGGCACCAACCCAGTGAATGTTATGATCAACCATGTGTTGACTCAAAGTGTTCACTGCACAACATACATTCGGACAGTTGTTCACTAAGAACATCAAGGCCCCTACGAGTTGACGATACTCAGTAGGTTTTGCCAGCATGGGCCAAGCAGCGCTGCCAATTAACTTCTTAAAGTTGAGCTCCATCAGTGTCAACACGAAATTATAGTCCACCATACCAAATCTTTCCAGAAGCTTCACAATGTATTTTCCTTGAGAAAGGAAAATCTCGCCAGGTCTCTACCATACCTATAGGCCTAGGAAGTAGTGCAGCAATCCTAAGTCCTTCATCTCGAACTCAGCAGCGATGTAATATTCCTATTTCAGGAATATCAACAATCTATTCCAAAGATTGACTGCAGGGGCATTTACTGGATATGTCACCCTTGAAAAAGGATGAGATCCAGAGGCTACCTGGCCCTCTACAGAGTCTGTCTATAGAACTGGTAATATTCCTCATTGAGGAATTTTTGTAACAGGGTCCAAGGGAACGTTGTATAAGGAATTCAGTGCAAAAATAAGGCAATCCAATGTGGGGATGCCCTATAACATATATAATACAGCTCCTATGCAGAACTTGAGCTCAAAGAAATGTCTCTAGATGGGTTATACAGATCTCCCCAAACTAGGTCTCTTAGAAATTGCTCAAATAGAGAGGCAGCAGCAATACCCTTCACAAGGATGCAGAGACAATGTTATTTCAGAAGCCAAATCACCTGAAGATATGAATAGCCAATAAATTATATATAGCAGTTGAAAATGTATACAACTCCTTGAGGAATCAGTCACTCAAGTAAGCAAGAGAGCCTCAATGAGACTTGTACATGAAAAGAGAGAAAAGACTGCTACACAAGAATACCCATGGCTATGACTGCACAGTATATAGGAGACACTACTACAGCAAAAATGTAAATACAATGATATGACAATGGTAAGCTCAAATAAGATGGGGGAGCAAGATCTCAACCCCTGAAAACAATAATACAACAATCCTTGGGAGGATTGGCTGAAATATACAAAAAGGAAAAAATGTCGGAGTTGCTGCCTCAAGACTGAAATAGCATTGCAACTCAGAAAATGGATGGAGATGGCTGAAAATGCTACATAAGCTGAATAGATCTCCTCCAATGGATCTGGAGAAAGGCTGATCCAATCCCTAAAGATCTCTCCCTCCAAACGAGTGGTGCAAACCCCCACTACAGATATGCTCAGAAATAACTTAGTCAAGGAGAGGGACTGCACTGTAGATGATGGGAAGAGTTGGGCCTGATGCCAAAATATACAAAATAGATCTGATATCCTCCCTACTGACCTCCCGGATGCAAAGAAGCTCTCTCCTCTGAAATCAGAGCTCCGGAAGTGGTGCTATGGAAGCCTCCACTGCAACCCCAACAACACAACGTTTCTGCGTTGATGGAAAACATTGTACTGAAGGAGAAGGCTTTGGCCTTGAGCCAAGATGTGGAGAAGTTGAAGATCAAACCTTCAAGAGGCCTCTCAAGAAGAGAGGGAATCCTGAATAGGATTTCCCTTGTGCTAAGCAGCACAGCTCTCTCAATTGAACAACTAAAGCTAGCAAAATCAAAATCTCTAACATAATGAGCAATGGTTGCTTTCTCCCCTTTTATGCCAATGAAAGCTTCTTAGCCATGGACCCCACATATTAGGGTTTCCTCCACCAATTTATCCCCTTCCCATACACACTGCGCTGTCAGATCTAGTGGTTCACACCCGCTTAGGCTACGCTGTTGACTTGGTCAAACTTGACCTAGTCCCCAAGCATTTGCCCCCTTTCACACTAGGAGGTGCAAAATTAAGTTATTCTGATGATCCCTTTCACATAATGAGGGATTTTATTCTTGCTCATGGGCCTCCTCACCCATTTTATTATCCTCCTAGCTGAAATAAACAAAATTAATGTTCCAATTAGCTTTAGGCTAATTTGGGAACATTACAGTCCTCCCCTCTCAAAGATTGCTTGTCCCCAAGCAAGTGTAAAGTTAGAACGGAGTTATTCCTCCTCTCCCTGTAGCACCCATGTATGATGCCTGCCTCCAAGTAACAAGGTACCATCTTATCAATCAAGTCCCCACAATGCTCCTCCCAAGTATGCAAGTTAGCTATCAAGCTATCATCATGAAACGGTGAAATACTCAAGAGGATAACAAGGTGATGTCCAGAGGTTCTCTCAAGGTATGGAGCCTGAAGTGTAGGGGAAACTATCATCCCCATATGGAATCTCCATCCCCAAGCTATCAACAATGCAAAAAGCTATCAACAATGCAAAATGAGTTACCTCCCAGCTAGGCAACTCCTGAGAATCATCCTCCACCCCAAGCTCATAGGATGTAGGTGGGCTAGAAATCTAAATATGCTAGGCATCATTGCCTACCTCCCGCTTTCCTCCACTCCACCCATGGCAAGTGTAGAGCGAGAACTGATCCTAGGCTGCAATAATGTTGCCCTCTAGTGGCAAGGTGAGGTCTAGATCTCCAAAGATCTCTCCCCCAACGCTGCAAATCAGTGTGGCCCAAATCATCTCATCAGTGATGGATAGGAGTTCATAATCCTCATCCCTGGGTATCCTACCAATCACATGGCTCACCTCATAAAAGAGCAATTGTCTTGGTATGGTGGCCATCACAACTATCATGCTCCCCTTAGAGCATGCACTGCAAAAAGAGAGGGACTCATCTCCCTCAAGGGACACATCCAACCAATGTGTCTCCCTCCCGATCATGCTCCTCATAAGAATAGGAATAGTAGCATAGGGAGCCAAGATAAGCATCACGCTGGCTGCCATGTGTAGTAAGTGAGTGGGGCTATGGTTCCTCATGTGTAGCCAGCACAGTTTGATCCCCAACTGCAGTATAGAATGTATAAGGTTGTGGTTTCCCAACCACCTGTGTGCTGCCCCATTCTCCTCATGTGTTTGGAGGAAATGAATAATGTAGGATGCAAAGTGAGCCTGCCCCCCAATACATAACTCTTCCCCAAGTCTCCCTAGGGGATGGTCACTAATCATGCTCATGGTCCCCAATGACCCATGAAGCCTAAGAAAAAGAATGCTCCTTCTTGGAGCAATGTCCTGAACAGGGATGGTCAGGGGAAGCATACATGTAATATAAAAAGCAGAATGTATATGACCAACATTCTTACCATCTGATCTGCTCATGTAAGTGGAGTAGCTCATAGATAGGTCTCCTCCCATCCTCAAAGATAGAATTAATGGATGTGCTAACTCTCCCAAAGAGGGGTGTACCTCCTCCAACTCTGCATGACTCCTGCATCTCCCCATGTGCTGATGTATCTCCTCCTCCATGCGCTCCCAAGAATACCTCTACATGATGGTGTGTTATGTCCTTAAAGAACCTGTATGACTGAGAAGAAGATCCTCCTGTGATGTTTGTAGTAACTTCCCCTTGAGCTCTGAAGCTCGGGATAGGAAGATCCTACCATGATAGTAGATGACCCCGTCTCTGACTGAATACTCATCCTCATGCAACTGTCCATCTAACATCATGCAAGTGAAAAGATCCTTAGAATACTCCACCAAGAGTTGGAAGTCCCAATGTGGATCTATCCTCCATAATGACAGCGTTGATGGTCCCTCATGTAGAATATATGTCATATGGCTGCCTCCTTCTTTGACATCCCTCATGCTAAAGATACAAGTGGGAAGATTGCCATCCTCCATTTGTTGCTTCTGCCACAGCACAGAATCTGAAATGGGACTACGTAATAGAGATGTTGAGAGAATGTTGTCTCTCTCCTTGAGCCTACCCCAGACTCCCAGCACTGTATCAAACTCTCCCAAGGTTCCCACTCCTCTGAAATCACTGAGTGGTGCCTCAATATGTGAATCATCCCTCCTCCTCTGCTGATCCAGTGGTCCCCTCGGTAAAATGTCTCCATGCAATGAGACATCATCATCAAAGGTAGACTGTATGCATGAATGGACAGATGTGTCCATGCCCTCACTGCACAAACCAGTCTCCCTCCATGGTGCATCAACCTCTAAAAATGAGTAAGGGTGAATACTCCTCATCAACTGATGTTGGTTCTTCTCCCTACCTCCTCCTTGTGTTTCCAAGTTTCCACACCTCCTTATCAATGGCACATATGGATCATGGGTTGTGCCTTGATCTCCATACATGGGATCCTGGGGACCTTCTTGCAATGATACAAGAATCCCTCCATTTAGAGTAAGGGCTCCACCTTCCTCTGCATGAGGCACTTGATACTCTCTATCTGTCCCAGCATTGTTGCCCCCAACCTCCTCCTCATGAGTGGGCAACCTCCCAATAATTGGGTTCTCCTTTGGAAAGGAGACCTCCATACTACCCTGCTCAAGTGTATGTGATGAGAACCTTCCCTCCAGCGAGGTGTGGTGTAAGGGTTCAGCCTCCCTTATGGTTTTATGAAGTGGAATGGAGCTCAAAGTTTCATCCATCACATGTAGGGTTTTGTTTTGAGTGTGCTCCTCCACACGTGTTTTGTGAATCGCCCCATCAAATCTTTTCACTAATGCTTTAGTGAAATTTGCATAAGATAAAACATGTGCATTTCTTAAAGGACGGGATTCATAATTCCACTAGGCATAAGCCTTACCTCTCAAGTGCAGCGCTGCAAATGTGGTTGCATCATCTTCAGGAATATGGTGTTGCTGCAAAATGGAGTCTAGCTCCTCTACCCAAGCTTTGGCTGAAACTGCAAGTGACCCATCAAAAGTTGATAGAATGGATCTATCATGTTGCTGCTTTCTCTCCTTAGTCACTCTTCCTTCTTCTCTCATCTTTGTTATGTCACTGTTGGACATATGACTGCGCTGGTCATCATAGTGTGTGGCTGCATGCTCACACCTACTATGTGCAAATCTAGAGTTTGTTCGGGAATCAAACTCCTTTGGAGATTCTCCATCCATCTCCCTCCTCATCTCCTTGAGATCTTCATGAATGCTTTGAACATCTTGAGGAAGAAGCTTTGTGAGCTTATTCTCCTTCTTTCTCCCAAGAGATGGAGTTTCTTTCCTGCTTGTATTTTTGTCTCCTTCTAGGTGAGAATAGGAAGTGCAGGGTTCCTCCTCTTCTCTTTCTTCAGTCTTCTTGACCTCCTTGGAGAGGTCTTCTCCAGATCTGAAAATAGATCAGAGTATACTCATCTCCCTCATTATCTTGATCTCTATTTCTTTTATTCTTCTTCTTTCTTGGGCTTGAAGGCCACAGGCTAAGCCAAGAAAGGTGCTTTGATACCACTGTAATATTCCTATTTCAGGAATATCAACAATCTATTCTAGAGATTGACTGCAGGGGCATTTACTGGATATGCACCCTTGAAAAAGGATGAGATCCAAAGGCTACCTGGCCCTCTACAGACTCTGTCTATAAAACTGGTAATATTCTGAGGAATTTCTGCAACAGGGTCCAAGGGAACGCTGTATAAGGAAGTCAGTGCAAAAATAAGGCAATCCAATGTGGGGATTCCCTAGAACATATATAATACAGCTCCTACGCAGAAATTGAGCTCAAAGAAACGTCTCTAGATGGGTTATACAGATCTCCCCAAACTAGGTCTCTTAGAAATTGCTCAAATAGAGAGGCAGCAACAATACCCTTCACAAGGATGCGGAGACAACGTTATTTCATAATCCAAATCACTTGAAGATATGAATAGCCAATAAATTATATATAGCAGTTGAAAATTTATACAACTCCTTGAGGAATCAGTCACTCAAGTAAGCAAGAGAGCCTCAATGAGACTTGTACATGAAAAGAGAGAAAAGACTGCTACACAAGAATACCCATGGCTATGACTGCACAGTATATAGGAGACACTACTACAGCAAAAATGTAAATACAATGATATGACAATGGTAAGCTCAAATAAGATGGGGGAGCAAGATCTCAACCCCTGAAAACAATAATACAACAATCCTTGGGAGGATTGGCTGAAATATACAAAAAGGAAAAAATGCCGGAGTTGCTGCCTCAAGACTGAAATAGCACTGCAACTCAGAAAATGGATGGAGATGTCTGAAAATGCTGCATAAGCTGAATAGATCTCCTCCAATGGATCTTTCAAGAGAAAGGCTGATCCAATCTCTAAAGATCTCTCCCTCCAAACTAGTGGTGCAAACCCCCACTGCAGATATGCTCAGAAATAACGCAGTCAAGGAGAGGGACTGCATTGTAAATGATGGGAAGAGCTGGGCCTAATGCCAAAATATGCAAAATAGATCTGATATCCTCCCTACTGACCTCCAGAATGCAAAGAAGCTCTCTCCTCTGAAATCAGAGCTCCGAAAGTGGTGCTATGGAAACCTCCACTGCAACCCCAACAACACAACGTTTCTGCACTGCTGGAAAACGTTGTATTGAAGGAGAAGGCTTTGGCCTTGAGCCAAGATGTGGAGAAGCTGAATATCAAACCTTCAAGAGGCCTCTCAAGAAGGGAGGGAATCCTAAACAGGAGTTCCCTTGTGCTAAGCAGCACAACTCTCTCAGTTGAACAACTGAAGCTAGCAAAATCGAAATCTCTAACATAATGAGCAACGGTTGCTTTCTCCCCTTTTATGCCAATGAAAGTTTCTTAGCCATGGACCCCACACATTAGGGTTTCCTCCATCAAGTTATCTCCTTCCCATACACACTGCGCTGTCACATCAAGTGGTTCACACCCTCTTAGGTTGCGCTGTTGACTTGGTCAAACTTGACCTAGTCCCCAAGCATTTGCCCCCTTTCACACTAGGAGGTGCAAAATTAAGTTATTCTGATGATCGCTTTCACATAATGAGGTATTTTATTCCTGCTCATGGGCTTCCTCACCCATTTTATTATCCTCCTAGCTGAAATAAACAAAATTAATTTTCCAATTAGCTTTAGGCTAATTTGGGAACATTACAGTCCTCCCCTCTCAAAGATTGCTTGTCCCCAAGCAAGTGTGAAGTTAGAACTGAGTTATTCCTCCTCTCCCTATAGCACCCATGTATGATGCCTGCCTCCAAGTAACAAGGTGCCATCTTATCAATCAAGTCCCCACAATGCTCCTCCCAAGTATGCAAGTTAGCTATCAAGCTATCATCATGAAACAGTGAAATACTCAAGAGGATAACAAGGTAATGTCCAGAGGTTCTCTCAAGGTATGGAGCCTAAAGTGTAGGGGAAATTTTCATCCCCATATGGAATCTCCATCCCCAAGCTATCAACAATGCAAAAGGAGTTACCTCCCAGCTAGGCAACTCCTGAGAATCATCCTCCACCCCAAGCTCATAGGATGTAGGTGGGCTGAAAATCTGAATATGCTAGGCATCATTGCCTACCTCCCGCTGTCCTCCACTCCACCCATGGCAAGTGTAGAGCAAGAGTTGATCCTGGGCTGCAATAATGTTGCCCTCTAGTGGCAAGATGAGGTATAGATCTCCAAATATCTCTCCCCCAACGCTGCAAATCAATGTGGCCCAAATCATCTCATCAGTGATGGATAAGAATTCATAATCCTCATCCCTGGGTATCCTACCAATCACATGGCTCACCTCATAAAAGAGCAATTGTCCTGGTATGGTGGCCATCACAACTATCATGCTCCCCTTAGAGCATGCACTGCAAAAAGAGAGGGACTCATCTCCCTCAAGGGACACATCCAACCAATGTGTCTCCCTCCCGACCATGCTCCTCATAAGAATAGGAATAGCAGCATAGGGAGCCAATATAAGCATCATGCTGGCTGCCATGTGTAGCAAGTGAGTGGGGCTATGGTTCCTCATGTGTAGCCAGCGCAGTTTGATCCCCAACTGCAGTAGAGAATGTATAAGGTTGTGGTTTCCCAACCACCTGTGTGCTGCCCCATTCTCCTCATGTGTTTGGAGGAAATGAATAATGTAGGATGCAAAGTGAGCCTGCCACATAACTCTTCCCCAAGTCTCCCTAGGGGATGGTCACTAATCATGCTCATGGTCCCCAGTGACCCATGAAGCCTAAGAAAAAGAATGCTCCTTCTTGGAGCAATGTCCTGCACAGGGATGGTCAGGGGAAGCATACATGCAATATAAAAATCAGAATGTATATGACCAACATTCTTACCATCTGATCTGCTCATGTAAGTGGAGTAGCTCATAGATAGGTCTCCTCCCATCCTCAAAGAGAGAATGAATGGCTGTGCTAACTCTCCCAAAGAGGGGTGTACCTCCTCCAACTCTACATGACTCCTGCATCTCCCCATGTGCTGATGTATCTCCTCCTCCATGCCCTCCCGATAATACCTCTCCATGATGGTGTGGTATGTTCTCAAAGAACCTGTATGGCTGAGAAGAAGATCCACCTATGCTGTTTGTAGTAACTTCCCCTTGAGCTCTGAAGCTCAGGATAGGAAGATCCTACCATGATAGTAGATGACCCCGTCTCTGACTGAATACTCCTCCTCATGCAACTGGCCATCTAACATCATGCAAGTGAAAAGATCCTTGGAATACTCCACCAAGAGTTGGGAGTCCCATTGTGGATCTATCCTCCATAATGACAGCACTGATGGTCCCTCATGTAGAATATCTGTCATATGGCTGCCTCCTTCTTTGACATCCTTCATGCCAAAGATACAAGTGGGAAGATTGCCATCCTCCCTCTGCTACTTCTACCACAGCGCAGAATCTGAAATGGGACTGGGTAATAGAGATGTTGAGAGAATGTTGTCTCTCTCCTTGAGCCTACCCCAGACTCCCAGCGTTGTATCAAACCCTCCCAAGGTTCCCACTCCTCTGAAATCACCGAGTGGTGCCTCAATATGTGAAGCATCCCTCATCCTCTGTTGATCCAGTGGTCCCCTCGATAAAGTTTCTCCATGCAGGGAGACATTATCATCAAAGGTAGACTGTATGCATGAATGGACAGATATGTCCATGCCCTCACTGCACAAACCAGTCTCCCTCCATGGTGCATCAACCTCTAAAAATGAGTAAGGGTGAATACTGCTCATCAACTGATGTTGGTTCTTCTCCCTACCTCCTCCTTGTGTCTCCAAGTTTCCACACCTCCTTATCAATGGCACATATGGATCATGGGTTGTGCCTTGATCTCCATATATGGGATCTTGGGGACATTCTTGCAATGATACAAGAATCCCTCCATTTGGAGCAAGGGCTCCACCTTCCTCTGCATGAGGCACTAGATAATCTCTAGTTGTGCCAGCGTTGTTGCCCCCAACCTCCTCCTCATGAGTGTGCAACCTCCCAATAATTGGGTTCTCCTTTGGAAAGGAGACCTCCATACTACCCTGCTCAAGTGTATGTGATGAGAACCTTCCCTCCAGGAAGGTGTGGTGTAAGGGTTCAGTCTCCCTTATGGTTTTATGAAGTGGAATGGAGCTCAAAGTTTCATCCATCACATGTAGGGTTTTGTTTTGAGTGTGCTCCTCCACATGTGTTTTGTGAATCCCCCCATCAAATCTTTTCACTAATGCTTTAGTGAAATTTGCATAAGATAAAACATGTGCATTTCTTAAAGGACAGGATTTAGAATTCCACCAGGCATAAGCCTTACCTCTCAAGTGCAACACTGCAAATGTGGTTGCATCATCTTCAGGAATATGGTGTTGCTGCAAAATGTAGTCTAGCTCCTCTACCCAAGCTTTGGCTGAAACTGCAAGTGACCCATCAAAAGTTGATAGAATGGATCTATCATGTTGCTGCTTTCTCTCCTTGGTCACTCTTCCTTCTTCTCTCATCTCTGTTATGTCACTGTTGGACATATGACTGTGCTAGTCATCATAGTGTGTGGTTGCATGCTCACACCCACTATGTGCAAATCTAGAGTTTGTTCCGAAATCAAACTCCTTTGGAGATGCTCCATCCATCTCCCTCCTCATCTCCTTGAGATCTTCATGAATGCTTTGAACATGTTGAGGAAGAAGCTTTGTGAGCTTATTCTCCTTCTTTCTCCCAAGAGATGGAGTTTCTTTCCTACTTGTATTTTTGTCTCCTTCTAGGTGAGAATAGGAAGTTCAAGGTTCCTCCTCTTCTCTTTCTTCAGTCTTCTTGACCTCCTTGGAGAGGTCTTCTCTGAATCTGAAAATAGATGAGAGTATACTCATCTTCCTCATTATCTTGATCTCTATTTCTTTTCTTCTTCTTCTTTCTTGGGCTTGAAGGCCACAGGCTGAGCCAAGAAAGGTGCTCTGATACCACTATAATATTCCTATTTCAGGAATATCAACAATCTATTCCAAAGATTGACTGCAGGGGCATTTACTGGATATGTCACCCTTGAAAAAGGATGAGATCCAGAGGCTACCGGCCCTCTACAAACTATGTCTATAGAACTGGTAATATTCCTCCTTGAGGAATTTCTGCAACAGGGTCCAAGGGAACGTTGTATAAGGAAGTCAGTGCAAAAATAAGGCAATCCAATGTGGGGATGCCCTAGAACATATATAATACAACTCCTATGCAGAACTTGAGCACAAACAAATGTCTCTAGGTGGGTTATACAGATCTCCCCAAACTAGGTCTCTTAGAAATTGCTCAAATAGAGAGGCAACAGCAATACCCTTCACAAGGATGCGAAGACAGCGTTATTTCAGAAGCCAAATCACCTGAAGATATGAATAGCCAATAAATTATATATAGCAGTTGCAAATGTATACAAATCCTTGAGGAATCAATGACTCAAGTAAGCAAGAGAGCCTCAATGAAACGTGTACATGAAAAGAGAGAAAACACTGCTACACAAGAATACCCATGGCTATGACTGTGCAGTTTATAGGAGACACTGCTACAACAAAAATGTAAATACAATGATATGACAATGGTAAGCTCAAATAAGATGGAGGAGAAAGATCTCAACCCCTAAAAACAATAATACAACAATCCTTGGGAGGATTGGCTGAAATATACAAAAAGGAAAAAATGCGGAGTTGCTGCCTCAAGACTAAAATAGCACTGCAACTCAAAAAATGGATGGAGATGGCTGAAAATGTTGCATAAGTTGAATAGATCTCCTCCAATGGATATTTCAGGAGAAAGGTTGATCCAATCCGTGAAGATCTCTCCCTCCAAACTAGTGGTGCAAACCTCCACTGCAGATATGCTCAGAAATAACGCAGTCAAGGAGAGGGACTGCGTTGTAGATGATGGGAAGAGCTGGACCTGATGCCAAAATATGCAAAATAGATCTGATATCCTCCCTACTGACCTCTCAGATGCAAAGAAGCTCTCCCCTCTGAAATCGGAGCTCCGGAAGTGGTGCTATGGAAACCTCCACTGCAACCCTAGCAACACAATGTTTATGCACTGCTGGAAAACATTGTACTGAAGGAGAAGGCTTTGGCCTTGAGCCAAGATGTGGAGAAGCTGAAGATCAAACCTTCAAGAGGCCTCTCAAGAAGGGAGGGAATCCTGAACAGGAGTTCCCTTGTGCTAAGCAGCATAGCTCTCTCAGTTGAACAACTGAAGCTAGCAAAATCGAAATCTCTAACATAATGAGCAATGGTTGCTTTCTCCCCTTTTATGCCAATGAAAGCTTCTTAGCCATGGACCCCACACATTAGGGTTTCCTCCACCAAGTTATCTCCTTCCCATACACACTGTGTTGTCACATCAAGTGGTTCACACCCTCTTAAGCTGCGCTGTTGACTTGGTCAAACTTGACCTAGTCCCCAAGCATTTGCCCCCTTTCACACTGGGAGGTGCAAAATTAAGTTATTCTGATGATCCCTTTCACATAATGAGGGATTTTATTCCTGTTCATGGGCCTCCTCACCCATTTTATTATCCTCCTTGCTGAAATAAACAAAATTAATATTCCAATTAGCTTTAGGCTAATTTGGGAACATTACAAGCGAGCTCCCTCTTGCACTGATGAATGAGAGGGTCAGCACCTGTCAGGAAGAGGTCGTCCACATAAAGCACCTGAATGAGAGGCTTTTCTCTATCAACCTTGAAGTAAAGGTTCGGATCAGCATTACTACGAGTGAAGCCCAGCTTCATCAGGTAGCTATCTATCATCTCGTACCAAGCTCTGGGTGCTTGCTTCAACCCATAGAGGGCTTTCTTCAACCTGCAGACATGGGTGTCTCGATCCTGGACTTCAAACCCCAGAGGTTGTTCCACATACACCTCTTCCTTTATTGCACCATGCAGAAATGTGGTCTTCACATCCATCTGATGAAGACTCCATCCTTGCGCAGCAGCAAGGGCTATGATAAATCGGATGGTGGTATATCGGGCCACAGGTGCAAATATATTATCATAGTCTATGCCTTCTTTTTGAGAGAAGCCACGGGCAACGAATCTTGCCTTGAACTTTTCAACACTCCCATCAGATCCATGCTTGATCTGTAGAGCCATTTCGAGGTGACAACTGCTTTGTCCTCCAGTCTTGGAACCACATTCCAGACATCATTCTTCATTATGGACTCATACTATTTGTGCATATCATCCTTCCAGACTTGATGCTTTACGGCTTCCTCAAAAGATCCAAGTTCAGATTGTACAATAGTACTCATGGCTGCTAGATACCCTTGGTATCTATTTGGCTCTTGCTTTCACAGAATGTCCCCCTTGGGGCAATATCTCCCTCGGCATCCTCGAGAGTGTCCCTGAGCCATGATGGTATCTTCCTCATTGAAGGAGGTGGATCAATCGGGTCCATCGATCCTTCAACATAGGGCATCATCTCATCCTTCGGTTCTTCTTGATTTCCAGGCCTCACCTCATGATCTCGGAAGATTGACTATTTTCCTCAAGGAAGCATCTTCGTCAAAGGTAACATCGTGGCATATCTCCACTTCCCTTTGACCAGGCACATAGACTCTATAGGCCTTCGAAGTTTCGTTGTACCCCACAAACATTCCCTTCTTTGAAGAAGCATCTAGCTTGCTCCTCTTCTCTTTCGGCACATGAAAATAAACAGTACATCAAAAAAGTCTAAAATGTGAGACGTCAGGGTTCTTACCAGAGAAAACCTCTTCGGGAGTTTTGGAGTCTAAAGTGGAATGCAGGCATCGATTTTGTATGTACACAGCAGTGATCGTAGCTTCTCCCCATAGAAACTTCAGTAGACCCTGGTCACATAGCATCGCACGGGAAGTTTCCGCAATGGTCATGTTCTTTCGTTCAGCAATGCCATTCTGCTCAAGAGTATAGACAGTTGTGGTCTCCGTCTTGATGCCAAATTCTCTGCAAAAGTTATTGAACTCGTTCGTCTCATATTCAATGCCCTTATCGGTCCTCAATATCTTGATCTTCTTCCCTATCAAATTTTCCACCAAGGCTTTGAAGGTACGGAACCACATGAAAGCCTCATCCTTCTTTTTCAAGTATATCCAGGTTTTGCGAGAGAAGTCATCTATGAATGTCATATAATAAGAACATCCTCCCAAGGATGTCACGGGCAACATCCCAGACAGATCAGAATGTACTAATTGTAAGACATCAGATGTCTTTGTGACGCTTGAGGCGAAAGGTCCCCTTGTATGCTTTCCTTCGGCACAGCCCTGACATACACCTTCATGATCATTTGTGAACTCAAGCATCCCCGTCACCACCTTCCTTGCTTCGGGAAGGGCCTTGTAGTGAAGGTGTCAAAACCTTCAGTGCCATAGTTCAGTCTGTCGAATAGTATCACACGTCATCGCTCCTAGTGGACTTCCTCCAACCTGGTAGAGTGTATCAACTCTAAACCCAATCGTGATAGCTTCCTTGAAGCTCTTCTTCCTAATGTGCACCTTCCCATCAATGAATGCCACATTGAAACCTTTGTCTTCCATGGATATAGACACAAGGTTCTTCTTCAAATTAGGTACATATAGTACATCCTGTGAGTGGAGGACTTGACCTTGAGACAAGTGGAAGGTCACAGTCCCTGTCCCTTTCACGGGATATTTGGCATTATCTCCAAGGATAATTTCCATATTAGTATCCTTCTCAATTATATCAGAAAGTGCTTCCTTGAACCCAGTAATGTGCCTTGAGGCACCACTATCTATCAACCAAACATCCATAGTGTCGGGTGGAGATGCAAAAGAGAGGGCAGATACAAGAATGAATTCATTTCTTTTATCAACAACATTTTATTCCTCATACCTGGAATTTCTCGACCTCTTGAAAGGTTGACCATTTTCGCCGGAGGGAGCCTTCCTCTTCCCCTTGAACCTGTTGTTCCTTTGATTGTCATTCCTCCAGTTGTTGTTGTTGTCATCATCGTCGGGAGAATCCTTCTTGAAAGGGCATTCTCTAGCATAGTGACCTGGCTTGTGACAAGTGCAACACTTGCCCTTCTTTTCTTGGGCCCCTGCTCTTCCTTTGTTTCTAGGACCACCAAAGTTCTTCTTCTTAGTATGAGCAACGAAGGCAGCATTTCCTTCATTTTCATATTCCTTCATCCTTGTCTCTTCTTGTACGCACCTCGATAGTACTTCCTCAAAATCAGGTATCACATTGTATTGAGAATGGTAGTGTTGAATACATGCCATTCGGATGAGAGACCTCCAAGTGCGGTGAGAACCATCTGATCAGCTATTGTCTCCCCAATAGCCAACAAATTATTCCTGATTTCGGTCAACTTCAAAAAATACGATTGAACAGACTCATCCTTGCCTTTCTTCAGATTCTTCAATTGATTCTTGAAGAATAGGACTTGATTTGCATTGTTGGCCTTGAACATGTTGACCAAATTATCATACATCTCCTTGGATGTGCCTAGCTCGAAGATGTAGGCAACCAGACTCTTATGAATTGAGTCCTTGTTCATCAGCTTCGCTTTGATTTCCCCCTTCTTGTACTTTGTTTTGGCAACAACAGTTGCAATGGATGGAGGCCCTTGAATTTTACCCAGTACATAGTCCATGACATCTTGGTCTTCCAACATAAGATCCAATGTCATCTTCCAGGCATGGAAGTCATCCTTCCCAGTGAATTTGTCATCAGCCTTAAAGCCATTGTAGTTAGAGGAACCCATGCTCTTCTTTGGTGATTGCTACAAACTAGGGCTTTGTCTTCACCTCAGAGCCAATACCATGTAAATTTATGTAGATGTTCTATGCTTGATGCAACTTTACTTTCTCTTCAATATTAGACAACAATCACATAAACAATAAAGTAAAATGATGATAGAACATACCAGTAGATCGACATAAGACAAGCCAGAAATATATAAGTGTGCTGGTGCGTTACGACGGTCAACATGATGCTTCAACCAGCAAAGTCTCAATATGGTCAGCCAACCAGCAATGTCACACAACCCTTTAGGACAACCAAACGGTCAACTCAAAAGTCAACCCAAAAAGTCAATGATCAACACAAACAACAGCAGCAGCTAGGTCAACGCTAAAAAGTCAAAGTCAACGTTTTGCCTCGAGAATAGTGCCAAAAAATGCGGATTAGGAAAATCAAAATTTTGGGAGTGTTTTGGGTCAATTTGACCTTGCGTTGACAAAATTCAACGCTAGTCAAAGTTTGTTGCAAAAACCCTAGACCGAAATCAGAAATGTGTTGCTGTTGGAAATTTCCCACGTGTGGAGAGAAGAGCCACCAAAGACATCGAACCAATCAGATGAGGAGAGAGAAATGTGTGAGGATGAGATGAGTGAAAATGTCCTCCAACATTGACCAATATATATCCATCAATGAGGGTGTGTGACACAGTTGTTGAGGCACAAAACCTTAAGGCTGACCTGCACATATCTTGATTAAATTCAAAATAAATGTTCTGCTCATCGGATCAAGATGATCTTTAGATCGATCTTGCACATCTCCGAAAGAGGAACACAATAAAAATATTGGTATCTTCATCTGAGCATCACAACATGGAGTTTGGACCTAGTTGTCCAAAATTAACAGAAATCTCTTAGAATTTTTAAGCCTAAGCACTGCAGAAATCAGACTTGTATCTGGGACCAAATCAGTCATTAGTGGGATTTTACATCCGGGTCAGATGTACTTTAAGACAGGTGGATTTATCTGGGAGTCCAGGGATATGGCTAGTTTGCACTTGTGCACTTTTGTAAATGCACCAGATTCGAAAAGACCTAGATAAATTGTGGAGAAGCAGGTGAAAAGGTATTAATTGAAGTGGGGCTCATTTAGGCAATCGAAGGCATGAAGCTAGATTTAACTACAAGTAATATTTCATACAAGTATCTAGAGTGGGCTCCACAAAAAGGTTCAATAGAGTGAGGTCATATTACCTCATGAAGTGACGGATGTATCCAAGATCCAAGACATTCGGGTGTGAGGGTAAGGTGCAAAGGCATGTAGCCTCGAATGAGGGCCAGGGATGGATACTATGAATGTGAGTTTAGAGGTATAAGGCTCCAGAATGGATGCCACTTGGGAATTTTAGTGCACACTCATATTTGCCCCAAGACTAGATATGACGCAGAAGTGTAGCAAAACATGAAGAGATCGGGCCTTGTGGGACTCGTGAGTGTGGCTGAAGTGGTAAGTGTCGTGGATATGTGACCATGGTTGCGTGGGTGCCACACAAGTGTCATGGATAACATAGCAAGACCACATGGGTGTCATGTGGGTGTCATGTGGCAACATCTTGATGATGTGGCAAGGGTTAATTGGTCAAGCTTTGGAAGGGCACAACTTTCAATCCAGAGATCGGATAGGGGTAAAATTTATACCATCGGAAATCTTTCAACAAGTTGAATAGAATGGTGTTGTCTGAAGTTAATTCCACAAGCTTTGGAGAAGAAAGACTTTTGTAACCCCATCTTCATAGTGAGACCATGGAAATCGAGTTAGTTGAAAGAAACACCTCTCACTAGTTTGAGAAGTCCAAGGGGGTGGGAGGGAACATTACAAAAACCAAAAAAGCTAAACAACATGAGATAAGAACCCTCATAGAGGACCTTTGAGCATTTAAAATTTGTTGACCATACTAAGATAAAGATCAAAAACTTGAACTCACAAACCAAAACCACCCTTTCTCTTCTTAAGAACGCTTTCTCTACAACTAGCCTCCAAACACAAACATCCATTGTCTTCAAGCAAATCCAAAGCACATCGAGAAAAATCCATTATCCTAAATAAGTTATAAGCATTCTATAACTTAGAAAGGAAGAAGGAAATGAGCTACACACAACCCTCCCCTTACTAACATTAAATACCAATAATAATAATGAAAAATGTCATCCTTTTCAACTAACTTAATCATATTAAAAAATTTGAGAAAAAAAAATATTTAAATAAAGATACAACTTCCAACAATTTCTTGAAAAAAATATTTTTTTTTCCAAATTAACTACACACAACTTTCGCCTTGCTAAATTAATACCAATAATAATATTAAAATGTTATTCTTGGATGTCTTTTTCAATTAACTTAATAATATCAGATTCTTAGATCCATTGATGTCCTTCTCAATTGACTTAATCATATTTTTTTTTAAATGCATTTATAAATAAAAATACATCTCCGAACACTTTATTGGAAACCATGTGTTTTTTTAAATTATTCCTGATTCCATTTTTGAATATTTAATGATCATATCAACTGAGACCGAGTACGCCATTGACAAATTCATCGTCAATATAAAACACAGAATCATCTCGTCAAGACTCATAATTCAAAAAAAAACGATTTTCATCGAAGGGTGTTGTGTGGACAATTGGAAAATGTATAACCGGCTCTCTTAATTTTGCCACCTATTTATCTGAACAGCCCTTTTAGTTTTTCTTTTCCGAGCCCTTTGTCTCTTACATGATAATAAATTATTTTCATTTCTTTCTAAACTATTTTTTTCATATTTTAAAATCATTATCAGCATGCTGGTATAAATTAATATTATCATGTGGTTCATATTTTAAAATCATTATCAGTATGTAGTTTATATTTTTAAATCATTATATATATGTTTGTATAAATTAATATTTTTATGTGGTTCAATTGTTAGTAGAAAAGTTTGGTCCCATAAATCCAGTGATCTCATCTTTAGGCAGCATAATGTAAAGCTGCTCCAACAGGATTTTTCAATTGAAAAACGAAAAAACTAATATATTTAATGAACTGGTTTTTTCTTTTAAAAGGTAAATTTACACGTCATTCTTATTTACCGTTCATCAAATGAATATTAACCCATCACTCTTATTCAAAATCAAAATCAAAATCATCAAAAACATATATATAACAGGTAACAATGAATTTACAGAGCATGTGGAGATCCACTCTCCACTGAATACGATATTGACAAAATCGTCGTGAATATAAAACAGGGAATCGTAGCATCACGACGACTGATTCAAGGAAACGTTTTTCTTTGAAGGGTGCTGGGTAGACAACTGAAAAATGTATCACCGGCTCTCTTAATTTTGCTAGCATTTATCTCAACGGCCCTTGATTTCTGGTTGAGGAAAAGAAAAAATGGGGATTCCAGGCTTTTGTTTCGTTATTACTGTATTTGTTCTTTGCATGTTTTCTGGAGTTACGGGCTTCACAAACTTTAACGACGGTAAGCTCGTGAGCCCATCTGAATTAGCGATCCATGGAGTCTATCTTATATTCAGTTTTCACTATTTCTATTGTCTCTAATATCACAGCCTCTGATCAAAGCTCCAGACTGTCTTATGTTTACTTCGGTTTCCTGCTGCAGTTACCATCCTCAATGCACTGAAATTAGCATGGGGAAACACAGTGCCCAGAAATTGGCGTGGTTCTGATCCTTGCCAGTCTCAATGGGATGGAATCAACTGCACAAACTCTGGCCAAATAAATTCACTGTCAGTATCGCTAATTGTCATAATATGTGATGACTGTAATTTCAAGCCATCTTGAAATATTTGAAAGTTTGCTGCATAATAATCCTATGTTTTATGGATTGAATTTCTATAAATGACGTGGGTACTTTGGCACGCCCGGTATGCTATGCCATTTTAATTAGGGACCCATATTTAGAGCTAGTTGGTTTTGAGTTGCATCTCACCGTGCCTGTGCATAGTTGCAACTCCGTTGTATGGATTGATTTTCTATTAATAAGTTGGTACCTTGCTGATTGCTCAAGCCTGTCATTTTGATTAATGACCCATTTCCACCTATGTATGGTCATAATCTTAGGTTCTGATATTAATTATCCTTGGACAGGAAACTACCTGCCAAAGGGCTTAAGGGAAATCTTCCCGTCCATGTCGGTCATCTTACTGAACTTCAAACACTGTAAGTTGATTAATGTTTTAGAGAGAAGATATATGACTGAATATTTTGTTATATAATAATTTAATTTATTGATTGTGAATTAGTAAGATATTTGTTAATGAAATAATGAGTTATAATGCTTTGATAAATAATATTAATTGTTTTTTTTATAATGTAATGAATATGAGTGTAGACTGTTTTTTATAATGTAATGAATATGAGTGTAGACTGGTATGACTGTGGGTTGGCATGGTACAGCAACCTCATTCTAGCCCTTGAGCCCAGAAAAAATCTAATTTCAATCCTCTATGGAAAAAGTTGATTAGTTAATCTATAAATATATTCGTTGGGCGCCGCAGGGATTTGTCATACAACCCGCAGTTGATTGGAACGCTTCCACGCACCTTGGGAAACCTGACCAACCTGAAAAACTTGTGAGAGTACTAACCCGAACTGATCATCAAGTCTGAAGCACTGTCACACATTAAATTTAAATTCTGTATAATATTGATAGCTCTTAAGTCGGACTGCAATTGAATAGCAATTTTGTGGTGGATTCAGGGTTTTGATCGGGTGCAATTTTAGTGGGAGCATCCCAGATGAATTGGGCTACATCGTTAATCTTAACTTTTTGTAAGAATATCATTGTATCATAATAATTCTTAATGTTCTGGATTTTATAGCGGTGAAACATAACCGATGTGATTGTCAAATTCTAAATATATTTTGCTCCGTCAGGGCTTTGAATTCCAATAATCTTAGCGGCTCAATTCCGGCATCATTGGGTAATTTACTGAATATCAACTGGCTAGATCTTGCGGAAAATAAGCTTACTGGAACTCTTCCGGTCTCAAACGCAACCCAGCCTGGATTAGACAATCTTATTGCTGCACAGCACTTGTAAGAAAGTGGAATGTTTATGGTTTATTTCGGTTTTCATAAATGAATAAATCACTGATGAATATCTTATTGCTTCTCGTTATTCAAGCCATTTCAACGATAACCACCTTACAGGTTCCATTCCACCCAATCTTTTCAACTCGAGTATGAAACTTCTTCACTTGTAAGTGAAACAGATCCGTATCCTCAATTTTGGAATGGTGTACTTATTAGGTTAGAGATCAATAACTTTTCGAATATATTTTTTGATATGCAGACTGCTTTTTAGCAATAACTTTTATGGGGAAATCCCCTCTACTCTGGGACTTATACAAACCTTGGACACCTTGTGAGTATCAAATTTTCCACCATACAGTGTACTGATGTATTGCTTTTTAGGTTATGTATTTGCTTTAAAGACCGAGTAAAACGTTTCAAATGTAAAACAAAATTTGACTAACTTTTATTTGCTATGTTCGGATGCAGGAGGCTTGACAGAAACTCTTTAACTGGTCCAATTCCGTCCAACATCAGCGCCCTAAAAGCACTCTCTGAACTGTAAGAATCTTCTTATGTCTGCTCTCTGGGTTCTAGAATCAACGTCTTCAATCTTGACTAAACACTGGCCTGTGGTTCCTTATACAACATTTTCATGTTAAATCCACTGCCTTTCCAACGAAGTTAACTATTGCCGAATAGAATACAAAGCTTTGTAACACAGCTCTGAAACCCACATCAAAACAGATAACAAAATCCTCAACTAAAATAATAGCTCAATACGTCGTTGCCAGAACTTAACTGATCTACTTATAGCGTCTGCTTCCAGTGAAAATTGCTTCAAAAAACAGAGGTTAGTGCTCCAAATGACCCGGTGGTACATCTTGACCATATTCATGTAGCCCCTGCATATGCAAATAATTTAATCAAAACCAGGGGTTACTTAAGGCTCCTATGGCAAAATATTGATATAGCCTCAAAAAGGAAGACTTATGACCCACTTGAAATAGTCTTTTCATTAACGATATCAGCCTGAGATTAATGTTATTTGAAAATATAATAGTATAAATTGATCATAACTGGCTCAGAAGAGTTCTGAGGAACTGAAAAAAGAAGGTGCAAACTTCAATATCAGGAAACTAGTCTACCTGCCAAGTGCATTTTACGAAATGTATTATTCAAAAAATTATTGCTGACACAAATCCATATCAAATACCACTTGTCTGTGTTTGAAAATCCAAGCCTGGTCCCTTCAGTGTATGCCTGCGGCAATGATGAAATTCGTTATCCATCCAGAGCTGTAAACACCCTGGAGGTGCACCATCCCCAGTACGCTAACTAAATGATCATCGATGGTACCCTCCCAAGTTTTTATAACTGTCCACATTACAGTTCTGAGGAATATGATCTCATGCTAGTATGATAAACATTGAGATTTGATCCTTATCCTTAAGTATTCGCTGTTAACCTGAATTTATGATAAACTATTTATAATTGTTGTTTAAATATGTGAAAATAAATAATACATCAGTTTTTTTTTAGAGTATAATTATGAAAAGTATTTTTACTTTTCTGGTTGTTGAGATAAATAAATATGAACTATTATTCTCCCTAATGGAGTTACTCTTCTTAGATTTGTTTGTTGTCCAACTCAATCCACGGTTGGAACCATAGTTAAAGATATTGATATCCTCTCAAACAAACGAGTTTAGTGGACATTTTAATAGGTCAAGGTAGAACCATATATCAGATGGAGAAATTTCAGGGTTGGGATTAAATTTCAAGAATCCCTTCAAATCCCTGTTTTCTTTACTGTTAATGGAGTATAGAAATTGAAAAGCCTGTACAAAGACTAAACTACCAAAAAGTAGTTGCCATGACCAAATGGGTAAAAGAACAATCAAGAATATTACATGGCCTGTCTATTTCAAGGAAAGGAGCAGAATTTTAGCAAGATTTTTATACAAGGAAAGGAAATACACTTTCAAAATGGAAAAAGAGAGGCCAGTATAAAGCCTCGTAACAATGGTTGGTACACCTTGTAATGGAGGAGGATGCAATGAAGAATGCAAATCAGCTCAATAAAATTCCGGTCTAAATTAGAGAACACATTTGATGAATGAATAAAAAAAATTATGTGCGGGAAAAAGGGTTTTTCTTAGAAAAGGGCCAGAGGAGTTAATTGACACCTTAACTCTCATAGTGACACTAAAGGAAATGATTCCAACATGGCTTTCTCAAGCAAATATAGAGGCGAGCATTAGACATCTAGCCAAGAAAAAGGCCCATAATCCTTATGGGTTAACAGCTGAAATGGTCAAATTGGGAGACCCACCTTTTCATGCACTTCTCTTGAACATGTTCAATCAAGCCATATAACACTGGTATCCTAATGGGTGGAAGGTTAGGATAGTGATACCTATGTACAAAGGCAGTGATATAAATAATATAAGAAACTACATAATCATCATAGTCAGTAGCTTTTTTACAAGCTATTAAGCACCATTATAGAGGAAATTAAGTAAATGGGCATAAAAATTATCAGGTTCCTTCTAAATCTAGTTTTTGACATGAGCACTCAACCATTGACAATTTGGCAACTCTTAGAGATGTTGTTGGCAAAGCATAAGGGAAAGGTGATAGTAGTCTTTGCTCTGTTGTTTTGTCAAAGCCTTTGATATAGAGTCTAGACTAAGTTACTAGGAAATGGAAAAGATACGGATCTGGTTATGGATCCACCAGATTTTTGAAAAGCTACTATCTAAATACGGTGGGGCAACACCTCTTATAAAAACTAAAATAATATTCAAATTAAAAAATCAAAAACCATTCATGAATCACAACTTTAGAATCACAACAAGGCTAAAGAAGACCTAGAATATGAAGAGAACAAAGAAGACTTTGAAGAAGATCTCCTGAATAAACTTATGGATTCCATGGAAGAGATTAACAGGTTGAAAAAGGAAAATGAAGAACTTAAGAGGAAAGCGCAAGATGGTGACCAAGACAAGACAAGGAAGGAAGTTGACCTTTTCAAGCTTCAAGTACAAGAAAGAAATGAGGAACTCGCCAAACTTAAGGAGGAATTTCATCAAAACAAAAGAAAGCATCATGAAGAAATCATATCTATGACAAATCAATTGGATAAGGCAAAGAAAAGGGAAGAAGCTTTGTCAAGCCACCTTGAACAAAGACTTAAGAGCTTGAACAATCTTGAAGCAAAGATTGGTCAACACAAGGAAGAGGTCTCCTCTCTTAGATCTCAACTAGAAGAAGCAAGGAAACAAGCGCAAGGAGCCAAGAAGGTGATGGAAACTTTGGCATTCATAGAAGGACAAGTTGATGAAGCAGAAAAGGAGAGAAACACCATGATATGCCAACTAAAAGAAAAGGATGAAGAAATTTTCAAACTAAAATCAGACATCAATCTTCTCAAGGTCGAAATATGTGAAGCTACAAGAATAAAAGAAGAACTGGAGAGCAGTCTAGCAAAGGAGAATGAAGAAGTCTTCATAATGAAATCAAATATCATCTCCCTTAAAATTGAAGCACACGAAGTAACAAGGATGAAGGAAGAAATGAAGAAGCAACTAGTTATGAAAGATGAAGATTGTGAAAAGTTGAAAGGAGAAATTGTCTTTCTTAAATAGGAAGTTGACTCGCTGAATAAGAACTTGAAAAGCTCTCAAACCATAGATGACATCCTAAATCATCAAAGGTCTCCCCTTGATAAATCAGGTCTTGGCTATACAGGTGAATCCTCAAGCAAGAATGAGAATGCTTCAAACAACAAGGATGTGAGGAACCTAGAAAGAAATGTTGATGCTCCCAGTTCCAGCAAATGCAAGGAGAAGAATCAAGACAAAAATGGAAGAAATTCTACTCCAAGGAAACTTGCAGATGGTGTCAAGAATACAAAAGGCAATGAATATCATCAAAGAATCCCAACACAAAAAGACTTCAGAAGTACATCAAGGAAAACTCCATCTCCCAGATACCAAAGTATATTTTTTGGTTATTGCTATTCTTGTACAAACTTTAAGCACCTAGCAAAAGATTGTAAGGCATATCACAAAGGCAATTATAATGGTCCCCGTCAATCTCCTAGAAGAAACTTTGCAAGAAGAAGTCATGATTTCTTATTCATGAACAAAATAGAGTGCTTCAATTACCATAACATTGGACATATGGCACGTGATTGTAATTTGACTTGGGCCCCTGCACAAGCTAGAACCATGCCAAAGAAGAAAGTCACACAAGTATGGAGAAGGAAACAAGTTGAATCTGGAAGTCTCTTGAACACTCCAGCCAACAACACATGTTGTTGACTTGATGAAGTCATCCTTGATATTCCAATTTTTTGATGGTGAAACCCTGCCAAAAAGAGGCCATGCATGCAGTTAGGGAGAGTTTTGTGTTTCTTGAGCATTCTTGCAGAAGTTATCCGCGAATGGGCCCTATGAAATCTTTGAGGAGTCACCCATGGACATTCATCCTTTGATAGATCATCTCTCAAGAGCAACTTCAATGAAGAACATGATCCCTTATTCATTCAATGAACTGGTTTTCTTCCACTTGTTTACAAGGCAGCAAGTTTTCTTGAGCTAGAAGAGTCTATGCAGGCAGAAGAAGTTGGTTCACCACATGAAGAAATGCAAACATATCAACAAGCGAAGAAGCAACATGACAGGAAGAGTAGCATGACAGGGGGAGCAACTTGATAGGTGGAGTTCTTGGGTACCCTGTTTTCCATTGATTTCAAAGGGGGAGAAAATGTTGAAAGGGCAAGAATATTGCCATCAATGACAAAGGGGGAGATTGTTGGTCTAAGGTTGTCATTGATGTCAATATGACATTGACTGAGATGTCAATATTCTTTAGATGCCTAGTTAATAAGGATGCCATTAATGATGATGTGCTTACTCCTGATGAAGAAGACTGGATCCAGCATGATGTCAAGATGACATGGAGGACCATTTGATGACTTAGACAATGTCTAGGGACATGACATGATGATGTGGATGACATCATGAACCTATGATGAAGAAGCCTAAACAAGAGGAAGCCCATCCATGAAGAAGTCTACATTGCCTACCTCCAATTCTGCACCAATAAATGACCAGTCACATTAAAAAATATTTTTTACTACCTTAGAGGCAGAATTTCACTATGACACCTACACCACCTTTTACAGTATAATTTTGCCTTTCTAATGAGCCCTTACATGCCCCGAAACTCCAAATGGTGAGGGAGAATGAGAATGTACAAGTTTAAAATCATTTCTGGACAGTGAGCCAACCTGAACTTCTTCTCATGTCGGCCTGCCCTAAGGAGACGTGTCCTCTTGTTTAAGCACGGAAAGAACAATAGAAATACAAGTTGAAACACTTCATTTCAATCATCAGCTCGGTGATGAATTCAGAAGTGGCATAAAAAGATAGGAACAAGGCCAAGGAAGTCTTCAAATATATTGTTTGGAAAAATTCTGGAGATTGGACAAATTTTGGAGTTAGCACTGTGTGTTTGGACTACTCTACAGCCTTCGGATCTGTGTTAGTGAAAAGCTCGATCACAGAATGGTGTAGAAGCATGGATCTGTGATGCATCTACTCGGAGGCTTAGATCAAACCTTACACAGTCACTCGGACTTGTGATACGCAGAACTCAGTGTGAGAACAGACCTGTGACACAGATTTGTTGTGAAGACCTCAGATTATACTGTCTAGCCATCTGTGGAAGAATATTGAAGCTTGGATCAGTGCTAGGGCTCGGTACTTAGCCTTGTGAATAGGAGCAGGCCTCAGGTTGATCACAGAAAAGAACAGACCTGTCGGATATTCCTTAAAACTCAAGTTATCTTACCTCAGATATCTCAAGTGCAGACCAGTGATTGTTTTTGAAGCTTGAACAGAACTGACCTGTGGAGGAAATCTATGAAGACTGAATTTCAGATCTAAGATTTGTGGAGATACGTTGTTAGACATCAGTGCAAACATGTAGTGGATTCCATTCGACTTGTGATTACAAGACTGTGAAAAAACTATTTTTTGCAGACCTGTGAAGGATTCTCTTGATAACATACCTAAATTCTGATCTGTGCTATTGTTGTGGACCTGTGAGATAGTTCTGTGCAGACTTAAGAAACACTTATTTTCAGACCTGTGATCTCTAGAAATATAGTTTCGGACCTGTGAAGATTATACTTCAAAGTTCAGACTTGTGTTAGATTGTTGCAGATCTTCATTGGAGTCACAGTTTTGGATTTTTCCTGCAATTATAAGCACAACATTTATGGAGACTGCTCTTGCACCCTCAATCTGTGAATAAGTGTTGAGAGTAATCTTGAAACAGACTTAAAGAAAATTTAAAGAGTTCTCTAAGCAAGTCTTGGTCAGCCATTAAAGTAGACTTGAAGATATTCTTGAAAGGGATTTGTTTGGACATAACTGATACACACAATGACCGCAGCGTGGAGACCTTTGAAAACTTGGTGACATTGTTGAGGAACTTATTAAAGACCAGGAAGCAGCCTCTTTTAAGAACTTGTGTAGCAGCAGTATTAAAGCATTACCAAGGCATTTGTGTCGAGAACATCTTGTTGGAGCAAGCATTGTTGAAGTAGCTTGGTCGAAGTGAAGAACTTCTGAAGGAGTATATAGAACATCCTTTGAAGCCAACATCAAGAAGCTTGTTGAAGATATTGTGAAGACATCTTGGGAAAGCATTATTGGAGATCTGTTTGCAGAAGCTACTTGGAGGCATCTTGAAAACTTGGTACAAACATCTTAAAGCTGATTTGGAAGGCATCCTTGGAGAGCATGGTGCATTGTTGGAGGCCCTCATGAGGTGACCTTGGAGATTTTGTTTGGGTATCATGAAGAGCAGTGGCGACACCTTCATGATAAGATAAGGTTGTCATTGATGAAGTGATTTGGAGAAGACGTTGTTGAGAGTGAAGATATTGTCAGGGCAGAATGCAGAAGAAATTGGGAGCCTTGAAGATCATCAAACTTATCTTGACAAATTAAAGCAGTGGGTTGGAGCCTCAAAGTGACAAGGTTGGAGCCTTGGAAGATAGGGTTGGTGCCCTAGAAGTCAGAGCCTCGTGAAGTCCAATTTGGTGCTTGGCAAAGTACAGGTTGGTGCCTGGAAGGATTGAAGATTGGTGTCTTCATCTAGGGTTGGAGCCCTACACATTATTGTATTGAATTTATTGAGATTAATAAAAGTATTTATTCTTATTGTTCATTTTGTGTTCTAATTATAAGTGATCTAACTGGTAAAAATAACAATTGAAAAGAAATACTGATTCACCCCCTCTCTCAGTATTTCCAACAAATCCAACTTCTTCTCATCCAAACAAGATGATCTTTAGATCAATCTTGCACCTCTCGGAAAGAGGAATCCAACAAAAATTTTATCTCCATCATATGATTTGTCCAAAGTGGAGTTTGGCCCTAGTTGCCAATTTTAACACTCCCTCTCAACTAGGGAGAACTCCAACAGTCAATTCATTTGTCAACCTGTGCAGTCATGTCATCCTGTGTCATCCTTCTATCCTTGTAGTTTGCTATGTTGAACCGTGAAGAAATAATGAAGAAGATTTGATCGAGAGTGAGTCACAAGACCTTGCCACTCTCCACTGACCCGAAGTAAGTCTAGAGGTAAAACCTCAACCAGACTTGATCTTAGATTAAGTTGTTAGACACAACCCGTACTAGCATAGAGAGTACGGCAATACACGATGCGTCCATCGGTAGGGCTATGGTCTCTATCCTCATTTCCCAACTCATTGGCTAAATGAGAGGTACTTCCCATGAATTTCGTACTACATGGGTAGGACGTATATGGGGCATAGATCAAGAGAGGGTCTGCACCTATCAGGAAGAGGCCATCCACATAGAGTACCAAAATGAGAGGCTTGTCATTATCAACTTGAAGTAAAGGTTTTGTGTTAAATTTGGACAACTAGGTCCAAACTCCATATTAAGATGCTCAGATTAAGAGGCTAATATTTTTGTTGGATTCCTCTTTCTGAGAGGTGTAAAATCCATATAAAATATGTCTTAATCCGATGAGCAGAACTTATATTTTGAATTTATTATTTTCAATAAATTATATGTGCAAGGTTGGCCAGTTTTGTAATGTAGGCTCGCATGCCCAACAGATGTGTCACACACCCTCATGATGGATATATATACAGGAAAAGTTGGAGAGATTTTCATCATCATCACAACTCACATATTCCTATCTCATCTTAGAGTACGAGCTACCAAGAAGGACGAGTTTCAGCCACACGTGTGAAGGACGAAGAGGACAAACTGTACGGCTAAGCTGAAGTACGGATTTGCTGCTGCTAGGGTTTCGCAGAAACTTTGACCAGCGTTGACTTTGGTCAACGCTTGGTCCAAACAAGCTGAAACTTGGTGGAAGGTTCGATTTATGAAGGCCGTACTACCTGGCACAAAAATCGAGGTCAAAGGGTTGACCGTTTTGCTGCTGCGTTGACTTTTAGCTTGCTGCCCCTGCGTTGACTTTTCAGGACAGCGTTGACTTTGGCAGAGTTGACTTGGGTTGACTCATCTACAGATTGGAGGGTTGTTGTGACACATGCTGGGCTGGCTGACCAAAGGAGACTTTGCTGGTTGAAGCATCCTGTTGACCGCCGAAACGAATACACACATTTTCCTGTTTCTGATTTGTCTTCTGTAAGATCTACTTATATGTTCTATCTGCATTTTGCTTAACTACTTGTATGATTGCTGAATGAAAAGTGAAATTGCTACTAGCATAGAACATCTACAAAAATTTACATGGAATCAGAGCTGAGGTGAAGACAAACTCAATCTATAGCAATCATCATCGTGGAAATGGGTTCCACTAGTCTTGAATTCAAGGAGAATGACAAGCTGACCGGAAGTGATGACTTCCATCCCTGGAAGATGATATTAGATCTCAAATTAGAAGATCATGATCTCCTGGATCATGTGACAGGGAGGATTCAAGAACCTCCATCCAATGTCTCTGCTGCTGTTAGAAACAAGTATAAGAAGGGAGAAATCAAAGCAAAGCTGCTGATCAGGGAATCCATAAATAAGAGTCTGGTTGCCTACATATCTGAACTAGGCACATCCAAGGAGATGTATGACAAATTGATACTTATGTTTCAAGTAAACAATGTGAACCAAGTGCTATTCCTCAAGAACAAGTTGAAGAATATGAAGAAGGGCCGAGATGAGTCTGTTCAAACTTTCTTTCTAAAGTTGACCGAAACCAGGAACCATCTGCTAGCTATTGGGGAGATAATAGCTGATCGTGAGATGGTTCTCACCGCACTTGGAGGACTTCCATATGAATGGCAAGTATTCACAACTACCATTCTCAACAATAATACCATTCCTAACTTTGATGAGCTTCTGTCAGATGTATGCAAGAAGAAACAAGGATGAAGGAATTTGATAATGAAAGAAATGCTGCCTATGGTGCTCATTCCCGAAAGAAGAACTCTGGTGGTTCTAAGGACAAAAGAAGGACAAAGACTCAAGAGAATAAGGGTAAATGTTTCACCTGCCATAGGCCTGGACACTATGCTAGAGAATGCCCCTTCAAGAAGGATTCTCCCGATAGTGACGATAACAACAACAACCGAAGAAATGGGAATCGAAGAAATGACAAATCCAAAGGAAAGAGGAAGGCACACTTTGGAGGAAACAATCAACCTTCTAAGAGGTCCACAAATACCAGGTATGAGGAGTCTAATGTTGTTGATAAAAGAAATGAGTACATTCTGGTATCTGCTCTCTCAGCTGCATCTCCGCCCGACACTATGGATGTCTGGCTAATCGATAGTGGTGCCTCAAGACACATCACCGGATTCAAGGAAGCACTTTCTGACATGGTTGAAAGGGATACTAATCTAGAAATTATCCTTGGGGATAATGCCACTTATCCCGTGAAAGGGACCGAGACTGTGACCCTCCACTTGTCTCAAGGACAAGTCCTCCGTCTACAAGATGTACTCTATGTACCCAAATTGAAGAAGAACCTTGTGTCTGTATCTGCCATGGAAGACAAAGGATTCAATGTAACTTTCTCTGATGGAAAGGTGCTCATGTGGAAGAAGAGCTTCAAAGAAGCTATCTCAATTGGTTTTAGAGTTGGTACACTCTACCAGGTTGGAGGGAGTCCGTTGGGAGCTATGACTTGTGATACTATCCGACTAACCGAACTATGGCACCGAAGATTTGGACACCTTCATTACAAAGCCCTTCCTGAAGCAAGGAAGGTGGTGACAGGGATGCCTGATTTTGGAAATAATCATGAAGGTGTATGTAAGGGCTGTGCTGAAGGAAAACATACAAGGGGACCTTTCCCCTCAAGTGTCACAAAGACATCCGAGATATTGCAACTGGTTCATTCTGATCTTTCTGGTATGTTGCCTGTAACATCCCTGGGGGGATGTTCTTACTATATGACATTTACTGATGACTTCTCTCGCAAAACCTGGATATATTTCTTGAAGAAGAAGGATGAGGCTTTCATGTGGTTCCGTACATTCAAAGCCTTGGTGGAAAATATGACCGAAAAGAAGATCAAGATTTTGAGGACTGACAATGGCACTGAATATGAGTCAAATGAGTTCAAAGACTTTTGCAGAGAAGCTGGCATTAAGAGGGAGACTACCACTGCATATACTCCTGAGCAGAATGGTGTTGCTGAACGCAAGAATAGGACTATTGTGGAAGCTACCCGTGCCATGCTATGTGACCAGGGTCTACCAAAGTTTCTGTGGGGAGAAGCTGCAAATACTGCTGTGTACATTCAAAACCGATGCCCTCATTCCGCTTTGGACTCCAAAACTCCCGAAGAGGTTTTCTCTCGTAAGAAACCTGATGTCTCACATTTTAGAATTTTTGGATGTCCTGTCTATTTTCATGTGCCGAAAGAAAAGAGAAGTAAGCTGGATGCTACTGGGAAGAAAGGAATGTTTGTAGGCTATAGTGAGACTTCTAAGGCATATAGAGTCTATGTACCTGGACAAAGGGAAGTAGAGATAAGCCATGATGTCACTTTTGACGAAGATGCTTCCCTGAAGAAAGTTGTAGATCTTCCCAGATCTGAAGAAAATCATGAAGGAAGACCTGGAAATCTGGAAGAACCCCAGGATGAGACTATGCCTGATGTTGAAGGGCCAATGGACCCTATTGATCCTTCCCCTTCTCTAGGAAAGAGACCATCATGGCTCAGGGACACCCTCGAAGATGCTGAGGGTCATGCTGCCCCAAGGGGGACATTTCGAGAAAGCAAGAAGCCGTGTAGATACCAAGGGTATCTAGCTGCCATGAGTACTATTGTACAATCTGAACCTGGATCTTTTGAGGAAGCCATCAAGCATCAAGTCCGGAAGGATGCTATGCATGAAGAATATGAGTCTATTATGAAGAATGATGTCTGGGATGTGGTCCCGAGACCGAAGGACAAATCTGTTGTCACCGCTAAATGGCTCTACAAAATCAAACATGGATCTGATGGGAGTGCTGAAAATTTAAGGCAAGATTTGTTGCCCGTGGCTTCTCTCAAAAGGAAGGAATTGACTATGACGATATATTTGCACCTGTGGCACGATATACCACCATCCGATCCATCATAGCCCTTGCTGCTACGCAAGGATGGAGTCTTCATCAGATGGATGTCAAGACCGATTTTCTGCATGGTGCAATAAAGGAAGAGGTGTATGTAGAACAACCTCTGGGATTTGAAGTTCAAGATCGAGACACTTATGTCTGCAGGTTGAAGAAAGCCCTCTATGGGTTAAAGCAAGCACCCAGAGGTTGGTACGAAAAGATGGATAGTTACTTCATGAAGCTGGGCTTTACTCGAAGTAATGCTGATCCGAACCTATACTTCAAGGTTGTGAAAGAGAAGCCTCTCATTCTAGTATTATATGTGGATGACCTCTTCCTGACAGGTGATGACCCTCTCATTCATCAATGTAAGAGGGAGCTTGCTGCTGAGTTCGAGATGAAAGACCTAGGACTGATGCACTATTTCCTAGGCCTGGAGGTCTGGCAGAGACCTGGAGAGATTTTTCTTTCTCAAGGAAAATATATTGTGAAGCTTCTGGAAAGATTTGGGATGGTGGACTGTAAGTCCGTGTCGACACCGATGGAACTCAACTTTAAGAAGTTGAGTGGCAGCGCTGCTGGGCCTATCTTGGCCAATCCTACCGAGTATCGTCAACTCATAGGAGCTTTGATGTTCTTAGTGAACACCCGACCAGATATATGTTTTGCAGTGAACACTTTGAGTCAACAGATGGTTGAGCCTCATCATTTTCACTGGTTTGGTGCCAAGAATCTTCTGAGATATCTTTGGGCATAAACCATAATGAGATACCACGTGAGTGTGATACTCCGTGGATATACTGATGCCGATTACCGGCAGGGTGGATCAGAAAGCACATCTCGATGTCGCCACCTTGGTTCGCTCGACTCCCATGATGAGCAGTAGCGTATTATGTTTAAGCACCATGAGGTCAATACTGCCGCTAGTATGGCCTGGTTAGAAGCGTTATTATGGCTCTTTAGTGAGCCGTTTTGGACATGTGCTGGGATACCACCGTGGGATACTGGTGATAATCGAGTGGGATTCGTATGACCAGAATCCCGTGTTCCACGACCGACTAAGCATATTGATATAAGGTACCACTTTATCCAGATATGGTACAAATGAGGCTGCTGCTGCTCGATCATAGAACCGATGAGCAGGTTCATGATATTCTCGTTTAAAGCCCTGGGTCGTTCCTAACCTTCCAGTGGAGAGAAGCCTTGGGTGCTCGTGGAAAGACCCTATGATATGGGTCCTGTTGGACAATGAGCTTTGGGAGCTCTGGGGGGCTTTGGGGAGAGCTTCTCGAAGCTATGGGCAACCACAAGGCTAGGCTTTCCAAACCTTGTTGGTGTGCTTGGACCCCACCGTTGTGATTTTTAGTTGGTTCTCCTCTCATTATCTGTGCCCCGTATGCATCCTACCCATTGAGTTCAAGACTCACGGGAAGTACCTCTCATGTGGCCAATGAGGCGGGAAAAGCTAAAGAATAGTAGTAAATCCTGATGGACGCATCAAAGATTTCCGTACTCTCTATCTAGGATGGCACGATCCAACCACTTGATATGGGATCAAGTCTTGTGAGTGTGTCTGGGACTGATCGTATTCATCGGCTCTGGGGATGATGTCTTTGTGACTAACCCACTTCTGTTATGAAATAAAGAGGCCAGCGAAGCAAGTTACGGCGGGATGACGCACGATGTTTGATTGCACTGATGGATGGAGTTCTCCTAGTTGAGAGGGAGTGTTAAAATTGGACAACTAGGTCCAAACTCCATGTTGTGATGCTCAGGTTAAGATACTGATATTTTTGTTGGATTTCTCTTTCGGAGAGGTGTAAAATCCATATAAAATATATCTTAATCCGATGAGCAGAACATTTATTTTGAATTTATTATTTTCTACAACAGTAAGGTCGGCTCGTCTTTTGTAATGTAGTTTCGCATGCCCAAATCGTATGTGTCACACACCATGATGGATATATATACAAAGGAAAGTTGAGAGATTTTCATCATCATCACAACTCTCATATTCCTCTATCTTAGAGTACGAGCAACAAGACACTAGTTTAACAATATCGGTGAAGGACTAAGAGGACAACCGACTGCAATAAGTCACACGATTTGTCGGGTCGTTAGGCCTGGCAGGTCTTCTTGGACCGGGCCGCTGACTTGGTCAACGTTGGTCCAAACAAGCCGAAAACTTGTGGAAGGCTCGATTTATGAAGGCCGTACTACCTGCACAAAACCGGAGGTCAAAGGGGTTGACCGCTTTGCCGCCGCCATGCTGACTTTTACTGCTGCCCCTGCTGCTGACTTTTCGTGACGTTGACTTTTGCAGAGTTGACTTGGGTTGACTCATCTACAGATTGGAGGGTTGTTGTGACCCATGCTGGGCTGGCTGACCAAAGGAGACTTTGCTGGTTGAAGCATCCTGTTGACCGCTGAAACGAATACACACATTTTTTCTGTTTCTGATTTGTCTTCTGTAAGATCTACTTATATGTTCTATCTGCATTTTTCTTAACTACTTGTATGATTGCTGAATGAAAAGTGAAATTGCTAGAGTAAAGCCCAGCTTCATCAGATAGTTATCGATCCTCTCATACCAAGCCCTGGTGGATTGCTTCAACCCATAGAGGGCTTTCTTCAACCTGCATACATCTATGTCCCGATCTCAAACTTCAAACCCCAAAGGTTGCTCCAGATAGACCTCTTCCTTACTTGAACCATGCAAGCAGTCTTGACATCCATCTGATGTAGACTCCATCCCTGTGAGGAAGCAAGGGCAATAATCGAACGGATGGTGGTATATCGGGCAACAGGTGCAAATATTTCATCATAGTCTATACCTTCCTTCTGCGAGAAGCCTTAAGTAACAAATCTGGCCTTGAACTTTTCAGCACTTCCATTGGCTCCATGTTTGATTTTGTATAGCCATTTCGAGGTGACAACAAACTTGTCCTTTGGTCTAGGGACCACATCCCAGACCTCATTCTTCGTGATCGACTCATATTCTTTGTTCATTGCATCCCTTCCAAACCTGGTGCTTCACAGCTTCTTCAAAGATTCCAGGCTCAGATTGAACAATGGTGCTCATGGCTACTAAGTACTCTTGGTACCTATTCGGCTTCTTACTTTCACGAAATGTTCCCCTTGGTGCAATATGTCTCTCGGCATCTTCAAGAGTATCTCTAAGCCATGAGGGTCTTCTTTTAGAAGAAGAGGGCTCACGAGAAGGTGGATCAATGGGATCCATCGAACCTTCAACATCGGGCATCTGTTCATCCTTCGGTTCTTCCTACTTTCCTGCATCTTCATCTATGTCTTCCTTTGAGATAGGAAGGTCTCTAACCTTCCCAAGGGCAATATCTTCATCGAAGGTGACATCATGACTTATCTCCACTTCCCTTTGACCATGTTATTGTTCTATAATTTACGAAATTGTGAGAATAAACACAGAGGACAACATCAAAACCACTTTGGAAGCTGGGATCTAGCCCTACCAGCTTCAGAGAGGTATCTCTCTGTAAAAATAACTTTGTTTTTAATCAATTTTAGGCTAGTTATAACTGTACTTGATTGTTTGTTTGATTTTGATTGTTTGGTTGATTAAATGGCTATATTCCCATTGGGCTATGGAGTCAAAATATTTAACTGGATCTGTATCAATGTTTTAAGGTGTCTCATAGGGCAAGATAGGTTGTATTAACTAGATCTTTTAAGATTTTAAGTGAATTATGGAAGTGGAAGAAATGTGGAATTCAGTAGAGATTGAAAAGCAATTAAGTATTCTTCAATCTGACCTCAGTGGAAAACATGTAAATTGCAAACAGCCAGAATAAGGTGTTCTATTTAACTTATCCTATTCATCATAGTTTTTGTTATACAATTAAGATTTTCAGATTTACAAAGAAAGGAAAAACAATGAAATAACACAGTTACAGAGGAAAAACATCACCACTAAATACACCACATGATTCCTGTGAAAAGTCCTTGTATTATTGATGCTCCAGCAAAAATGGAAATTACAATGCTCAGTAGAAAAATATACTCAATAATCAACCGATAATACTTCGAACAGCGAAGTATTTATACTAATTTACAAAAATGATTTACATAAATGTTGTCTCAACCAACAGTGTATTATTAGCGTAATATTGAACAATGGAGATGATCTGGAACGCTGGCATTGTTTTGGAGGAAACAGTTGCTGAATGGACCTATTTCTGGGTTGCGTCGGCTGGTGTGCTGGCTGATGCTGACTGTCTCTCAATTACTGACTAATCCTGTAACTCTCAGAGTTTATCCCATCGATCTTCATCAGGGATAATCAATTTAATCACCTTTCGGTAAATCTCATCGACTTCAATGTATCTGGCAAAAGTGGGCTTTACCACGAAGATGTGATTTACCTCATGTTGGATGAAGAATTCATTACTCATTGCTTCTAAAAACGCTCTGCCTGTCATACTGCCCTTGATGCTGGAAAATTTGGTGTTGTCCCTGGCAATTTCCTTCAACTTCTTTACATAATCTTCATGAGTTATCAACTTACCATTAATCACAAACAAAGAAGGCAGACCCTTCTGTGTTAAAGGCTCTATTCTGGTGAAAAATCTGTTGACTATTATCTCTAGACTGTGGCACTTTTCTTCCAGTTGCACAACTGGATTCTTCTTAGTAAGAATCCTCTTCACTTCTAGGATAGTTTTTGTCCTACCATCTACTCCCAAATCATCCAACTCATATCTGTTCTTGGAGTTCAGGAACTTAATGATGTTGGTTGTTGTTGTAGGCATCTCTCCAAGCTCCTGTTTGATGTCTGTAATAGCATCAGTGGCTCTTTTTATCAACTCCTTTTGTTCAAAAATAATCTAGATGCAGGGCCAGATCTCATTAATGGAGTTTATGATATTTGCCCAGATGATTTCCTTGGCTTGGGCCAAGGTCTGTCCTATTGTTGATTCTTTGTCTGTTTTTTCCAATCTCTCTATCAGTTTCTGAGCTCTTTGTGCTTCTGCTGAATGAGAAGCTCCACTCCTTGTCCTCTGGTCTTGCAATACTTTAACCTAATCCTGTAGCTTCTTGATCTCTTCTATCTGAATAGACATATTTTCCACTGCCTTTGTCAATTGCTCTGCACCATGTGTTGTCTATGTAGTTTGTGTGGTGGAGGTTGTAGTTGTAGGAATGGTTGTAAGAGGTACAGCATCCAATGGAACCATAGATAGTTTTGCAATCTGCTCCTTTTCTTTGATCATCTTTTCCATTTCGGTCTCCATCTATCTTATCTGTGCATTTTGCTCCATGATGAACTTCATCATATCAGTCTTCTAGGTCTCTGTCTCCTCAATGTCCTTGGCGAGAGGATCTTCTGTAGCTGACAGCTTCAGTTGTTTTCTCAATGTTGCTATGTCTGCATTCTTCTTTTTTATTATCTCCTCTGCAGCTTCATACTAGAGGGATCATATCCTATCTTAACCACCAAATCTTCTAAGGATTTAATCTGTGTATCCTTAGCAAGAGAAGAGATTTTTTCCATTTTTAACTGTGACTGGATATTGGAAAAAGAAACCTGCAACTCGGAAAGATTCATTGTTGTGTTAGTCAAAGTTGAAGAGATCATTTCACTCGTCTGCTTGTGCATCACCATTTGATCGATGGGATGAATGTCCTTTATGTCGAATTCGAAAGTTGTCTTCTTGTAGTCAGCTGTTGATTTTGGCTGAGGGATTTGGGCCTCAAGGAAGGCCATCTACATCTTACCTTTCTCAAAATCAAATGTTGACAGCAACCTGCTTTGAGAATTGGAAGTTTGCTTCCAGAATTGGGTATAGGTGTTGTTCTTCAAGATTTCATTTCTTAACTTTATCTCTCTGAACTTGTCAAAGATTGTCTTCTCCTTCTCGCCTTGGACAACCTTAGTTGCCTGAATAGCTTGTTTTTGATCATGAGATACTGAAGAAGTTGTACGAGAAGTAGTGGATTGGCCACCTACTTGAGAAGATGAAGGTATTTCCTTGGTGACCGCAGCAACTTCTTATTCTGAATCTTTGTCTGTGTCAACTTTGGGATTCAGCTTGGTCCTTTTTCTGTACATTATTTTGAATTCTTTGCTTGTAGTGTCAGTCATTGAAGGTGAATCCTCTTCTCTTTGCCTTTTCCCTGCTTTTTCCTGTGGGGCAGGAGTCTGTGATGTCGATGTCTATACTAGTTGCTCCTCAGCTTCCTACAATGTGTTCTCAGCCCATTCTAACTAGTTCATATACTTTTCTATCTCTGGCCTATGGGTGTCTATGTAAGGTGTTAGCTCTCCGTAATTTGTAAGATTGGCAAGAACAAATGACAGAGGACAACATCAAACCACTTTGGAGTCTAGGACCTAGCCTTCCTAGACTCAAAGAGGGCTCTCTCTGTTCTTTATGATTTATGATTTAACTTGATGATTATAATTGCTGATATTAGGCTAGTTACAGAGATTATGAGAACTGTTGGTTTTGATTGGTTGGGTGGTTGGACAGACAGAGCTGTGAAGCTTAATCCATTGGGTTATGGAGTCATAAAACGTTGAATTGTGCATCAACTTTTTCCAGGGGCATTCACAATGCAGACTGGATCTTACTAGTAGTGTGAATATGAGATGAAAGAAAGCGGTGAATTCAGTAATAGCTAAAGAGCAGTTAAGAATTCTTTAACTATACTTCAGAGGAAAACATTAAGATAACAAAAACAGACAGAATTAAGGTGCTTTCTCAGCAAATCTTATTCTAAAGCTTTTGTTTTGAAATCAGAGAAATGGATGCATAGCATGAAAAGATAGAGGAAAACATTAACACAGAGGAAAGAACATCACCATTAACATAGCTCATGAATCCTGTGAACGGTCTCTTTATTATTGATACCCAGCTCAAAACAGTTACAGTGCTCCAATACAATGATCTTTTACAACACAGAATCTAACAAGGTTCCAACCTCCAACCCTTGATAATGAAAATTCG
This sequence comes from Pinus albicaulis, assembly GCA_034641835.2. Lineage (NCBI taxonomy): Eukaryota > Viridiplantae > Streptophyta > Pinopsida > Pinales > Pinaceae > Pinus > Pinus albicaulis. Next base: position 1,016,969,481 of record CM076581.1, on the reverse strand, counting down.
AGCAGTATTTAACCAAAACTTGAGTCGGTTGCCCTAATCTACTTGGGTCAAACTTCATTTATTACAAAACAGCTGAAATTAAACAGGCATGGCCATGCAAGGCTTGAGCAAAAGATCTCTGACAACATATTGCCTGTAAAATTAATTTTGAGCAGCTCTTTATGGATCTCAATGCTTTGATGGCTCTGACATATGGTCTTGCTTTTCAAAAGATCAACATTGAGTAATTAAGTCTGGTGCAGCGCTGGCTACTTTCATTTATTGATGCTGGTGCTGATGTGCTTTGCTGCCCCTTTAGTCTCTGTTGTTAAATCTTTGCATAAATGCCCGACTCGACCTTTACCGTATTTTTCCTTGTGATGTTCAGTGTCGCCCTACCTTTTACCCCTTGTCGAGTCCGGCCGGAGTCTTTCTACTGCGCGTAGCCTATTTCCTCATAAACGGCGCATAGACCTTATATGCCCAGTTATGGAGGGATGGTGATTGGCAGACGTGGCGCAGCAGCAGTGGTAGTGGTCAAATGAATACGGCGGCGGTTTGGAAGCGAGCGAAAACAACTTTTCAGAGGGGGTCTTAGGTGGTAAGTCGTAATATAGAAGGGAGGTGCGTTATAGCGGAAGGGCGACATGTAGCGGGGAGGGGGTAAGCGATACCACTCATTTCGGACCCCCCGATGGTTAAAGTTCTAAGTCGTAGGGTGCAAATGCACAATGACCGTCAAATGAGGAGGTTGAATGAAATGGAGGAAAGATGGAGGGCGATGAGGAGAAGGAAATGACGGGGCAAATGGAACGGAACGATACAAAGGAATGGCGTACTTCCGCGGTAAGCGATATTATGAAGCATAAATGCACCAACCGCGGGACCATTACCAAAGCAACAGATAGTAAACCCCTAAATGCAATGTGGGGCGGTGGGGGAGGAAGGAGGTGACGTGGGAGGAAAAAGGGGACCGAATCGCACCGCGCACCCAAACTTTAAGTTTTAGTTATTGCCGTGATAAAACTTCAACCGCTAAGTGCAGAATATGCAAATACGCTATAATGGAGAGACAGAAGGCGTAGGTAAGGAGGTGTCATGAGTATGGTTATTATGGCGACGTGATTCTAAACAATTTATAAAGTTCGGATAGGTCCCACACAATCGCATCAGGGAATCGGGGAGGCGAATGGTAAACGAAAACAATGATAGGCGATGGAAAAAGGTAAAGTACCAATATAAAGCGGAAAGGTGGAAAGGTAAGGTTTTAAAAAAATGGAAGTGTGGTGGGTGAATGGGTTATTTAATCTCAGCCATCAATCGATTAGATCCAACGGTCCTCACTTCTCCCTTGCCTCTCTGCTACCTTTGTTTCCTTTTATTCTTGCTTTGGAAAAGATTTTGAATATTGACATCTGTGTACAATATGAAAATTTGCAAAGAAGAAGTACATAGTCACCTTGTGATACTGTAAAATACAAGAGTCTACAAGAAGTAGTTTTATTTTCACTTCCTAGCTTAAAATACTTCCGCAGGACAATCGCATCGGGGAATTGGGGAGGCGAATGGTAAATGAAAACAATGATATGCGATGGAAAAAGGTAAAGTAGCAATATAAAGCGGAAAGGCGGAAAGGTAAGGTTTTAACGAAAGGGAAATGAAATGAAAGGAAGTGTGGTGGGTGAATGGGTGATTTAATCTCAGTCGTCGATCGATAAGATCCAACGGTCCTCACTGCTCCTTGCCTCTTTGCTTCCTTTGTTTCCTTTGATTTTTGCTTTGGAAAAGATTTTGAATATTGACATCTATGTACAGTATGAAAAATTTGCAAAGAAGAAGTACATAGTCACCTTGTGATAATTGTAAAATACAAGAGTCTAACATAAGAAGTAGTTTTATTCTCTACTCTGAGCTTTGAAATACTTCCCAGGATCATAGGACCAAGTAAAGCTCGAGTTGAAGTTCATTTCTTTCAATATCTTATCTGTTTCCTCACTGTTGACTTTTGCTATTACAAATAAAGGGCCCAATACGTGTTTAATCCTAAGCCGGACTTCTTCTTCTTGAAACAAAGTGAATCTCATCGAGCGTTGCATCTGTCTAATATACTCGAAGAAAAAATCCTCATCGAGGAATTTTGGGAGTTTATAAAGAGCAAGCTCACGACATATACTCTTATCTACGTAATGCGGTACAAGTACTCGTCTCTGTCTTGGCATGATCGACAAGTGTAGTATTCTCTTTATGTCTTCACCTATTCTAGGTTAAGTTGAGCTGCCAATACTCATGGTTGGATGTACAAACAATTCTTTTATTTGTATGAAAATTCCTTCGCTCTTTCATCACCAATGATATCCAGGAAGATGATTAATTGTTGATTTCCATTTTCATCAAGCTTCGCATAGCAAACTTAAATCTATCTACCTAAATAATACACAAACACGTATACTAAAATAGAGGAGTATTTAAACACTTCTCTGATCTGGAATTTGATGAATTGATCATGGATGTTGTCTGTAGGAATTGGCTGAAATTGAAGATGATTGATGGTTTGATCTGTGGAAAAGATGAGGAGGAAGCCTAAAATGGGTTCATCTACCCATTGATCAAAATAATAGCCAAGAAGGTATGCAATGACTGTTATAATCTATTTTCCCGATCAAGGAAGATGGAGGAAGGGTATGGAGGGTTTTTCTTTGGCAAGAGTATTTTCAAGTAGGAAAATGTCAAAGATTTTAGCTCTTTTGGAAAAATCAAGCTTCTAGTATAACACATTGAGGGCTTCTAGGGAGAAAGGGGTACTATTTTCCACGAGGGAGCTTGCATCATCGATCAATTAATTATGCAATGATGGTGAAAAGGATTTCACCGGTAGGGGCAATGATAGCTCTTTGACTGAGGATATAGTAGGCTTGACACTTTTCGGATAAACTCGGGGCACTTTGTATGTGTGGGGGAAGATATAGTGAGGCAATTGGACTCCCGAGTCCAATATCATCAAATTTGTCAATATATTTATCTTTCAACCAACAATACATTTCAAATAGTTCAAATTCACAGAGTGTCTCGTTAATCTTGTAATCTCTATCGAGCGAGGGGAACATGATCTAAATCTAAGGGAGGGTGGACCAAGGGATTGAATGGTTCCTCTGGTTTTCTTTTTAGGAGGCATATTCAATTGTTTTTAGGAGAATTCAAATGGAATTGGAATAGAACAGTTTACGAGAATGTGCGGAGCTGTAATTGGTTGAAGGAGTCAAAGTGAAGACGTTGTTGCTTTGGTTGAAGACAAATCAATGGATAAAACTAGCGCACGTAAACTGTTAAAAAACTAAATTTGCAGAAAATAGAGCATAGTAAAGGTTGAAAGGGTTAAATTGCATGGATTTATAAAAAACTGGTTTTCAGTTGAACATGGCATGGATTCGTTAATTAACAAAGAGTCATTATTCTTAATTAGATGCATTAACGGATCAAATATGGGAATGGATTTGATTAGTAATGGATAGATGATGTGGGCGCGACAAGAGTGGCGGAGGTAACTGGGAGAAGGAGGCAATATTTAATATGTGGGGAACGGTGTTTTTTTTTTGTGGGAGGGGGTGTACCAAGCGGTAAATGGTTTAGGTGGAGGGTGCGAACGCGCGAGGAGGCTACGTGGTCGTGGGTCAGAGTGGGAAACGCTTTTTCGGACCCCCCCCAGCGATAAAGCTAGGATGGAGAGGGGGCCAAATGCGATGAGGGTCGTCGGGAGTGGTGGATCGGACGAGGATAGGTGCGAGTGATTTAATGTGAAATGATGTGATGGCTTGTCGAGTAGCAATCCATCTAGTTGAGTGGAAAACTTAGGATAAAGTGATTTTGTCACTTGTCCTCTTTAAGTGCCAAATACATATTGAATAAACTTAGGATAAAAGCATTTTTAATCCTCTTAAAGCCCAAAACATTTCTACCTACCCTTGAATTTTCCATTTTTTTTGCTAGACTAACATTTTTTATTTCTTTTTTTCCATTTAGACTAGCAAACCCATATCTCTTTTTTTTATGAAAAATCTAATCTACTTATCACTTATTTCTCCTATTGATTGATTAAACAGTTGAATCAATTTCATTTTTCACCTAGCTATTGATTTACTAAGATTAAATTGTTTGGCAAATCTTTATTCTCTAACCCCTACAAAAAAATCACAATTGTTTAACCATGATTAAGTTGTATGATTTGAACAAATTTCTAGTCATTGTGGCATTTTTAAACAAGTTGCACACAACCTTATTTGATTTTGACATAAAGAAAACTATCTATCAGTAGTGGCATTTGAATTTGCAGCACTTTCAGTGTTATTTTCTCTATTTTTTCTTTTGTGGGGCTTCTTATTTTTTTTAAATTCTTTTTCAACCTTTCTTTCTTTTTGTCTTTTTGTCTTTATTCATTTTTTTAGATATACCCTCTTTTCATTTTTCTTTTATATATATTTTTTGGAAATCATTTGCATATTGAAAATTATTTACAATGTAAGATTACTGAGACAAAATACTCAATCACCTTGAGATCCTATAAATTATAAGACCCTAACAGACCAGGCACATAGATTCTATATGCCTTTGAAGTTTCATTGTAGCCCACAAATGTTCCCTTCTTTCTAGAAGCATCCAACTTGCTTCTCTTTTCTTTCGGCACATGCAAATATAAGGGACTTCCAAAAAATTCTAAAATGAGAAACATTATATTTCTTACTAGTGAATATTTCTTCAGGAGTTTTGGAGTCGAAAGCTTGATGTGGGCATCTATTTTGAACAAACACGGCAGTGTTGGCAGCTTCTCCACAGGAGAATTTTGGTAGGCCTTGGTCATGAAGCATGGCACGAGTAGCTTCAATGATGGTTTTATTCTTTCTTTTGGCAACTCCATTTTGTTCGGGAGTATATGCAATAGTGGTCTCCCTCTTAATGCCAGCTTCCCTACAATAGTCATTGAACTCATTTGATTCATACTTAGTTCCATTATCGATCCTTAATATTTTGATCTTCTTCCCTGTTTGATTTTCAACCAAAGCTTTGAAAAGGTGAAACCACTTGAATACTTCGTCCTTATTTTTCAAGAAGTATATCCAAGTTTTGCGAGAGAAGTCGTCCACAGAAATAGCATTATACAAGTATCCTGCCAAGGATGTTACATGCAACATACCAGATAAATCAAAATGAATCAATTGAAGAATGTCGATAGTCTTGATATCACTTGAGGGGAATGGTCCCCTTGTATGCTTCCATTCGGCACAACCCTGACAAACACCTTCATGATCAACTTTGAAATCGGGCATACCTGTGACCATCTTCCTTACTTCGAGAAGAGATTTATAATGAAGGTCGGCAAACCTGCGGTGCCATAATTCAGATTGAAGAGATGTGTTGCATGTCATGGCTCCCAACAGACTTCCTCCAACTTGATAAAGTGTATCAACCCTGAAACCAAGAGTGAATGCTTCTTTGAAATTCCTCTTCCAAACATGTACCTTTCCATCAATGAATGCCACCTTGTATCCTTTATCTTCCATCACCGAAATAGACACTAAATTCTTCTTCAAGTCAAGTACATATAACACATCTTGTAGATGAAGGATTTTACCTTGATTTAGATGAAGAGTCACAATCCCTATCCCTTTCACAGGATAGGTGGCGTTGTCTCCAAGTATAATTTCCAAACTGGTTTCCCTTTCAATCAAATGTGAGAGGGCCTCTTTGTAATCAGTGAAGTGCCTTGAGGCACCACTATCAATCAACCAATTAACTAGGGTGTAGGGAGGAAATGCAGTAGAGAGGGCAGATATAAGAAGAAATTCTTTTTGCTTGTTATCTACAACATTAGATTCATCATACCTGGAGTTTCTTGACTTCTTGAAAGGTTGACCATTTCCATTTCGTGAAGAGGGAGCCTTTCTCTTTCCTTTGTTGTTGAACCTGTTGTTCCTTTGATTTCCATTTCCCTTGAAATTGTTGTTGTTGTTGTTGTAGTCATCATCTCAGGGTGAGTCCCTTTTATTGGGACACTCTCTAGCATAGTGGCCAAACCTATTACAATTGTAACATCTACCCTTCCTTCCTTTGAATCTCGATCTTCCTTGTCCTTGATTTCTTCGACCAACATTATTATTCTTATTTGCATGAGGTGAAAGCAGTAGGTTAATTTCCATTTGAAGGTTTGTCTCTCTCCATCATCATCGTCTCCTCTTGAGTGCATCTCATCAACAATTCATCAAAATCAGGAATTATGTTATTGTAGAGAATAATGGTATTGAATACATACCGTGCTCGGGGAAGACCTTCAAAAGCAATAAGAGTGAGCTCTCGGTCAGCTATGACCTCTCTAATAGATAAGAGATCATTTTTTATTTCTGTAATCCTCATAAAGTAGGATTGGATGGATTCTCCCTTATCCATCTTGATGTCCTTCAGCTTGTTCTTCAAAAAGTGAATTTGATTTGTGTTGCTAGCCCTAAACATGCCAACCAATTTGTCATACACTCCTTAGATGTGCCCATCTCGGAGATATAAGCAACCAAATGCTTGTGAATAGAATCCCTGATGATCTTCTTCGCTTTGTTTTCCCCTTTCTTGTACTTTGTCTTAGTGGCAATCTGTGCATTTGAAGGAGGCTCAGTTATCTTTCCCTGCACATAGTCCATAACATCTTGTTCCTCCAAATTCAAGTCCAATGACATTTTCCAAGCATGATAATCAGACTTATCATTGAGCTTGTCATTAGATTTGAAGTATGACGAGGAAGCCATTAACCCTTGTCCTTGTCCAATAGATTTCAATGATTTCTCTTCTCCCTCTTGCTTGGGCTTTGTCTTCCCTGAGCTCTGATACCATGTTAATTTTAGATAACAATGGTATGTTCTATGCTTTGAGAAATTTACTTCAATCTTTTCTTATTAGCCCAATTCAATTTCTAGATTAGCAATCACACAAACATTGGCAGTAAATGTTGATAGAACATAAACAAATAACCAGAAGACAAACCAAGCCAAGAGGACACAATATTTGGCGGATTCTAGGGAAAAACCCCAATGTGGGGAAAACCCTTTGATCAAATCTTCTTATTATTCTTCAAAAGTTCAGTAGAGAGAGAGTACAATATACAAAATTCACTTGCCCAAAACTTCACTCAACAGGATGCCCTCACCAGAAAGTCAATGTTGGTGTAATCAACACGCTGACTCCACCAAATGAGCTCAGTTAACCTTAGTCAATGCAGCCTCCAACAGTGATCCAAATCAGCCTAAAACAGATCCGAAAAACATAGTCAAACTCAGTCAACTCTACAGTCAAATGTTGCAGTCAAACTACCCAGAATTCCTCGATTTTCATGCCAATAGCTGTGGCCTAGAAAGATCGAAATTCTGCCTCAAAATCGAAGTCAAATGTGAAGGGTTGACCCTTGGTCAACGCTGGTCAACATTCTTGTTGCAGCCCTAAAAACAATCTGAAATTTTCCAGCTCAGAAAACAGCCCTTCCTTTCACACGTGCGAGGTAGAGAGGAGACTCCAAGTGCTTGTACGAACCAATGAGAGAGAGAGATGATGAGATGAGTGATGTCCAAATGAGGAATGTCTCTATCCTATTTATATCCTTCAATGAGGGGTGGAGACACATCTATTGGGGTTTATGAGCCTACATTACATTTATGGCTGGCCTTGACAATTTGCACGTGTGAGAAAATAAATTCAAAATCCAACTTCTGCTCATCCAAACAAGATGATCTTTAGATCAATCTTGCACCTCTCGAAAAGAGGAATCCAACAAAAATATCATCTCCATCATATGAGTTGTCAAAAGTGGAGTTTGGCCCTAGTTGCCAATTTTAACAAAATGAATATTATATATTGTTTGAGAACATGCTATAGTCTATGTATCATATTGTTCAAAGAGGACTCTTCACTAGAGTTGGATGGGATTAATCTAATTAAATTATTAATGAAGCAACCATCCTTTGTATATTATGTATCATATCAAAGCCTTCCTATTAGCATTATCAAATATTGAAAATTAAACTTATGATGTGTCAGACCCTTCCTGCTAGCATTATCATGTGTTATACACCCTATAGGTAATCAATAACTTACCTATACAACTATACATCTTATAGCCAATTGGGTTTAACTCGGGTGGTTGGGAGATATGATTGTAATGCTCCTCACCCAGGTTCAATTCCCACATGATCTGAATCAAAAGTTGTATCTACCCATGTACTTACCCATGGTATTGAATGATGTAACTCAAGAAGGCACCAAAATACTATAAATAACAAACCTTGCCTTTTAAAAGAATAGATTCATCCACCACGATGTAGTTGTAAAGGGTTTATTCATTTAATAGAAAGTTATCTTTCTTTTCATATGTTGTGAGGTATTCACTGTGTGTATTTTTCTTCAACGTTTTTTCGAGAATAATTTCATGAAATACTTTGTGCTCTCTCCTCTCTCTTGACATTCAAGCCTCCCAGATCTTAGACCCAAAATCTGGGAGGCTTAAACATTGAGAGAGTGGAGAGAGCTCAAAATATTTCCTAAAACTATTCTCGAAAAAACGTTGAAGAAAAATACACACAATGAATACCTCACAACATATGAAAAGAAAGATAACTCTCTCCTCTCTCTCGGCATTCAAGCCTCCCAAATATTAGACCCAAAATTTGGGAGGCTTAAAACTGAGAGAGCGGAGAGAGCACAAAATATTTCCTAAAACTATTCTTGAAAAAACAATGAAGAAAAATACACACAGTGAATACCTCACAACATATGAAAGAAAGATAACTCTCTATTATCTTTCTTTTCGTATGTTGTGAGGTATTCACAGTGTGTATTTTTCTTCAACGTTTTTTCGAGAATAGTTTCAAGAAATATTTTGTGCTCTCTCCTCTCTCTCAGCGTTTAAGCCTCCCAGATTTTGGTTGTAAGATCTAGGAGGCTTAAATGCCGAGAGAGAGGAGAGAGCACAAAGTATTTACTAAAACTATTCTCAAAAAAACATTGAAAAAATATACACAGTGATACATCACAATATATGAAAATAAAGATAACTCTTTAAATGAAGAAATCATTTACAACTACATCGTAGTGGACGAATATGTCCTTTTGAAAGGTGACGCCCATTATTTATAGTATTTTCGGTGCCTTCTTGAGTAACATCATTCAATACCATGGGTGGATACCACTTTCCATTCAGATCATTGCATGTAACATGATGAGCTTTGATGTAATGGCTTCAAGCCTTGTTTTTGAAAATGAATAGCACCTCAAGGACAAAAATATGTATATTCCTCATATTGATCTATTTTAGTAGCATGGGATTCGTTTTCAATTTCAAAGGATCCGTTTATGTGGTGGATCCTAAGCGAATCTAGGTGGATTTGTATCGATATCCATCTCTGAAATGTGGATCTGTGGATCCAATAACACAAGATACAAATACTCAAATGAAACTTTGGGAGAGAATGGTGAAAATTGGAATTCCAATCAAGTGGAGAGAAGCAATTATCCATTTATATTAAAAGGTTATTGTAGAATTGATGTATCCATAAATGAGAAAACAAGAAACAAGAGAGTCAAATTCAATAGTAATATGAAGGTAAAACAAGAATGCCCATTCGGTTTATTTATAGATCAATGAGAAGAGTGGATCATGAAGGATGGCAAAAGAGGTATACTCATCGCTAGAGGCTATGTTTTATTATTGGTGATTTTATGTTATGAGAAAGGCCCAAAAATAGTATTCAAATACAAATACTTTGAAATGAATGTTAATGTAAACAAAATATAGGTAATGGTAAAAGGTGGGATAGGGATATTACCATCACATTTAGGTCACAAATTGGATGTGAATCCCATTTTAGAAGTACTTGGCCCTCAAATATGAATTTGATGATAATTGGAATTCATGTAGAGAAAAGTGTAATAGGAAAGCATGAAGGCCCTCTATTCATAATAAATGTAGAAAAAATTAGCAAATTGAAGAAGTTACTGTTCAAAACAATGGTACAAACAATACTTTTGTATGGTTGCCCAGTTTGGTTTTGAGTCTTTTCAAAAATATCTTGGAAAAAAATTGAAAATTTTCAAAACAAAATCATATTAGAGGAACCATGTGTGAAATTTTTAACTCTATGGTAGCAGCTAGAAATTATTCTTCTAACTGTAAATTAATCATGTCATTTATTTGCTACGGCAAACAACAAATAATTCACAACTGCAATTTTCACTATAAAAACTGCGGAAAAATAAAAGCGTTGGAAAGTGGGAAATGCTAGCACACATACACATAAAATTGGCACTGTTATTTTTGGACAATTGTCCTTGGAAAAACCCAATGCGGGAAAACCAGTGCAGTGTTGAGGGTTTTATTATTATACAGCAACAGAAAATTTGAGTACAACAAAAAATGGACGCCAAACTGACATTTCTATTTGAGAGAAATACTGGTAAAATCACTAAGGAAATGTTTCCCTCTTCTCCAAGCAATCCTGAAACAAACTGAGCCTCAAAACTGGCTCTCCAAACCCTTGCGCAAGCCCTTCGCGCTACCTCTACGCAGGCCAACTCAAACTGGCTGGAATCTACCTCCGATGATGACGTCCTGTCTGTTGCTGCCAAGTGATTCTCCCAACCTCCTGGAAATTTTCTCGACCACTGGAAGTTGAATCAACCTTTCTTCTGGTTGAATCGAACTGCCCCTCTTGAGGCACTGTGCAGCCCTTGCACAGTCTCCTGAAGAATAAACTCGACCTCCTCTCATTGCCTCTCTGGGACTAGAAACTCCTCTGGAAATCTGTTACTATGCCCCTCCACCACCTGCTACTCGATCACTAGCTCGATCTAACTGTTGAATCACCTACTACTAGAAAATTGAACTACCTTGATCACTGATTATCTACAACTGGTGTGTTCTCCATCTACCCATTGACCTCATCTTATAATCCCTAATTGAGACTTCAACGGCCACAATTAAAACTTAATCGATGGTTGAGATCATCTCTAAGTCAATTTGTGTGAGTTTCTAGAGAATTCTCACCTTTCTCAATTAATTACTATTAATTAACCAGTTTTCTTAAGTTAGACTTCGAAAAGATATAAATGATGGCCAATTAATTTAATTGAGTTTTCCGTAAGTGAAATTTCTAGAAATGATTTATGGGTTTTGGGGAACTCATGTGTTTTAGCCTCTCCATAAAGTTTGAGACTAGAACACCATCGGATGCTACAAGAAGTTAAAACTAACACTCCCTCTTAGAGAGGAAGGTGTTCTAGTGTTGCACTGCTAGAACACCCTATCTTTGCATCATCCTCCCATACACGTTGTTGATATCTGACAATTGTAGCTTCCTTCCATTGTCCACCAATCACTGCGCTAACTCTGATTCATCTACTACTGCCTATAGTTGAACCATGCTACATTTCTGTTGTTGTTGACATTGCACTGTACAACCTGTTCTGCTGCCAACTCTGCAACTAACACTCCTCACTGTTGCTGCTACTACTGCAACTGAGAAGCATCCAAAATACTCTAACTGTATCAACTATGATCACATGCTGCAGTTGTCTGCTGAGTCTATGATTTCTACTAGCCTTTGCACTGTCTACTGGGAAACCTGTGCTACTTTTGATTCTGTATTGTGCCTCTTGCACTGCTATCAACATTCGTTTGAGCTCCTCAACATCTGACTGTAACTAGTACTACAGCTGTCACTCTAGAACTGACTGCACCAACTGACACGTATCCTTCTGCTACTGAATAATGTGGGTCCCTGTAGCAAGGGTAATGATCCATGAGAAGATGATCCTGCAACTGTCACTACTCTCCTATGGACCCTACCCAAATCTTTGAGCAACTCTGGGACTAAAGCTCTACATCACCCCACCTCTCTCCTAGAGGTATAGTTGCATACATAGCGAAATCTTCCCCTAGCCTAGAGGAAAGATTATTGATCTCTGTTGGAGTTGTCGCTTGATCCTACTTCTCTTTCTTATCCTTCTTCATTTGAAGATAGTGGTTACTGTAGTGGCCAAACTCGAGCACTTGACCTTGGACATATCTTCTTCTTCTTCTCTCCCTGCGAGCCTTGTCCCTGACTGGGACCTTTTGTTTTCCCTTTCGATGCAAGGGCCACATTTTCTTCCTCCTTCACACCCTTCAATCCTTTGTTGCTATTGTTGTTGATGGAGCTCTTTACTAAAGCTTGCCTCATCTCCTCCTGTGTCAGATCTGCCCACATACGGTCCCACCCAGGCAACTGATCTCGTCCCAGAATACCTTGGACGAAGTTCTCCCATTCCTCAGTGACACTGTTGAGGGCCAAACGCACAATCTCGCTAGGTGTTGGTGATTCTCCTATAGCTGCAAGCTCATATCGAATATCCTGAATTCTTGTGAGAAAGGGGGTGATGCCTTCACCCTTCTGCATTTGAATATTCCTTAGCTTTTCCTTCAGGAACATCTTCAGTTGCTCGGAAGAATTTTGATATAGCCCTGCGAGAGCATCCCACATCTCTTTGGTCGTATTCTTGTCTGATATGTGTGAGACTCTATAATCTCGAACTCCATCGAAAATCATTTGTTTCGCCTTGGCCATTTCCTTTCTTGAAAGTTTCTAACTATTGTTGGTCTATAAGTTCTGCCACAACGTTGTCTGCATAAGTCTTCAGACCATACTCATCCAGCAGAAAGGACATCCTGGCCTTACAGATGATATAGTTGAGTGCACAATCCCATATGTCTTGATCTCTAAGCCTTGTTGAGGCCATTTCTGCAAAAACTCGACCTGGGGTGGAAATCTCCCTCTTTCACCTGCTTGGTTGCTACTACTGCTATTCGCACTCCTTCCTAGAGTGACAAAAATTGCATGTTGCTACTGGAAATTTTGGATTTCTGAAGCTAGAAACCATCTGAGAGAAACTCCCTCTATGTGTGCACTTTCTCTTCCACCCAACACTGAATTTGCCCTAACAAACTGTTGCAAACCCTTTGTGCCCAGACCAAGAGTCTAGTTTGTAAAAAATATTGAGTTGTTGCTCCCTTCGCCTGTCAGAATCACTGACCGGACAAATCAAACTTTCCTGCCACCCTGCAACTGGAAAATTGAACCCTGTCTAGTAATTCGCACTACCTGGCTAGACACTACACAACCCTTGGAAAATTTGTGTTGTTGCTCCCTTTGAACAGCGAATTTCTCCCTCTTCGCCTTTGATCCATCAAACTCGCTCTAATACCATGTGAAATTTTTAACTCTATTTGATGCAGGAGCATTTCGCTCGAAAATCCATTGTATTTTTGGTTGACTTAGGGGATCTAATGTTTGATAAATAATTTAATTTATTAATAGGAATTTTGTATATTTTTAAATAATTTGAGTGAGAAATAGGTGTGTGAGGTTTTAATGTAAATATTCTCACATAATTGAGAATACGAGAGATATTAGAATTTTGAAGATATCATAAAGATCATAGGGATTAGGAAATCCTAGAATAGAAAATTAGATGAGTTAAAAGAGGATTAAGAGAAATTAGGAAGTTGAGTTATCTAGGGAGAAGATCATGGATTTAGAATGATCCATAACTATGTAAATGTTTCTATATATTGGTAAGCCTCAAAGGCATTAGAGGAGGCCAATTCAAATGAATAAAACCAAGCCAGAGATGTGAGACCATTTCAAATGAAGAAAATCAGGCAATGGAGAGAGAGGTGAATTAAACAAGGATTGTAAGTATGTATATAGTTTGATTAATGAAAAAAGTTTCATTACTTTATTATCTTTGTGAATATGATGATGAATTCCCGTTTGTATGTATATCTGGAATTGATGATGGATTAAAATAAATCTATCATATGAATGAAGTCAATCCTTGAAGAATGAATTAATTCTGCATAACTGGAAATTGTCACTGTTCGAGAAATTAAAATTGGTTTCTGTGTGATACATATGGATTGTGTATGATTATGTTAATACTAGCTTGAATGCTTTAGTGGTGAATGGATGGTGCAGCAAGGACTTCTTGTTATTCAAAGACTTATTGTTATTTCTGAGATCTGGAACTCGATGCATGAGAAGATAGAGTATAGGAATACACAATTCCTGTAAAGAGGATCAGAACCTCATAATAAAAACGAGTGGTGTGATGACACAGCAGGTGTGGATTCACATTTCACATTTCACATTTCCGTTTAAGGAATGATCGATCTATTCATATTTCCAAAGAGTTGATCAAAGACAAATCCAGTCGAACCGTGTGTAAGAGGGATTGAATACAGGGTAGGTAGCATGCGTTGAAGGAAATCGAATGTTGAATTCGATGTTAAGGAGAAGTGTTAAATGAAACAGAGTCAAATACACCTTCATCAATTGACAAAGCAGCGTCAAATTTGTGAGATCATTGATTGAGAAGTGAAAAAATTGGGTAATGTCGTAACTAATGAAGAACGCAGATCGAATTAATGATTAATTGAAGTTCTGTTGAGATCCAATTAAGAGGTGGATCAAAGCTCTGTTAAGGTTGTGGCGTGAGGTAAGTCAAAGCTTTTACATAGAAGTTAATTACCATTGAATTTTAAAATAATTTGCAGAGGCATGTGTGTTAATACGCTATGCGTATTCACTTCTGAGTTTTAGAGCAACCATTCTCTGCATAGTTTGCTTGAAAAGAAATTGTTGCAGGGGATCAATGAGGAAGGTAAGTCTATTTAAAGGTTTTTTACACATAAATTAATGAGACCAGAATTTAATAAACCCAGCATTGAAAATATTGCAAGAGTATCACGTTCATAGCAAGTCGATGAGTAGCAAATGAAGGGAATTCGTAAGGGAAAACCGTCATCCAACTTGCGGTTAAATTTCTGATCAATAGAAGACGAATTTTGAAATTCCGCCATCTGGGTTGTGTAGAGCCAGGTTTATTTGGTAACCCTTTAGCAATTTTCCAAAAAAGTCTTTGGTTGAGGAGTTTCGAAGTGATCTTTGAACAGTGGTTTTGTAGACTGCGTGAATGAAAACGATTTGCTGTGTTTACAGAAGTTCCTGAACCAGTGGTTCAGTTCCTGTTCTGAAAGTGAAATTATTGTTCCAACAGTGGGTTCTTGTTCACAACTCCAACATTATAATACACCCAACAAAGTTTGAAGGTAAATGGGCACATGATTTTGAGCATCAAAGAGTTGATATGCTCATGCGTTCACTCAATTAAGCTCAGGTATTCGGCTAGCATAAAACTCTAAAACTTGAATCCTTCCATGCTTATGTAACTAATATGAGGGCAATTGAATGAAATTGATTAGTGCTGGAAGGGTTAAGGTCTCTATCTTGAGACTTGTAGCATAGCGGAGGTGTTAAGGCTGCTACTTAGGAGAAAATCAAAGCTAGTAAAAGCTCTTTTGGAGAAAAACTGGAGTAGAGTTATGCTCTTGAAGTTGTATATGCAGATATAATTGTGATTGCAAGAAGAAGGATCAGATTTTAAGTCTGACAGGCAGCAGGCACACAGAGATGAAGCGTGGCAAAATATGGAGAGTAATTGATACTCTTAAGGAGAATTTGCAGAGGCAAATGAACAGGGAATAGTCCATTCAAAGTGCAAATGAATGGTGGAACGAGATCATGCAAAGATCTCGAAAGTGATGTGATATGTTTTTATTTTTAACTCTGGGTTTGAGGATGTGTTTGCATATTTCAGGTTGCAGACAAAGAGATAATATCTCAGTAAAAGAACAACAAGAGGAGTTGTAAGAAGAAGGACCAATTGCGTTCTTGAAGACAGAGTAAGTGGACATTGAATAATTCATAACCACAATTTTCACTACAAAAGTCACTTAAAAATAAAAGTTACTGAAACTAAGAAATGCTAGCACACACAAAATTGACACCGTTATTTTTGGACAATTGTCCTTTAAACCAATACAGAAAACTGCTGCGTACGTGAAGGTTTTATTATGTTAAAAAAATCGAGTACAAAATGGAAGCTAAATCGGCGCGTTTATTTGAGAGAAACAACAACAAAATTGGCTTAAGGAATTTTACCTCTTTTCCGAGCAATCCTACAACCAATCGAAAAGTCAAACCGGTTTTCCAAACTCGCTCTCCTTCCGATGGCTCGCGGCAGGCCAACTCGCACTAGCTGGAATATGCCTCTGATGATGACGTCCTATCTGTTGCTGCCTCTGGAAGTGATTCTCCCAACTTCCTAGAATTTTTCCCAGCCACTGGAAGCTAAATCGACGTCTCTTCTGGTTGAATCGAAATGCCCCTTTTGAGGCACAGTGCAGCGCTTACACAGCCTCCTGAAGAATAAACTCGACCTCCTCTGACTACCTCTTTGGAACTAGAAACTCCTTTGGAAATCTGCTACTCTGCCCCTCTGCCACCTGCTACTCGATCACTAGCTCGATCTCGTTGTTGAATCACCTGCTATTGGAAAATCGAATTGTCTTGGTCACTGAGTATCTGCAACTTGTGTGTTCTCCATCTACCAATCAACCTCTTCTTATAATCTCCAGTTGAGACTTCAACGGTCATGATTAAAACTTAATCGATGGTTGAGATCATCTCTAAGTCAATCCATGTGAGTTTCTAGAGAATTCTCACATTTCTCAATTAATTACTATTAATTAACCAGTTTTCCTAAGTTAGACTTGGGAAAAATCTAAATGATGGTCAAATAATTTAATTGAGCTATCTCTAGGTGGAATTTCCATAAATGATTTCTAGGTTTTGGAGAACTCATGTGTTTTAGCCTCTCCACAAAGTTTGAGACTAGAACACCATCAAATGCTACAAAAACTAACACCGTGAGTCAAAACACAAACTAACCCCTTACAGAGACACAAGTATTACCACAAATCATATTAGAGGAACCACGAGTCAAAACACAAACGAACCCCTCACAGAGACACAAGTATTTCACCATGTAAGGAGAAGCAATATGCCAATTTAGTACTTTTATATTCCGGATAGTGCATGTGGATAGGAATAGATTGATAAGGATTAGATGACATCGATTAAGAAAAAAAATGAAGAAGATTTCCTTAATAAATCATTAGTCTTTTGGTACTTGGTTCAAAAAGAAGGTAAGAGAGAAGCTAAGTTCCCTGTGTGAAACAGGTAAATAGGAAAAAATAAAAACGTGAAGAATGTTATTCTATTGCTTATTTTGCAAGGGGGGAATATTTTATTTTATTCTATTCATATTTGATGAAAAAAATCCAAATATGAAAAAAATCAAAACAATACCCGTTTTAGTATATAAAAATTTTATCTTCTGTTCTATGCTATCGATATATAGATATGGGATGAAACTCAATGCAG